>CM077169.1:1915025-1995025 GCA_039654105.1 Coreius guichenoti | reverse complement strand
ACGGTATTCCCTGGTGGCTGTGGCTCTTTCAGCAGGATAATGTGCCTGCCACAAAGCAAAAATGGTTCAGGAATGGTTTGAGGAGCACAACAACGAGTTTGAGGTGTTGACTTGGCCTCCAAATTCCCCAGATCTCAATCCAATCGAGCATCTGTGGGATGTGCTGAACAAACAAGTCCGATCCATGAAGGCCCCACCTCGCAACTTACAGGACTTAAAGGATCTGCTGCTAACATCTTGGTGCCAGATACCACAGCACACCTTCAGGGGTCTAGTGGAGTCCATGCCTCAACGATAGATATTCGTAGGATTATTCGAAAGATTGGAGTCGTCACGCCGGGGATGGGTTTAATAAGGATGTTGTGTCGATGCGGCATTTACAGGGGGGAGTTTAATTGACACGGTCTCTACAGACACTTCCGGGATGCGTTCGTCATGTCCAGGCTAAGGTCCACCATCTGGTCCGGATACGGCCCGGATCCAGCTGACTGCAGTAAACCTCGGGATAAACAGAGAGACTAACATTAGCGTAGATGCCATTCTTCTTATGACGTAACGAGTACATCAGGTGTTATGGGAAGTGTTCCCGGTTCCGGCTGACCTAGTTAATGCAGCCTAAAACAATCATTTAACTGATTTGAATAATATAAATTAAAAATGTTTTATGTGTATGCCATAGTAAAGAGATGTGTTTTTAGTCTAGATTTAAACTGACAGAGTGTGTCTGCTTCCCGAACAATGCTAGGAAGACTGTTCCAGAGTTTAGGTGCTAAATAGGAAAAGGATCGACCGCCTGCAGTTGATTTTGATATTCTAGGTATTATCAACTGGCCAGAATTTTGAGACCGCAATAGACGTGATGGAGTATAATGCGTTAAGAGCTCGCTCAAGTACTGGGGAGCTAAACCATTTAGTGCTTTGCAAGTAATCAGCAAGATTTTAAAATGTATACGATGTTTAATAGGGAGCCAGTGCAGTGTTGACAGAACCGGGCTAATATGGTCATACTTCCTGGTTCTAGTAAGAACTCGAGCTGCTGCGTTTTGGACCAGCTACAGTTTATTTATTAAGCGAGCGGGGCAACCACCCAGTAGAGCATTACAATAATCTAGCCTTGAGGTCATGAACGCATGAACTAACTGTTCAGCATTTTGCATTGAAAGCATGTGCCGTAATTTAGATATATTTTTAAGATGGTAGAATGCAGTTTTACAGATGCTAGAAACGTGGCTTTCAAATGAGAGATTGGTATCAAAGAGCACACCCAGGTTCCTAACTGACGACGAGGACTTGACAGAGCAGCCATCGAGTGTTAGACAGTATTCTAGATTACTACTTGTGGAGTTTTTTTGTCCAATGATTAAAAATTCAGTTTTTTCTAAATTAAGTCATTAAGTCATCCAATTTTTTATATCAGTTATGCATTCCGTTAATCTTGTGAGTTGGTAAGTTTCGTCAGGGCATGAAGAAATATAGAGCTGAGTATCGTCAGCATAACAATGAAAATGATTGACCTGTCATCGCTTTCAGACGAATTTTCTTTGCATTATTACACTAGGATGAAGCTCAAAGGCATGTAATGACACTGCTGGAGCGTGAACTACATTAAACCAGCCAATACAGCGCCGTCTCTCTTTTCCAAAATCTAGTGATCAACATCCGTATGCAGAATTTAAAGCATCAGTGATCAGGGCAGCTGTGTGTTGTGCATCCGAGTGTAAATCACTCGACTCGGGCAGTTTGTCAACGGAATTGATCCAAAGCTCGTTTATAGACCTGTGTGTGTGTGTGAGAGAGAAATCAGACACGTCCCATCATCCATCAGTGTCAGCATTTTACCTGCTTAGTGATGTTAGTCGCAAAGAGTATGGATTGAATGTGTTTAAAAAAAGAAAAGTGATACGAGTCGGATTCAGGAGGGTGTAAATGGGAAAAATGCCCTGAGCAGAAGAGAACAACTTTATTACATTAATGTTCTTAGCTCCATAAATAGCTGTGCAGAAAACAGTGAAGAAATGATTGGACAGTGAATGTGTGTAGATTATGTGATGCAGAATTTCTGTCCATTAAAGAGTACTCATAATTATTTTTGATTATGAATAAATATTGTGATGTTCACTTGCTAATCTAATGTAATTGCGCTATTAGCTGTGCTTTACTGTGTTAAATGAGGGAAATGCTGCAGTCATTGTTGTAATTGCTATCCATCACATGGCAATTAAATACAATAATTAGTTGTTTTTTCCACAAATTATAGTTTAGCAATATCATTGTTTTTGGAAGTAGGAGAAAAGATCCAGATCTTTAATTTCAGGACTATATATATTACTTACTAATACTCCATTACTGAACACAAATTACATGAGGAAAAATTTTAGTTAGTAAAGTAATCTATTACATTACACATTTAAGGTAATATAATCCGACTACTTAACTTTTTGATTACTTTTGACCTAACGTGTTTATCACATAGATTTGACTAGGATAATCTTGTGCCATATTGATATAAAAATACAAAGAGAAAGAAGAAAACATTATGTTGAAAATGTGTTATCAACAACATGAAGGGCATTAAATTAGTGGACAATAAATGTGTGTAGATTATGTGATTCAGAATTTCTGTTAATTAAAAAGTACTCATAATTATTAATATAAAAAGTTCACAAGTAGTAATTATTTATAGTAAATTAAAGTAGTAATTCATTAAAACATAAACAAATAAATACAAAACTAATTTAATTTTACATATTTAAAAAAATAAAACACAAAAAATATTTGTTTAATCTGTGTGGTCTCTCAGTTTTTTGTGTAATTATTTATTTCCTTTATGAACATATATAAGCAGTGCCATTTTGTGAATATTAAGGAATGATGTAATCAATAAAAAAGTAACTGTAGTCTGATTATGAGTGTAATATTAAATGTAATATAATCTAATTAAAAGTATTTTATTTTTGGACTCTTGTTACAAAATATACACACACATACATACACTCACCTAAAGGATTATTAGGAACACCATACTAATACTGTGTTTGACCCCCTTTCGCCTTCAGAACTGCCTTAATTCTACGTGGCATTGATTCAACAAGGTGCTGAAAGCATTCTTTAGAAAGTTGGCCCATATTAATAGGACAGCATCTTGCAGTTGATGGAGATTTGTGGGATGCACATCCAGGGCACGAAGCTCCCGTTCCACCACATCCCAAAGATGCTCTATTGGGTTGAGATCTGGTGACTGTGGGGGCCATTTTAGTACAGTGAACTCATTGTCATGTTCAAGAAACCAATTTGAAATGATTCGAGCTTTGTGACATGGTGCATTATCGTGCTGGAAGTAGCCATCAGAGGATGGGTACATGGTGGTCATAAAGGGATGGACATGGTCAGAAACAATGCTCAGGTAGGCCGTGGCATTTAAACGATGCCCAGTTGGTACTAAGGGGCCTAAAGTGTGCCAAGAAAACATCCCCCACACCATTACACCACCACCACCAGCCTGCACAGTGGTAACAAGGCATGATGGATCCATGTTCTCATTCTGTTTACGCCAAATTCTGACTCTACCATCTGAATGTCTCAACAGAAATCGAGACTCATCAGACCAGGCAACATTTTTCCAGTCTTCAACTGTCCAATTTTGGTGAGCTCGTGCAAATTGTAGCCTCTTTTTCCTATTTGTAGTGGAGATGAGTGGTACCCGGTGGGGTCTTCTGCTGTTGTAGCCCATCCGCCTCAAGGTTGTGCGTGTTGTGGCTTCACAAATGCTTTTCTGCATACCTCGGTTGTAACGAGTGGTTATTTCAGTCAAAGTTGCTCTTCTATCAGCTTGAATCAGTCGGCCCATTCTCCTCTGACCTCTAGCATCAACAAGGCATTTTCGCCCACAGGACTGCTGCATACTGGATGTTTTTCCCTTTTCACACCATTCTTTGTAAACTCTAGAAATGGTTGTGCGTGACAATCCCAGTAACTGAGCAGATTGTGAAATACTCAGACCGGCCCGTCTGGCACCAACAACCATGCCACGCTCAAAATTGCTTAAATCACCTTTCTTTCCCATTCTGACATTCAGTTTGGAGTTCAGGAGATTGTCTTGACGAGGACCACACCCCTAAATGCATTGAAGCAACTGCCATGTGATTGGTTGATTAGATAATTGCATTAATGAGAAATTGAACAGGTGTTCCTAATAATCCTTTAGGTGAGTGTATATATATATATATATGTGTGTATATATATATATATATATATATATATATATATATATGTGTATATGTGTGTATATATATATATATATATATATGTGTATATATGTATGTGTGTGTATATATGTATGTGTGTGTGTATATGTATGTGTGTGTGTGTGTGTGTATATGTATGTATGTATGTGTGTGTGTGTGTATATATATATATATATATATATATATATATATATATATATATATATATATATATATATATATATATATATATATACACTCACACTGCCGTTCAAAAGTTTTTGATCGGTAAGATTTGTAATGTTTTTAGAAGAAGTTTCTTATGCTCACCAAGGCTGCATTTATTTTATTAAAAATACAAAAACAAACAGTGATTTTGTGAAATATTATTAAAATGTAAAAACTTTTCTATTTGAATATATTTTAAAATGTAATTTATTTCTGTGGTGCAAAGCTGAATTGTTTAAAAAATATTTTTTTCATTTTTAAATTTTTTTCAGGATTCTTTGATGAATAGAAAGTTCAAAAGAACAGCATTTATTTCAAATAGAATCTTTTGTAGCATTATAAAAGTCTTTACTGTCACTTTTGATCAGTTTAATGTGTCCTTGATGAATAAAAATATTAATTTCTGGGGGTTTTCAACACTTTTTTAACTGTTTTCAACACTGATAATAATCATAAATGTTTCTTGAGCATCAAATCATCATATTAGGATGATTTCTGAAGGATCACACTGAAGACTGGAGTAATGATGAAACGAGTTCATGAAGGTGAAAGGTTTTCTTCTTCTCTTGTCCTTGCAGAAGTTGGCAGCCGAGTGTCAGAGCGCGGGATACAGCGGCACTTTGATCCCGTACAAGTGTGATCTGTGCAACGAGGAAGAGATTCTGTCCATGTTTTCCGCCATTAAGACGTTGCATCAGGGAGTGGACGTGTGCATCAACAACGCCGGCCTGGCTCACAACGAACCGCTGCTCAGCGGAAGGACAGACGGCTGGAGGAATATGATCGATGTAAGTAATAACACACACATCATTACTACTGATGTCTGCCGTCTATTTAGAATGAAGCCTAAAAAGAGCCACTCATTTTTGCCACTGAATTTTTGCTCACCTCTTCAACTCGGTTTTTAAACACTTCATCGAGTGCAGTGAAATGGACGGATGTGGGCGCTCAAAAACCACTTCATTTAATTGTTTACTGCAGTTCTGCTCTCATTCAAAACCTCAGCGTGAGTGACAGATGTGTTACAGGAGCAATCCTGCAGCTCAGAAAGGGGAAATGGTTCGATTCCCAGGTCATCCGTGAACTGATTAAAAGTATATCTTAAATGCATTGTAAAGTACAAGCCAAATGCATAGACGCAACAACTATAGCAGTGAGGGCCCTATTTTAACGGTCTGAGTGCACGGCGCAAGCGCACTTAGGGCGTGTCCGAATCCACTTTTGCTAGTTTAACGTCAGGAAAAACGGCTGGCGTGCCAGGCGCATGATCCAAAAGGGTTGTGCCTAGTCTCTTAATGAGTCATGGGTGTGTTTTGGGCGTAACGTGCAATAAACCAATCAGAGTCTCATCTCCCATTTCCTTTAAAAGCCAGTTGCGCTCACTTTGCAGAAAAGCATCCCCAAAGAATGATGTTTCCACCTCCATGCTTCACGGTTGGGATGGTGTTCTTGGGGTTGTACTCATCCTTCTTCTTCCTCCAAACACGGCGAGTGGAGTTTAGACCAAAAAGCTCTATTTTTGTCTCATCAGACCACATGACCTTCTCCCATTCCTCCTCTGGATCATCCAGATGGTCATTGGCAAACTTCAGACGGGCCTGGACATGCGCTGGCTTGAGCAGGGGGACCTTGCGTGCGCTGCAGGATTTTAATCCATGACGGCGTAGTGTGTTACTAATGGTTTTCTCTGAGACTGTGGTCCCAGCTCTCTTCAGGTCATTGACCAGGTCCTGCCGTGTAGTTCTGGGCTGATCCCTCACCTTCCTCATGATCATTGATGCCCCATGAGGTGAGATCTTGCATGGTGCCCCAGACCGAGGGAGATTGACCGTCACCTTGAACTTCTTCCATTTTCTAATAATTGCGCCAACAGTTGTTGCCTTCTCACCAAGCTGCTTGCCTATTGTCCTGTAGCCCATCCCAGCCTTGTGCAGGTCTACAATTTTATCCCTGATGTCCTTACACAGCTCTCTGGTCTTGGCCATTGTGGAGAGGTTGGAGTCTGTTTGATTGAGTGTGTGGACAGGTGTCTTTTATACAGGTAACGAGTTCAAACAGGTGCAGTTAATACAGGTAATGAGTGGAGAACAGGAGGGCTTCTTAAAGAAAAACTAACAGGTCTGTGAGAGCCGGAATTCTTACTGGTTGGTAGGTGATCAAATACTTATGTCATGCAATAAAATTCAAATTAATTATTTAAAAATCATACAATGTGATTTTCTGGATTTTTGTTTTAGATTCCGTCTCTCACAGTTGAAGAGTACCTATGATAAAAATTACAGACTTCTACATGCTTTGTAAGTGGGCAAACCTGCAAAATCGGCAGTGTATCAAATACTTGTTCTCCCCACTGTACATGTGAGCGGAAAGACTGAACGCTTCTCCAGAGAGGAATCCTTCTATTTTATAATATTTAAAAATGTGTGTGTGCTGCTGCGCGTCCCTGTGTGTGTAATAAGCAGAGTGTACGCGCGTTGTGCACCGCCTATAGGCTTATATTACTAACGCGTTCTTTAAATAACCAGGGTTTCCGCGGGTCTTAAAGTCTTAATTTGACCTTCCACAATTTAAGGCCTTAAAAATGTCTTATATTGGAGCAGAAAGTCTTAAATTCAATATCATGGCATTAAATTAGGGCCCCATGATTTCTGCGATGCAAAAAAACATGAACCGCAGAATACATTCATAAAAATGGAATAAAAGACGGAATTTGAGAAAAAATAAAACGTATTTCATAGGGCCCTAAAAAAATATTTTTTTGTTAAATGTTTAATAAATTGCTGTTAAATTGTCTGTTTCATGATTTCAATTAATTAGACATGCTTTTTGATTTAATAAAATTGAAAGAGCCCAGAAAATTTAAAACAGAATAAACTATAAAAATAAAAATGAATTAATAAAACCAATTTTAAAGGGCCCTAAATTTAACTGGAAAATTAAATAGCATGAACTGCCAAAAATGTATATCTAGGATTTTTGTTTTCCAGTACAAATATCTAAACATCCTTAAATCAAGACGCATTTACTTGACATGCAAAATGAAGAAATTAAGTCTTGTTTTCTGAGAAATTGAACAAAATTAAGTGAGTTTATGCTTAAAACAAGAACAAATATCTGTCAATGGGTATCAAAATAACTTGCATTTGAATTAAGTTTATTTTTATGAACACATTGGCAGATATTTGTTCTTTTAATTATAAAATCACTTTCACAAGATTTCTTATCTCAAACTTTAAGCTATTTTTTGGTCAAATTTGTTAAAAAGTAATAAAGATCTGTTGGAAATTGTATTTTCAAACGTTTATATTTAGAGAACATATTGACGTGTTATGTTCCCTTCAATTTATTCCTTAAATTTTCTTTAAAAGGTCTTAAATTTACCTTCATTAAACCTGCAGAAACCCTGAATAACACAAAAAATACTGCGCTATTGACTTTAGAGCAGGTTTGTGTTGGTCGCAGTCGTTTTCAGTTCCTCACAATAGCAACGCTCCAACAATGCTCCTGAACACACACCTGGTTTAGACCAGACGCCCATGGGTGAACAGATGCACCAGTGCATTTGATATTTAAACAACGTGGAGATGGACGTGAACATGAGAACTGCGTCAGGATGAAACTAGCAGAAAACACTTGCGTCGCGCCTGGCGTCACATAGCGACGGGTGTATGATAGGGCCCTGAGAGTGAAGACACTGATGCATCACCATTTGCTTAAATGTGGAAGACACTGCATTCTGAGTGAGTTTGCATTGATTAATCATTCATTCACTTGAACCTGATTCCTTCATTTGAAGACGTGCATTGCATTTCAAGGCATTTTATGCATTGTTTATGCATTCTCTGGGAATCGAACCCATGACCTTGGCATTGCTGCTAGTGTCATGCTTTACCGTTTGAGCTACAGGAATGATTTAAATATGACCTGGATGTGATCTGGATCTTTATCATCCATTCATTCACCATGCGCAGGTAAACGTACTCGCTCTGGCCATCTGCACACGTGAGGCCTACCAGTCCATGAAGGAGAGAAATGTGGACGACGGACACATCATCAACATCAACAGGTACGGCGGTCCTCGAACTCTTGCTTCACTTCACTGTATGTGTGAGCCATAGACTGTAACAAAAGATGGACGATGCAACTGTAGAATTCAACTGAAACAGGCGTGTCTGATTACATCATGCAGTAGTGATCGTGAGGCGGAGCTGTGGCATCAAGGTCCCGCCCAAAATCCCGCTCCCGCAGACTCATTCGCAAGCACAGCTGTCAATCATGATGTTACACCCCAGTTTTATAGCATCAAATGACTAACTAAAACCAAACTTATTGGGAAAAACAAACACTTGAACATACACTATATTGCCGAAAGTATTGGTACGCCCCTCCAAATCATTGAGTTCAGGTGTTCAATCACTTCATGACCACAGGTGTATAAATCAAGCACTAGGCATGCAGACGCTTCTACAAACATTTGTGAAAGAATGGGTCGCTCTCAGGAGCTCAGTGAACTCAAGCGTGGTACCGTGATAGGTCCATTCGTGAATAAATCCATTTGTGAAATTTCCTCACTACTAAATATTCCACGCTCAACTGTTAGTGGTGTTATAACAAAGTGGAAGCAATTGGGAACAACAGCAACTCAGCCACGAAGTGATAGGCCACATAAAATCACAGAGCGGGGTCAGCGCATGCTGAGGGTCACAGTGCACAGAAGACGCCAACTTTCTGCAGAGTCAATAGCTACAGACCTCCAAACTTCATGTGGCCTTCAGATTAGCTCAAGAACAGTGTGTAGAGAGCTTCATGGAATGGGTTTGGCGGTTGCCAGGAGAACGGGACTTGCCTGACTGCATTGTGCCAAGTGTAAAGTTTGGTGGAGGGGGGATTATGGTGTGGGGTTGTTTTTCAGGGGTTGGGCTTGGCCCCTTAGTTCCAGTGAAAGGAACTCTTAATGCTTCAGCATACCAAGACATTTTGGACAATTTCATGCTCCCAACTTTGTGGGAACAGTTTGGGGACGGCCCCTTCCTGTTCCAACATGACTGCGCACCAGTGCACAAAGCAAGGTCCATAAAAACATGGATGAGCGAGTTTGGTGTGGAGGAACTTGACTGGCCTGCACAGAGTCCTGACCTCAACCCGATAGAACACCTTTGGGATGAATTAGAGCGGAGACTGCGAGCCAGGCCTTCTCGTCCAACATCAGTGCCTGACCTCACAAATGCGCTTCTAGAAGAATGGTCAAAAATTCCCATAAACACACTCCTAAACCTTGTGGAAAGCCTACCCAGAAGAGTTGAAGCTGTTAGAGCTGCAAAGGGTGGGCCGACTCCATATTAAACCCTACGGATTAAGAATGGGATGTCATTAAAGTTCATGTGCATGTAAAGGCAGGCGTCCCAAAACTTTTGGCAATAAAGTTTATGTCTGCATGATAAGAACTACCTATAACTAAATTATTTGAAGTGTAATTGGATTTTTTTTTTTTTTCGTTTGGCTTGCTTCCCATTTGATTTCATGGAGAGGGCGGGGTTTATGAACTATACTGCAGGCGGCCACCAGGGAGGCGATTGAAATGCTTTAGCTTCACTTCTCACTTGGTTTGAGCCCTGTAACAGCAGAAATGTCTGTTCTTTAGACCTGATGTACACACACACACACACACACACACGTCTGAGGCTGTTGTTCCTCTTCTCTCGCAGTATGGGAGGTCACAGGATGGTGCCCAGCGCTGACGAACACTTTTACTGTGCCACAAAATATGCTGTGACTGCTATGACAGAAGGATTGAGACAGGAGCTACGGGAGGCCAAAACACACATCCGAGCCACGGTGAGCACATACACGCGCACACACACACTCATACACACACTCACTCACACACACACACTCTCACACACACACACACACACACACACACACACACACACACACACACACACACACACACACACACAATCACTTACACACTCACTCATACACTCAAACTCACTCATACACACACACACACTCACTCATACATTCACACACATGCAATCACTCACACACGCAATCACTTACTCACACATACACACACACACACACTCACACACACACACACACACAGACTCACTCATACACTCACACACACTCACTCACTCATACATTTACACACACTCACTCACTCATACACTTACACACACTCATAGTCATACTCACTCACACACACACACACACTCATACACACTAACTCATCCACACTCATACACACACACACGCACTCGCTCATACACACACACACACACACACACACTCGCTCATACACACACACACACACACTCGCTCATACACACACACACACACACTTACACACACACACACACACACTTACACACTTACACACACACTCACGCACACACACACTCATACACACTCTCACACATTCATACACACTCACACACACACACACTTATACACACACATTCTTACACACTCATACACACATTCACACTAATTCATCCACACACACTCACTCATACACACACTCACTCATACACACACACACTCACACACACACAGACTCACTCATACACTCACACACACTCACTCACTCATACACTTACACACACTCATAGTCATACTCACTCACACACTCATACACACACACATTCACACTAACTCATCCACACTCATACACACACACACACACACACTCGCTCATACACACACACACACACACACACACACACTCGCTCATACACACACACACACACACACACACACACACTCGCTCATACACGCACACACACACACACACTCGCTCATACACACACACACACTTACACACACACACACACACTTACACACACACTTACACACACACTCACGCACACACACACTCATACACACTCTCACACATTCATACACACTCACACACACACACTTATACACACACATTCTTACACACTCATACACACATTCACACTAATTCATCCACACACACTCACTCATACACACACTCACGCACACACACACACACTCACTCACTCATACACTAACACACACCCTCACTCATACACTCACACACTTACTCACTCATACACTCACACACATACACACACACGCACTCACTTACTCACACACTCATACAAACACACTGACACACACATGCACTCACACACACACACTTTAGAAATGACACACTTATTTAAAAAATAAAACTTATTAAAAAATGAAACATTTGAAGTCACAGTAATATTTATTAACCTCTCACTTTTCTCTAGAGTATATCACCTGGAATAGTGGAAACTGAATTTGCCTTTCGGCATCACAACAGTGATCCAGAGAGAGCAGCGGCTGTGTATGAGAGCATAAAGGTAAAGAGACGGTGTGTGTGTGACGTGTGCGTCTCATCATACGTGTCCAGATGTGTCACTGCATCACGCTTGTGTCTTCTGCAGTGTCTGAAAGCAGAAGACATCGCCAGTGCCGTCACATACGTCCTGAGCGCGCCTGCTCATGTGCAGGTGAGTCCACAATAAATATATACACTCTGCTCCAAACGCTTTTATCTGATCATAAATCCAGTAAAACAGTGAAATATTACTCCAGTGTAAATCAGCTGTTCTCTATGTGAATATATAGTAAAGTGTAATTTATTCCTGTGATCAAAGCTGAATTTATCATCATTACTCCAGTCTTCAGTGTCACATGATCCTTCACAAATCATTCTCATATGATGATTTCTGATTATTATCAGTGTTGAAAACAGTTCATATTTTTGTGGAAACAGTGATACATTTGATTTTTCATGATTCTTTGATTAATAAAAGTTCTAAAGAATAGGATTGATTTGAAACAGAATCTTTTGTATCATTTTAAATGCTTTTATTTTCAAAAGTAAAAAAAAAAATTTATATATATATGCATCAGCAAAATGTGGATCTATGATTTGTGTGCGCGATTATTTAAATAAAACCAAGTAGATGCAAATAGTTAATAAACTATGCCATGATTTTTTTAGTGTAGAAATCTTATGCATGACTGACAAATATCCTTCACATTAAAATTATTAGTTTGTTTGTGTTAAACCTGTGTAATCCACATGGATGGAAGCTTAATATGCAATTGAAATGCATAAATCCTAATTTCAGGCTTAAGTGAATATCCTGCATTGACTGGGATCATCATGACTGTTGTGCTGATCTTCAGACAGACTAATCAAATCACCTGCTGATCGATATTCTCTCAGCCATCTGCAGAGGTATTGCATTTGTCAAACTGAATAAACGCATTACTCTCTCTCTGCAGATCGGTGACGTGCAGGTGCGTCCGGTAGAGCAGGTGTCGTAGGAGCGGATCGGGAACAGGAAGTCATGCAGTGGGAGAGAGCAGAGTCAACACAAGCAGCGACTGGCGACACCTGCTGGACAAAACATGCACAACACCTCGTTTTAAAGAACTGATTGAAGGGAATTGGTTTGGGTTTGCAGATCATCGGATGGAATCTGAGAACGCGACGCTCGTGCGGTCGGGAGCGAGCCGGAGCGCGCGATTACCTCCGTTTCAATTTACAGATGCACACGGTCTGCTGCTGTCTCAAATACAAGCGGAAACTTTCAGCCTTTATAAAACTCACGACGCGAGAAACTGGAACAGAACGAAGATGAAAACGTGTCTCTGTCATCTGTGAACGCTCATACAGAGATGAGTATGCCATATTGCACATCATTTATTATTTTTATTTTTTTTAAGGTCATATTGCATATCTGTTTGAGAGTGTGTGACTATGTGAAACACTGTCGCTCGGTGCCGGTTGAGGTGGTGTTAATTACTGTGTTAATTTTAAGCATTCGAACTTGAATTATGTAGATGTGGTTCTCATACCGTATTTACCGTGGATACCGTCCGTTCCTTTTGAGGCTCGCGCTTTTAGGGAGAAACCCGTTGGACTGCAGTCACACTCCGAATTAGGAACCCTATAAATGTTGGTTTTTACACTGAATGAAAAAGGTATGACACTGGCTTCTTTCATAGGAAAACGAGTATGGAAACACTGCAGTGAGCACTTGAGAAGAAATAATACTTGATATAATCTGTTCTTACTGACTAAACATGATGATGGTGATTATTGATTATGGATAAATTCCTTTCCTTTTCACCTCAACATCTCAAAACACTCCAAAACTTGATATTTTCTTTATATTTGGGAAACTATAGCCTTCATTTAACTATTCGAAGCTTAAATTAAATATGAAATTCAATATTTGAATCTCATGACACATGTCCAGTTCACATTCAACATTTCTTTCATGAAAGGAACGTTTTCCCCCAATTCTCATTACCACAACCCCCCAAAAATGTAGTATTTATAAATCATGGTAATATTTTTTGTGTTGCATTTATGCATATTTTATGTTTTGAAAAAAATCATTACATTTTTCTTTAATTTTAAAACAGTTGCAAAGTACTCTAATGTAATATTTAAATTTCGAAGTATTTAATATGGTAGTATTTGTTGCACTGCCTTAATGCACATTTAAATGTGAGTTTTCTATGAATGTAATACAGTAAAATAATCACTTAATGCGCGTAATTGCGATTTAATAAAATAATGTCACAAGGAAAAATGTTTATGCTCCTAAAAGAGACTTCATTTTCCTTTTTCCCCTTTTTTGTTTTAGGGTGAAATGTACGGAAGCTTGTTTCCGCCACAGAATCAAAAATAATAAAAGGTAATTGCGACTTTTTTTCTCCGAATTTGGTGATATAAACTCGCAATAGTGAGCTATAAAGTCAGAATTGTGAGATAAAAACTCAAAAAGTCTTTTTTTTCCTCAGAATTGTACTTTATAACTTGCAATTATGAGGTTATTTCTCACAATTGCGAGAAAAGAAGCCAGAATTGCGAGATAAAAAGTCACAATTATCTTTTCAATTGTTTTATTGCATGGCGGAAAAGCTTCCACGGAAATGTAACCTGGACGTGTTTTTTACGTGAGATTCGCCCTCTTGAATCTTATAAATTTACAGTAGGGCGGAAACAATGAACAAAGTCTTAAATCTGAAGGTGTTTTGAAACGCCCCTCTGTTATAATGTATAAATCCACTCTTGTTAACCAATGTTAACGGTATTTGGTTTGTATATTTTTAGCATGAATTAATTCTGAATTTGCATGAATGTCAGCTTTTAACACTTGTAAAAACTGAAGATGTACAAAATAAGGAACTGTTATTATTATTGAGGCTGAAGTTCAGCGTCTGGACCCTGAGGAGGGAGTGTTTTATCTCATGTTGGACTGTCGTTCATCATCGCCCAGAACGGTTACAAAACGCCTGCTAATGAGAATAAAACCTAATGGGCTCAACAAATGACTCTTGTGTTCTTTTTCTTGCCTTTGTCTCTAAAACAGAAGAGGTTGGAGATCTTTCATTTTAATAAAATCAACATGAAATTCCATTAGAATGTTTTGTAATGCACATCCAGTAAACCTTAAAAGTCCTTGTTTTTCCTTGATGGATCTTGGAAAGTTCAGGAATCTCAGCCAAACTGTAGATATTTATTCTTTCCCCGCCAGCGCCAGCATTTTTGATAATTTTCACAAAATTTGTGTGAATATCTGAACACAATATATCAAAATAATTTTATTCTAGCTTCATGCATTTTTTTGTAATCAACACTTGAATGTGGATAAGTTTCATAAAAAAGCAATATTTTGAGCAACAAGCACATTGCTAACATAAATTAGAATTGAACACATTGTTAACATGTTTTAACATACTGATAGCATGATTTAACATGAATTAGCATGATCCAACATGTTGCTAGCATGTTTTAACACATTGCTAATATGAAATGTAACCTGGACGTGTTTCTGTGTGATTTGCCCACTTGAATCTTATAAATTTACAGCAGGGTGGAACAATGAACAAAGTCTTAATCTGAAGGCGTTTTAAAATGTCCCTAGTTGCGTCCCAAATGACGCACTATGCACTTATACACTATGTACTCATCCGTGTAGTGTATGAATTTTATAAGGTTATTTTGTCATTCAACATCAGAGTCTGATGCCCCTCCCTCTCAGCTACGTCATTAAAGCTGGACAGTTGAGTGCATTAAGTGTCCAACATTCCACACTTCGTTTTTTCCGTTAATTTAGTGCATCATCCGGGTATTTAAAGTTTTTCTTTTTGGAATTTTCAGCGTGAACACACTACTCGCACTATACTTAAAAACGTCATAGAATAGTGAATAAATACGTGAATTGGGACGTACCTCCTCTGTTATAATTAGCATGTTGCTAGCACATTTTAACAAATTGCTAGCATGGTTTAACACTTTGCTAGCATGAATTAGCCTGTTGCTAACATGTTTTAACACATTGTTAACATGTTTTAGTATATTGCAAGCATGATTTAACATGAATTAGCATTTTGCTAGCATGATTTAGCATGTTGCTATCATGTTTTAATGCATTGCTAGCATTATTTAACACTTTGCTAGCATTCATTAGCTTGTTTTAGCACACAGCTAGCATAATTTAACATTTTGATAACATGAATTAGCATGTTGCTAGCATGTTTTAACATTAACATGAATTAGCATGCTTAAACACTTTAACATGAATTAGCATTTTGTTAGCATGTTTTAGCACATTGCTAGCATTATTTCACACTTTGTTAACATGAATTAACATGTTGCTAGCATGTTTTAACACGTTAACACGAATTAGCATGTTTTAACACTGCTAGCATGAATTAGCATGTTTTAGCACTTTGTTAACATGAATTAGCATGTTGCTAGCATGATTTAACACTTTGCTAACATGAGTTAGCATTTTGCTAACATGTTTTAACACGTTAACATGAATTAGCATGTTTTAACACTTTGCTAGCATGATTTAGCATGTTTTAGCACTTTGTTAACATGAATTAGCATTTTGCTAGCATGATTTCACACTTTGCTAACATGAGTTAGCATTTTGCTAGCGTGTTTTAACACGTTAACATGAATTAGCATGTTTTAACACTTTGCTAGCATGAATTAGCATGTTTTAACACTTTAGCATGAATTAGCAGGTTTTAGCATTTTGCTAACATGTTTTAACATTGTTAACATGACAATTTTGATTTATATGTTGTTTAATGTTTGATGATCGTGCTATTTTACATGTGCGTCAGCAATGCTTTTATCGCTTGTTTCTGCTTCTTCACCTGTGTTTTGATCAGGAGATTCTGTACTTTTTCAGAAGAGCGCCCCCTACCGTATAACAGTGAAAACACAGCCTTAAACCTAAATTAGGTTGTTTCCGTCATAGTTGAGATGAATATACTTGCTGAAGCTAACATTTGTGCCAATATTTCAGACAGATCTTCGCTGATCCAGTAAATAATCCTCGGGCACGTTCACTGGATTTGATCAGTCTGGTTTCCAGTGGTCTGGTTGTAGTCCAGTGATCCAGTGGCAGGTTCAACAGCATTTCATAAGTTAGTCTGGATCGGTGGTTTATCAGAGCTGATGATGGCGATGTTGGGAATCACCTCCATAATGGCTCCTTTCTGCTCGTAATACGGGCTCTCGGAGTCCTCGTCCAGAGAAAACGGTGTGATGGACTTTTTTAGTTTCTGAAACGAGAGATGCACAAATCTGTATGTATCGTCAGCAATCCAGTGCTGATAATTTCAAATATTTTCTAACATTACACTGGAAAGAAAGATCTAGGATTTACTTTTAAATAGGCTTGCTGCGATAGTCGGTGTTGCCGGTGTTCAGGTGAAACACCGGTTACATCACTTGCCCACCGCGGCACCGCCCCCACCGTCGTTTAGATTTTTATAGTAATAAAATCATTTAGTTCAGTTAGAGAACAGACACTACAATTAAAAACTGAACGTGTCTGCTCAGAGTGTGAGCCGAACGAAAGTCGCAGCACAAACTGCAGCAGGAGTCAGAGTTCATTCATCACGAGAGTGAAGAGCTGACAGACAAGATGACGGCGGAAGATTAGGTTTCAAAGCGAAATGTAAAAGCGCCTATTTAAGTGAGTTTGTCATTGTACTGTTTTGTTGTTGTGTTTTTCATTAAGAATAATAGGCTAATGAACCCACAATTCAAGCAACCCGCCCCCGAACTGGCGCTAATTCTAAACCGAAAGTAAAATTAGCACGGCTGCACAGACATTCATTCACGGCTGCACTGTCATTCACAGTGCGTGTCCAGTCTGGCGCATTTTCAGTTCATGTCTATGGAAGCTTAACTTTCATAGGAATTCATTGAAAACACTCACTTTGCTCCGCACCGCTCCGTTATGAATGCCCGAGCAGCCGTGCGCATACATTTGCATGTTTTAGCACATTTGCTAACATGTTTTAGCACGTTGCTAGCATAAATTAGTATGTTTTAACACGTACATAAATGAGCATGATTTAGCAAACATTGCTAACATAAATTAACATGTTTTGCTAACATGTTTTAACACATTGCTGGCATGAATTAGCATGTTTTAACACAAATTAGCATGTTTTAACACATTGCTAACATGAATTAGCGTGTTGCTAACACGTTTTAACACGTTGCTAGCATAAATTAGCATGTTTTAACTGAATTCAGCTTTGATCACAGGAATAAATTACAGTGTACAATATATTCATATAGAAAACAGCTGTTTTAAATGGTAATAATATTTCACATTTTTACTGTATTTTTTTGATCAAATAAACGCAGCCTTGGTGAGCAGAAGAGACTTTTTTCAAAAACATAAAAAAATCTTGCGGACTCCAAACTTTGGAATGGTGCTGTAAATAAATGTTTCCAGTCAATAAGCCATGATATTTCCCATTGGAATCATAATTGGAGAGTCCGTACAGTACCTGAGTGAAGGATCCGGGCAGAACCCAGAGCGTGTGCGCGGCTGCTAGAGGAATCCAGATGATGGATGCCAGAGCGATGAGCCAGCCGACAGCCTGAGCCCACGGCGGGTAAATGTAACCCTCGTAACGAGCCGGTTTAAACTGGATCACTGAGAACACCAGGATCACAGACCTGGAGACACACAAATACACTAAAGTTTTGGGACACCTGCCTTTACATGCACATGAACATTAATGACATCCCATTCTTAATCCGTAGGGTTTAATATGGAGTTGGCCCACCCTTTGCAGCTATAACAGCTTCAACTCTTCTGGGAAGGCTTTCCACAAGGTTTAGGAGTGTGTTTATGGGAATTTTTGACCATTCTTCTAGAAGCGCATTTGTGAGGTCAGGCACTGATGTTGGACGAGAAGGCCTGGTTCGCAGTCTCTGCTCTAATTCATCCCAAAGGTGTTCTATCAGGTTGAGGTCAGGACTCTGTGCAGGCCAGTCAAGTTCCTCCACACCAAACTCGCTCATCCATGTCTTTATGGACCTTGCTTTGTGCACTGGTGCGCAGTCATGTTGGAACAGGAAGGGGCCATCCCCAAACTGTTCCCACAAAGTTGGGAGCATGAAATTGTCCAAAATGTCTTGGTATGCTGAAGCATTAAGAGTTCCTTTCACTGGAACTAAGGGGCCAAGCCCAACCCCTGAAAAACAACCCCACACCATAATCCCCCCTCCACCAAACTTTACACTTGGCACAATGCAGTCAGGCAAGTCCCGTTCTCCTGGCAACCGCCAAACCCAGACTCGTCCATGGGATTGCCAGACAGAGAAGCGTGATTGGTCACTCCAGAGAACACGTCTCCACTGCTCTAGAGTCCAGTGGCGGCGTGCTTTACCCCACTGCATCCCACGCTTTGCATTGCACTTGATGATGTAAGGCTTGGATGAGCTGCTCGGCCATGGAAACCCATTCCATGAAGCTCTCTACACACTGTTCTTGAGCTCATCTGAAGGCCACACGAAGTTTGGAGGTCTGTAGCTATTGACTCTGCAGAAAGTTGGTGACTTCTGCGCACTGTGTGCCTCAGCATGCGCTGACCCCGCTCTGTGATTTTACGTGGCCTATCACTTCGTGGCTGAGTTGCTGTTGTTCCCAATTGCTTCCACTTTGTTATAATACCACTAACAGTTGAGCGTGGAATATTTAGTAGTGAGGAAATTTCACAAATGGATTTATTCACGAATGGACCTATCACGGTACCACGCTTGAGTTCACTGAGCTCCTGAGAGTGACCCATTCTTTCACAAATGTTTGTAGAAGCGTCTGCATGCCTAGTGCTTGATTTATACACCTGTGGCCATGGAATTGACTGGAACACCTGAATTCAGTGATTTGGAGGGGAGTACCAATACTTTTGGCAATATAGTGTACCTTTCAATTCCAATGCCAATCCATTGTGGGATTTCAAATGTACCATTGTGTCAGTAAGGGTGTGATCGCACTTACGGTGATCAAAACAGGACAAATGACCCACCAGCAGATCCGGAAGAAAATGTTGGGTCTTTTTCCTGTCATCTCTATTAAATTACTGGACAGACGCTTTACACCTGACAAAACAGAGCTCAGGTTAATCAAGAAATTGCTCTTTTATTATTTTTTAACGATCCAGAAAAAGAATGGCACAGCGTCTGGAGAAACAGACTCGTATCTATCAGATGTTTCTCTTTCACCGTAGATCCAACAAACACCAACCACCTCAAAAAACGCCAGGAACATGATTGACACGATCGCGGTGTAATGATCCATCAGCTGGAACACGTAGATCCCCACCTGGATCAAAACATCATGAGACATTATCAGGTTCATTCACTTTACCAGACACACATCTGAACTTGTCATAATGCAGCCCTGCTTTACAGCCACAATTACATCGGCAATCTTTATCTATTAAATAGAATTGAAATGGAATCATTAATAAAGCTCTTTTAAAACATAATTGTGGTTAAAATGCATGAAAAATAAGCTGTGCAAATATACAGTAGTGGCCAAAAGAGATGCCTGGCCTTTCACCCTTTATTTAAATATTATTTATTAAAGATTTTGTAAGCATATTGCGTAGTTGTGCTTGGTGTCAATTTGTTTTATTTGTGATAATAATGCAATGAAACATCAAATTGTGCAGACATAGTTTAAATAAAAATATAAACACATGCAAAAACGAGAGAGAACTAACAAAATATTAATAACTGATTATCTTTTTCCTGTCAGCTTTTTGTTTTTCTATGCATTTTTTTGCATAGTAAAATAAAACCTGTAGCTGTACTTTGCCTTTTTTGCCAAATAATTTTGTCAGATAAATACCCTCTTCTCTCATATTTAAAATATTATAAAAAAAATTTTTATAATTTTTTAGGAGAACAAGTATTTGATACACTGCCGATTTTGCAGGTTTGCCCACTTACAAAGCATGTAGAAGTCTGTAATTTTTATCATAGGTACTCTTCAACTGTGAGAGACGGAATCTAAAACAAAAATCCAGAAAATCACATTGTATGATTTTTAAGTAATTAATTTGCATTTTATTGCATGACATAAGTATTTGATACATCAGAAAAGCAGAACTTAATATTTGGTACAGAAACCTTTGTTTGCAATTACAGAGATCATACGTTTCCTGTAGTTCTTGACCAGGTTTGCACACACTGCAGCAGGGATTTTGGCCCACTCCTCCATACAGACCTTCTCCAGATCCTTCAGGTTTCGGGCCTGTCGCTGGGCAATACGGACTTACAGCTCCCTCCAAAGATTTTCTATTGGGTTCAGGTCTGGAGACTGGCTAGGCCACTCCAGGACCTTGAGATGCTTCTTACGGAGCCACTCCTTAGTTGCCCTGGCTGCCATCTTCAATGCTCTTACTGAGGGAAGGAGGTTGTTGGCCAAGATCTCGCGATACATGGCCCCATCCATCCTCCCCTCAATACGGTGCAGTCGTCCTGTCCCCTTTGCAGAAAAGCATCCCCAAAGAATGATGTTTCCACCTCCATGCTTCATGGTTGGGATGGTGTTCTTGGGGTTGTACTCATCCTTCTTCTTCCTCCAAACACGGCGAGTGGAGTTTAGACCAAAAAGCTCTATTTTTGTCTCATCAGACCACATGACCTTCTCCCATTCCTCCTCTGGATCATCCAGATGGTCATTGGCAAACTTCAGACGGGCCTGGACATGCGCTGGCTTGAGCAGGGGGACCTTGCGTGAGCTGCAAGATTTTAATCCATGACGGCGTAGTGTGTTACTAATGGTTTTCTTTGAGACTGTGGTCCCAGCTCTCTTCAGGTCATTGACCAGGTCCTGCCGTGTAGTTCTGGGCTGATCCCTCACCTTCCTCATGATCATTGATGCCCCACGAGGTGAGATCTTGCATGGTGCCCCAGACCGAGGGAGATTGACCATCATCTTGAACTTCTTCCATTTTCTAATAATTGCGCCAACAGTTGTTGCCTTCTCACCAAGCTGCTTGCCTATTGTCCTGTAGCCCATCCCAGCCTTGTGCAGGTCAACAATTTTATCCCTGATGTCCTTACACAGCTCTCTGGTCTTGGCCATTGTGGAGAGGTTGGAGTCTGTTTGATTGAGTGTGTGGACAGGTGTCTTTTATACAGGTAACGAGTTCAAACAGGTGCAGTTAATACAGGTAATGAGTGGAGAACAGGAGGGCTTCTTAAAGAAAAACTAACAGGTCTGTGAGAGCCGGAATTCTTACTGGTTGGTAGGTGATCAAATACTTATGTCATGCAATAAAATGCAAATTAATTTTTTTTAAATCATACAATGTGATTTTCTGGATTTTTGTTTTAGATTCCGTCTCTCACAGTTGAAGAGTACCTATGATAAAAATTACAGACCTCTACATGCTTTGTAAGTGGGCAAACCTGCAAAATCAAATACTTGTTCTCCCCACTGTATATATATATACCATCCGGACATCACTTTTGACTACAACTGTACATGTAAACACTTAATATCATTGCATTAGACAACAAAATTTCAATGCAAGTGTCATTTATTTTAGGGATGCACCGATATTAACATTTTGGCAGATGACCGATAATTCTTTATATCTGAAAGCCGATAACTGATATATTGGCAGATAAATCTAAATCCAAATTTTTATATAACTTTTGAGAGTCTGATTACAAAACAAAAGTCTCACCATTAAATCCATGTCCCAAGCACAAAATTATAATGTTTTTATTATAATTTTATGTAGCCGATATGACAGACTTGAACTGTATTTTCCTTTTTGAAGTTATTCCAATCATATTTCAAGCAAATCAAACCCATCATGGTGAACAGTGCACATCTGAAGTGTCTCAGCGGAAGGAAATAATGCATTATTTATCAGCTTTAATATATTGGCCAAATTTTCTTATCTGGCCGATAACGATAACATTAAAAATGAACATATATCGGCTGATACCGATATGATGGCCGATATATTGTGCATCCCTACTTTATTTGAAAGAAATGTTGCAATAAGCACAAAGACATTGAGACTTCTAACATGATTAAAAAAAAAAAATTTTAGGGAAGAGAAAAGATCCTGCAGGATTTGACTGATATTTTGCATGTAATGCAATGACATTCATCTGTGAGCAGGAAACGTTCTGACATGGTTCTCTCAAAGTTATGAACAAACGTTCTTTCAGTAACCATTATAGAACGTTCGTTCAACGTTAACTGGTCTTTAATCTTTAAAAACATTAGCACAAAGACATTATTCATGCATCGTTTTTTCTGAAATGTTTTAGTTGGATGTTAATTTTTTGTTTTACATGTTACTACTTGTTTCAGAACATTCAGAGAACATTCAAAAGTAACGTTTCCATAATGTTAGAAGAATGATACAATGGAATGTTTCCTTAACGTTCACACAACCAAGTAAAAATGTTTTTAGAACATTTAACAAACAGAACGTTTTGGATTTGCAGAGAACATTCCGAAATATTAGCAAAACGTTCTTAGAACATATTTTTGGTTGCTAGGCAGACATTTCAACACTGACGTCACAATTAGCTTTTCATGTATTAATCACTTAAACGAGACCTTCCCCGGTGTCCTAGTTTGTCTATGAAAGCCTGATTTGTATGTGAAGGTCTCAGGATGTTTTCTCCGGGAAACTCAAAGGATGTGTGGTTTACACGCGCTCCCGAGAGCCTCTCTTCTGTTCAATGACACATGACACTAATGCTTATACAATGTTCAGGATAAAGAGCCGTTCTGTACTGTAATGTCATGCTAACTATAGTCTCACAGTCACATCTATATAGTCTAGAGTCTCAAATATACTTTATAATCAAACTATCATAACAGTGTGATTTTAATGAGCTCATCTGTCGCTGGTGAATCACAAACATATCCACATCGTTATGATCAGATGCTTTCTGAACGGCTGTTTTCTCATTTGTGTGTTTATTTTGTTACTGAGAGAAAAGCGCGCAGCTCATATTCACATATTCATATAAACGTGTCTCTCAGCAGCGTGGACGCCGACGGGATGTTCGCTAACAGTTAATCACTGCAACGGTTCTTTTTACTTCTAAGCAAAGAACGAAAAGAGCTTGGCCGTGAGTATATCGGGTCTTGAATCACGTTCAGTCTGTTGTATGTTATGTGTGAATGAGTAATAAGTGCTGCTGCAGTTCACTGAACGGCCACCGGTGTCGCTAATAACAAGGGTTTCTCAATTCTACATATAGCACCTTTAATGTTAGTATAAAAGCTAAACATATGATAAAAGTGATCCTGTAACCTGCATGACATGAGGGATGCCCAGAAGGAACGCCGCACAGCAGACCGCGAGCACAAGAAACTCCTTGCGTTTGAGGTGCTTCAGTATGGGGATACTGTAACTGTCCAGCAGACTGGTCACCATCACCTCCACCATGGCAAACTACAGACAGCAACACAACAACAGAAGGTAAAGTTTAACAGTGTGTCAGCTGCGATTCCTGTGAAATGATTCAAACTGCATTACTCCAGCAAACATTCTTGCATGTGCTGCTTAATGTTTTATCAGACGAACAGTGAATGAACAGCTCACATTTTATAAATTATAAATCACAGATGTAACCGTTTTAGCTTTTATCTGTCTTCAGCCATGATAGACATGTCCAGATTCATTTCACTCCAATATATATATAAATTAGGGATGCACCGATATGAAAATTGTGGCCGATATCAATAACCGATAATTCTTTATATTTGAAAGCCGATAACCGTTATATAGGCCGATAAATCTAAATCTGAATTTTTGAGAGCCTGATTACAAAAACAAAAGTCTCACCATTAAAATCCATGTCCCAAACACACAATTATGATGTTCTCATTATAATTTTATGTAGCCGATATGATTGTATTTTCCTTTTTTGAAGTGATTCCAATCATATTTCAAGCAAATCAAACCCATCATGATGAACAGTGCGCATCTGAAGTGTCTCAGCTGAAGGAAATAATACATTATTTATCGGCTTTAATATATCAGACAAATATTTTTATTGGGCCGATGACGATAACATCAAAAATGTATATATATCGTCTGATACCGATATGATGGCCGATGTATTGTGCATCCCTAATATAAATAATATGTTGCATAAAAAAGAAGCCAGATAGGATTATTGTATTTTTTCTTCTTTTGATCAAGGATGAAACACTGTATGACCTGGGTATGTTTGATTATGTGAGATTCACCTCAAATTATTTCACAAGCAGTGTCTAATCATCGATTTGCTAACAGTATAAAAAGTTGCATTAATGGAAATGAAAGCAGATCATGTGAACTTGTCTCTTGTTGTGTATGTACACCTTGACCTACTTTTCAGTGTTTATGAATACAGTAATAACAACATTTTAGCATAATATAATACAGGACTACGAATTGTTGTGTTGGCCACATTAACCAGGTATGGGTTAGTAACCCTCATCCGTCCCTCGCACTTTGTAACAAATGTTTTCTGATGACCCGAAGCCCTAAATTTATACTTTTTTTTTTTTTTTTTTGTCCAGAAAGCTTATTTCATTTCATTTTGATAATATTTTTTCTATTTTTTAATGCAATTTTTTGGGAGATTTTTGGTTATTTTTTATTTTATTTAACTTAAAATTACTCAATTTATTAAATAAATAATAAATAAATTATAATTTAAGCACATTCTTTCAATTTAAATTCAAAATAACTCTTTTAATTCAGCTCAGAATATCTCACATTGGGTGTCTCTGCCGACCTCTTGTGGGAAAATAATAATATAAGATGATATTTCATGACTCTTATAGCTCTATATGGAGCGGATGAGCTGCTCCGCTGGGTCCTAAAGTCAGTTTCTCTTCAAAATGCATTCAGGTAGACATTATAAAATCATTTTTGGTAAAGTTTTAGCATTTTTAGTTTGAATTTTGAGCATTTTTAGGTTTTTCTATGTGTACTGAAGCATTCCTCATATTCCATTCCAAACTCCAGGATTTGTTACTTTTTTTAAATTTCAACCACAAAACTCCTTCAATCCAGTCAATTTTTTTTGTGTGTATTTGTGGTTCAAGTGCGACAAAAGTCTTAGGGTCTTGGACCACTCCGATGAACACAATTTAAAAAAAAAATTAAAAGTCAAAAAAGTTTCGAGTCAAAACGACCCGATGGAAGGAAAAAGAAGAGTGAGTGTTGTCATTATACCTGACTGTCGAGGCCGAGGCAGAGCAACATGAAGAAGAAGAGAACAGCCCACAGAGGAGCAACGGGCATCGTCACAAAGGCTTGTGGGTAAACCACGAACACCAGACCGGGACCTGCATGGAGAATAATTATAAAATACAACATGAAGCACATTTATCAGTACTATTTAAGTTCTTACATTATTAAAAAAAAACAAAGTAAAGGAATCAGCACTGAACTAACCCACCGTCCACTGCGATTTCACTGACCGGCACATTCTGAAGGTGCGACATGTAGCCAAATGCAGAAAAAATGACAAATCCAGCGAAAATACTCGTCAAGGAATTTGTGATGGAAATGGCCAGAGTGTCTCTACAGTGACAGGAATAAAAAATTATGAATATGAGAGGTCACATTTTAGTTTAGAGTCCAATTCCCACCGTTAACTATGACTTTTGCCTCAATAAACTCCTAATTACTGCTTATTAATAGTTAGTAAGGTAGTTGTTAAGTTTAGGTATTGGTAGGATGAAGGGATGTAGAATATGATCATGCAGAATAAGGCATTAATATGTGCTTTATAATTACTAATAAACAGCCAATATCCTAGTAATGTGCATGCTAATAAGCAACTAGTTAATAGTGAGAATTGGACCCTAAACTAAAGTGTTACCATATGAGATTAAATCAATGTTATCAACGTCAGTATTTTATTTCTCTCTGCACATTGAGCCCTGGTAATATTAAATGCCAGGCATATAAATTCATTAGAGCAATAAATGAATTATCACGGTGATCTTTGCTCTAGACTCGAGTGATATACACCAATACAACTAGTTTTGCTATATTTTATATAACTTCATGTGCAGGAAAGTAGATTAGAGATGGTATACACAGTATTTAAACCATAGATGATGATAATAATACAGGTTCATCTCCTCTTACTTGAGGACATTGTTGTTGAAGTTGTTGTAGCTGGACATTGCCATCAGCGAGCCGAAGCCAATCCCAATGGAGTTAAAGATTTGAGCTGCCGCATTAATCCATACCTAAACACACACACATTACACAATGTTCATATGACACAGTGAAACAAACATAATGTATAACTGAATGACAATAAGTACAGCTGCATTTTATCAAGAACTACACACACATCATCTTTACCATAATTAGTTTTTCATTAGGGCTGCCAAACTTAACACATTAAAGGTACTCTATGTAGTTTTTTTTGTTCAAAATTAAAGAAATTTAAATAATGAGTCAATCCCACATGAAAAAATACTATAGTATATTATAGTGATATTATATTATACTACAGTAAATTAACAAAGTGTAGTAAATACTATAATATACTACAATTTACTGTAGTATCTTTACTATAGTATGGTTCAAAAACACGATAGTATTCACTAGAGTAATTTTACTATAATATGATAGTATTTTTTCATATGGGATATACATCATCAATCCTTCTTCCAAAACGTGTTTTTGTCTTACCCTGATTCACTATGATAAGCCTATTATTATACGTGTTTATAATTTAGACCTGTCGGCACGATTTTCGCGGGAAATTGCGTACATAGTGCCTGCCTCGTCATATCCGTCACAGGTGTTTCCCACAGGATTTAGTGAAACTGTGGTGGTGGGTGGATCTCGATCCTCGATTTGTCAATTTTAAAGTTAAATTCATAATCTGGCGCACTTTGAAAGTTCGAAATTAAGAGCTCCAACCCATGTGCGGTGTGCAAATTTAACAAAAGAAAAAACTTAATGAATTGACTTGTACCTGAACTTTAAATGGGATTCAAAATTATTTTTTTAGTTGTGATATTCTTAGTTGTCTACATTACATTCACACTGGTGTATTAGGAAGCCAAACATATAATATAATAATATTAATAATTTTATATTATTATTATTATCCCTATGACAGTAATAGCCATATATTGTAAAGCAAATGCACTGTAAAATAAATGAAAATGTGTACTTCATAAGTATATTATTTTACTTTACAACAGTGTGGAAATTATAATAATTTTGTTGTAATTTCTACACTTGCAAGAGTGCTTTTATTTTGACGGAAATGGCAGTTGAGCTTTTATTTTGGCGGATACATCGGATCAGGAGCTGATCGCGCACTTCGTTTTGAAATGTGCAGCGCGAACTTATTTCCAGTCACAGCCTTTTGCTATTTAATTAGAGGATGACGCCATAAAGGATAACGTTAATAATGAAGCTGTGGAGGGACATATTAGACTATAATAAAACAAGAATCAACATTATCTTGGCTTTAGGAGATGGAGAGAACTGAGGGATTTGAAATGTTGTAAAAGCGCCGCGGAGATGATGGTGTTTTTATTCCTCAACAGGTGAGTAAGGTGTTTTATTGAACAGATAAACTTCCAATATGTAGCTCTACAACAGAGTTCAGTGTAAAGCATTATTTATTGTGAAGATCATTTCATTATGGTTGTTGTAGCGCTGTGCTGGAGTTTATTTTCAAGGAAGTACTGTGTCTATTAACGGGTAAAACTACAATCTTCAGCTAGTCAGCTTGAGATCCTTTCCATCTAAATTGGTAATATCTCTTAATTAATATTAGTAGTGAATGTTTTATGAGCTGTAGGAAAACCATATTCATCCGCACAGTCACGCAGAGCCGAAGCACAAACCAACCAAAACGATGTTCTTCCGCAGAATGCACCACGTTTTGTTTTTCAACCGCTTTTTTTTTAAATATACCTTTAAATTATGATTTTAATGCAGTTAATGACAATACATTTATTTTTACAAAAGTACACTGTAAAAATATTACTACTTAGCGTTTTTGTCTCGTTTTCCATTACAAATATCTAAAATGTCTTAACTCAGGATTAGTGCTGTGAAATCGATTAATCGCGAATAATCGCATCCAAAATAAAAGTTTGTGTTTACATAATAAATGTGTGTGTTCTGTGTATAATTATTATGTATATATAAATACACACTCATTCATGTATATATTTGCATATATATACTGTATATATTTAAATAATTTATATTATATATAAATCTAACAAAATTTTCTTAAATATATACATGCATGTGTGTGTATTTATATATACTGTAATACTATTATAATATATTTATATATTATGTAAACACACGACTTTGAATTTAGATTTGGTTTTATTTTGGATGCGATTAATCGCGATTTATCAATTTGACAGCATTTACTCGATAAGCAAAATAATTTTTTTTATCCAAATTAAGTGAGTTTTTGCTTAAAACAAGAACACATAGCTGCCAAATGGGGTCAGAAAAATAACTTAGTTTTCCCTTTTGAATTAAGTTTATTTTTCTGACCTCATTGGAAGATAGTTGTTCTTGTTTTGAGCATAATATTTTCATAAAACAAGACTTAATATCTTGTCATTCTCGAGTAAATGTATATAGATATTTGTACTAGAAAATCATTTCTTGCAGTGTAGTCACAACAATAATACATAAAACATTGTTTATGCACATTATTTTGTTTTATCTCCTAGAAACTAAACGCAGTAATACCAAATGCACTGCTTTTTGTGTGTCAAACTAATCAAAATAGTAGTGTTTAAAATAGTAGTATTTTTAATTATAAATGATTGTAATTTATTATATCAGCCCTATTTGTCATTTATTACCCACCTCCACATTAAGGAGCTTGTCCCACTCGGGTATGATGAAGAACCGGATGCCGTCTATGGCTCCGGGCAGCTGCACGTTATTGATCAGCAGAGCCAGAAGAATCACGTATGGAAACAGAGCGGTGAAGTACACAACCTGTGACGCACACACAAAGATCAGCTTACAAAGGTGAGTTTAATTGGCATTAAAATAATGTAATGCAAAAATATTAATGCAGTGCATGCCGATGATTGATGTATTTTCCATCTGTTCATGTCTTGCTGAACTTGCAGGAATGCACATGGTTTTTAGGAGATCTAAATGATAATACATGTTTTTAAAACACCTTGGAAAAAAAACACATACAGTAAATGGGTGAATCTTTACAAAAACAAAATAAAATATAATAAAAAAAGACCAATTATATTATATTTTGCATGTTGTTACACATAGATAACTTCTTTTTTGTTCCGTTTTTCTCTGATTTGTTTATCACTTTGTATTTCAGTAATCTGACATTGATCTGACCTAATCTGACATTTTCTTTTAAGAGAAAATAAATAAGGCATCAGGCAGAGGTTTCATATTATTTTTTCCTTTTGAATGATCTCTGTCAATGCCCCCCCAAAAAACTATTAAAAAATATGCAGAAAATATTAAATCAGTATGTGAATGTGACCTATGTTGGGGAAAGTCACTTTTAAAAGTAATGCGTTACAATATTGTGTTACTCCCTAAAAAAGTAACTAATTGCGTTACTTAGTTACTTTTGTGGAAAGTAATGTGTTACATTACTTTTGCGTTACTTTTTCTGGGCTTGTTTTTTGTTTTTTAATAACAAAAAAAGTTCTGCTTTTAGCAAATGTAAAGGCACTTTCACACCAAAAGTTAAATAAATAAGCCTCAGGCTGAAGGGAATGCAAATCCATGCCTGTACAGTAGAGGGCGCAGCTCAAACAAACCATTCAGTTCAACACTCTTCAGCAAAAAAAAATAAGATACAAAAATGAAACTCGAAAAATGAAGTCATTCATGGTTGAATTGAATCATTGAAGGTCTGCAGCAAAGACGTTGGCTAATGAGATTAAATACATAAAGTATATTTGTGTTATTTAACGTATTTAATTATTGCAGGTTTGCGTAATATTCTAAGTTTGCATTTCACTGGTTTTATTCATTTTGAGGGATTCTATATCTGTTTTTGTGCTAGTGAGATGTGCATGCTCACATTTAGTCTAGAACTACAATACCCATCATGCTCACACAACGCATCTGCACAATTCCTCTCAACGTGGGTTAATTTGCTGAAAAAGTAACTCAGATATTTGTAAGTAATGCATTCCTTTACTAGTTACATGGAAAAGTAATCTGATTACACGCTGTAACTGGTAATGCGTGTTGCGTGATGATGACTGTTGTGTTCTCCGTCTGTTTATTTCTTACCTTCCCAGTGGATTTGACGCCTTTAAAGATGCAGAGGTAGACGAGGATCCAGGCCAGCAGCAGCAGGAGGAAGAGCTCCCATCTCAAGGTGCCCGTCTCCTCCACACCGCTGGTCCTCTCCAGCACCTTAAAACTTACAGAGACACACACACACACACACACATTGCAGTCAACACCATAACACTTCACTGACCAGTCAAGCAAGGCTGTAACCATGTCTTGAACATTTTTGGTTGTACTAAATGTGTGCATATTTTAAAATATACACACCTTCACTCTTAATCATATGGCGAAACATCACATTCAATTATGAATTACATGAAATTTGACAAAACATCCCTTGTGAAAAAGCACACTTCTGCATACTTTTAAAAAGAGTTACTTATTATGTAAATAATATACTTTTAACCCTCTGGTGCTCTTCGGTTATTTTTAAAAATTATACATTTTGTTTTTTTTTGTAGAATTTTTTACTTCATCAGAATGGTACGAAACTTGGTAAAGGTTTTGACACTTGGTATGTGAACTCAAAATCATGGACATGATTCAAAAAGGTTAAATGGTGCTGAAAAAAACAGTCACACTTGTATTGTTCGCAGACGAAAAGGAGCGCATTGGAAATGAACGGGAGACGAATTTCCTCTAGTGGAAGCGTTTGGTACTGCGCACAAACAAAATCTGACTGAAAGCTCATTATTGAGATATCAAGCTCAAATTTGGAACACAACTATGGCTTTGATTTTCTTGCAGTTTTAGAGTAAAACGTGTTTTTGAAAATATAGATTTCATATAAAACAATATTTTTGTGCATTTTTCATAATAAACGTAAAATTCGGTAACTCTTAAGTTCAACTTTATTTCACTTCAGCAAAAATTTGCAACGTGTCAAGATCAAAGAGATCAAACTTAAGTCTGTGCTCTAAAGCATTCAATATTTATGACAGTTTGTGGATTATAACTAGTGCATAAATATAATTTAGTACCCTAAAATACAAAATATTAAATAAAAAACATTATCAAACTAAAATAGAATAATTTTTGACCGCCACACGAAGAGCACCGAAGGGTAAAGAATATGCTTAAGTGCAAACTGAATGTAATGTTTTTGGACATTTATTTGCAATTAAATGAAAATATAATTAATATTAATATAAATATATAAATATAAATATAATTATAATTAATATTAAATGCAATTAGTTGAAGTTCTGACCCACTTAAGTAGGACTTTATATGATTATTTCCGTTGTCTTTAAAATATATATTGCAGAATGTACTGACAAGCATTTATGGTAGGCTAAAATATATTTTTAAATAAATATTTAGATATAGCCTATATATAGAAATATTTAGCCTATATATTTATAATATCTTTCCTAATATGTCACATTTGTAATGATTTAGGATATTTAAAATATATTAACTTTAAATGCAATATCAACTAAATTATAACCAAGTATTTCACATGTGCTTTAGTATGTTAGTCAAGTTACACACACGTTTTTTAAAGCACAAAAAAATATTATTGAAATATGCTTTAAAGTAAAACTTGACATTATTACAAAATGCACGAAAGTGACTCTTTAAGTACACTAAAGTCGTGGCCTTTTATTTCATAATATTATATTATCTGCAAGTACAGATTTTTTTTAAATACACTTACAAGATTTGAAGTACACAGTTAACCACTTTTTCACAAGCGGTTGAGTAGTTTGCATCACTGGATATTATTGTTGGTCCTTTCTATTGTAAAACATTTGTTAAAATGAAATATTTAGCTATATCTTACCTCACACTCTTTCACCTTTTGTCACTATATAATTCTGTGAACAGTAAAGCCCCGCCCCCTTTGTTTTGATTGGTCATCTCAGTCAGTTTGACATTGACGAGAGCTGTTAGACCGCTGAGGCTGACCACTCTGAAAATCTATATCTGATAGCTGCTTTGAAACAATCTGTATTGTATAAAGTGCTATAGAAATAAAGGTGACTTGACTTGATTTTTGTCTATGATGGTTACAGCCCTGAAATCAATAAGTTAAGAAGAAGAGGGTATGAACACACTTGAAGAACTGCTGGCTGGCGGTGGAGGTGCTGTTGGTCACCTGGTCCGTGCAGTTGGCCGTGTTCCATGTGTTATTGCAGTTTTCCCAGAGCAGCTCGCTTCGAAACGAGCTGAACATGTAGTACAGCGCCCATGTGATTATTATATTATAGTATGTGCACATGATGAACGAGATGGCCACCGTTGCCATGCCAACACCTGGATAGATTGATTACTGGTTACTAACCTTTAGTCTCATTACTGAAGCATATATTCTCATATCATCTAATCATTATCAGTGAAATTATATGGATCTGAATGACTTGTTTGTCAAAACATTTTCATTGTGTACAGCAATTAATCTCACAGATTTCATTCGTCATGATTATGCATGCATTAATGCAGTGTGACCTTTCAGCAGGGGACAGGCTTTGGTCAGGGCCAGGACGGGCCCCCTCCCCTCAGGTACTGGCCCAGCGTCAGCTCCATGTACAGCAGAGGGATCCCCAGCACCACCAGCATGAGCAGGTACGGGACCAGGAACGCACCTGAGGATGCCAGTGACCACAACAACAGTTCACTGACAGATGCACAGGTGACCACATACAGTTCAGTTCTACTATATCATAACAGAAGCTTGTCAAACCAGATGGTGATATAGAAAAACTTTAATATATATATATATATATATATATACAATATATTGCCAAAAGTATTGGGACATCCCTCTAAATCACTGAATTCAGGTGTTCAATCACTTCCATGGCCACAGGTGTATAAATCAAGCACTAGGCATGCAGACGCTTCTACAAACATTTGTGAAAGAATGGGTCGCTCTCAGGAGCTCAGTGAACTCAAGCGTGGTACCGTGATAGGTTGCCACCTGTGCAATAAGTCCATTCGTGAAATTTCCTCACTACTAAATATTCCACGCTCAACTGTTAGTGGTATTATAACAAAGTGGAAGCAATTGGGAACAACAGCAACTCAGCCACGAAGTGGTAGGCCACTCTAGAGCAGTGGAGACATGTTCTCTGGAGGGACCAATCACGCTTCTCTGTCTGACAATCCCATGGAGGAGTCTGGGTTTGGCGGTTGCCAGGAGAACGGTACTTGCCTGACTGCATTGTGCCAAGAGTAAAATTTGGTGGAGGGGTGATTATGGTGTGGGGTTGTTTTTCAGGGGTTGGGCTTGGCCCCTTAGTTCCAGTGAAAGGAACTCTTAATGCTTCAGCATACCAAGACATTTTGGACAATTTCATGCTCCCAACTTTGTGGGAACAGTTTGGGGATGGCCCCTTCCTGTCCCAACATGACTGCGCACCAGTGCACAAAGCAAGGTCCATAAAGACATGGATGAGCGAGTTTGGTGTGGAGGAACTTGACTGGCCTGCACAGAGTCCTGACCTCAACCCGATAGAACACCTTTGGGATGAATTAGAGCGGAGACTGCGAGCCAGGCCTTCTCGTCCAACATCAGTGCCTGACCTCACAAATGCGCTTCTAGAAGAATGGTCAAAAATTCCCATAAACACACTCCTAAACCTTGTGGAAAGCCTTCCCAGAAGAGCCAACTCCATATTAAACCCTACGGATTAAGAATGGGATGTCATTAAAGGTGCAGTGTGTGAATTTTAGCGGCATCTGGCGGTGAGGTTGTGAATTGCAATCACCTACTGCCCACCCCTCCCTTTCGAAGCACATAGAGAAGCTACGGTGGCCGACACAGGACAAAAATGTCGTCGTCAGAGAGAGCAGAGAGTGACTAGTGCTCTGTAGAGAAGTTTGTCCGTTTAGGGCTACTGTAGAAACATGACGGCGCAAAATGGCATTTTCACTGTAAGGGGACCCGCGGTGTGTGTAGATAGAAATAACTCATTCTAAGGTAATAAAAACATAACGGTACACTAAGTAAGGTCTTTATACACCACTGAAAACATAGTTATGTATATTATATTGCATTTCTGTCCATAGATCCTCATAAATACTACACACTGCACCTTTAAAGTTCATGTGCATGTAAAGGCAGGCGTCCCAAAACTTTTGGCAATATAGTGTATATATATATATATATAAACATTTCTAGCTCACATTAGCAAACATTATAGCTATATAAACATGTCAAGTGTGATCTGAGAGGGATTGCAGCGTCATGGTTGATCTGTTGATCTTACACACCATTACAATTACAGATAAACTCATTTATCCACAGGGTTGATGTGTGGTCATTCTAGCTTTTACAGTCTGAAAGGTAAAGGTGAAACTGTTAAATAACAACAGTAGATAAACTCTGCTGTCATATAGACATGTGCATGGCTTCATAATGCCTGTTTTTCCACACCAAAGGCCCAATAAAAATGTGTATTAATAAATATCTTCATAAAATACCCTAGTACATGTCCAAAGAGCCATGAGGGGTAAAACATCTTCAGACCAGTTTCATAGCCAAGATGTACTGGTCAGTTACTCTTTGTAAGTGATGAGGAGCATTAGTTAAGTGTCTTACCTCCACCGCTCCGGTAGCACAGGTACGGGAACCTCCAGATGTTCCCCAGAACCACCGCACACCCGATCCCAGCCAGGGTGAACTCGATCTGCCTGCTCCATGTGGGTCTGCCGGGCTCCTCTTTCACCGCCATGCTTCTTCACAGGGACACAGTGGTGTGAAAGCAAACTGAGATTACGAGAGCGAGTCAGTGGTGTTGGTGGTGTAATAATTGTTGAGGAGCTGTAATGATTAGCTGGGAGGCGTGGGACAGGGACGCTCAAACTACTGAGAGTGACTCCATGTCTGCTTTTTCAGGGTGTCATAATCATAAACGCATTACTGTGTTATTCTGCTTATAGCGTTTTTGTTTTTTTATTGAGAACCAAGCATATTCTACAAACAAGAGTACATAACCAGGGGTATATAGAAAGAAAAAGAGAATCTCTTAAACAGTTGCATTGCTCGTATTGCCTTCAAATTCTTACTTTTAGATATTGTTTCCAAATACATTTTAATGTCAGTTTTAAATTGTCCAAATATACAGTCAAACCAAAATTTATTTAGACACTTTCAACTTCATTTCACCTTCAACATCACAGTTTATTCGCTATAGTTTAGAAAATGGTAATAAAATATGACAAGAAGTGTGTCGGAACAAATTAATCTTGGTAATGTCAAATAACTTTGATAGAAAGGTGTGTAATGGATTACAATCAACCAATCAGCTGTTAAATTTAAGAACACAATGAGATAATACCAATTTAGCTCAACCAATGACCAAGCAATGCTTCATTTAGTTCAGTCTGTGGTGTCAAAGGTCACATTAGCAATTAAAGAGAAAACACTGAAGCAAAACATGCTCAGGTCAAAGTGTCTGAATCATTTTGGTCCCAAATGTTTATCAATTTTACTGATAGTCACTGTATGAATAATTTTTGGGTATAATATGTCACAGTTTATTTTATTTTGCTGTCCTCACTTACATAAACGAACTATAGTGTCCTGCACACACTCGTAAATGTTTGAATCATTTTTGGTGTTTTCTCAAACCATTTGACTTTATGATTAAAATAACAAGCAAATATAATATTTAAATAAATAAGTACTACATTTTTACCACCATCTAATGAGAAACACCTTAACATCAAATATTAATTTGTTAGTAATTTCTTAAATCTTTCCAAAAATAAAAATTGTACCTTAGGAGTCGGACATTCCCTAAATAAATGAGTAATGGTTTCAGTGGCATCTCAACAAAAACTTAGGATAACCATGTGAATGTAGTGCCATCTTGAGGCCAGAATTTGCTACATAACCTATAGATGGTATTTTAATTTTAGTGCATGTTTGCTTGTGTGAGTTTTGTCAATCAAACTCTTGTTTCCTCCTGATGCTGTTATAGTCTCCATAATATTATATAAAAAGATAAAAAGGTTATACACAGTAGCTGGTGTGTTTTATACTGGAACTCTGGATTGACCAATCAGCATCCAGAACCATCAGTTCTATTATAATCAGCATTTTAGGATAAAATCTATTTTTTTAGAGGAACAGTTTATTAATTAATTGGAACAGAAGCAAAGTAATACAACATTTTAATAAGCAATCATCCAATCTGTGTTATTGAATAGAGGTTAAGCATGAAGCTTGAAACATTTTAAACAAATTAAACAGAAATATAATTAACATAACTACCATCTGATGCTCTTCTAATGCCACACAAATCACATTTTGTAGAAAAATGTAAAAACGTTGATATATGTTAAGTGATGATTAAGACAAAAATAAATAATTAAACACTATTAATTGTAAAATCACTGATATGAAGATCAATTTAGTCTTTATTCAGTCATTGTTGGATCTTTTTTGCCCAACGGCCGCACGGATCTGCTCCAGCAGTTTCGCTCTGTTGTTTGAGATGTTTTTTCCAGCGACCTCCATAAGATCATCGATCATCTCAGCGCTGTAAGGACCTTGAAAGGTCTTATATCTGTTCCTCCAGGCCTCAATATCATCTGAAGAAACATTAACACACTTAAATCAAAACACAGTTGATATTTCAGTTTTATTCAGGACTACTGTAAGATCATAACTTGCCTCCACAGTTGACCACATTAAAGAGAGGGATGTGGATCACGGTTGGAACGTTTTGGCCTTTGAACACATAGAAGTCATTCGGTTTCTCTGAGTGTCCATTGGGAATGTTGACCTCAGGGAAAGGGATGTTTAGTTTCCTGCAGGTCTTAGCAGCTTCCTTCACTGTCTGTGGTAGAAAAGCATCACTGCGTCACTTAATTAAAAGGGTTAGACTGACATTTAAAGTTTAAATGTAGGTTGTTATTGACTGAAATTGTCTTAACTTAATGCGCCAGCCAGGAAACCCCAACTGAGATGAATGAGAATGCTAATGGATAGTTCTCTCTAGGTATTACAGACTATACATATTATATATATATATATATATATATATGGACTAAATATTGTATAATTGTCAGTCAATGTTTTTAAATTTTGCGCACGCTGCTGACGCCTGCTGGTCAAAAGTGTAAAAGCAACGTGTAATCTATTAAAGGGGACATATTATGCAAAATAACACTTTTGAACACAGATGTGTGTCCACAGTGTGTAAACAACCAGCCTATAATGGTAAAAATCCACCCAATGCTTTTTTTTATAACCCCCATCAATCATTATCAATCTCTCATAACGCGCCGTCTCATATTTCCCTCTACTCCTGTGTAAGAGTAGGGAAGCCCCGCCCATGACTGTTGATGATTGGCCCTTTTAGCATAGACACGCCCCTGAGTGAGAAGCACAGAGACGCCATTTCTGTTTACTTGCTGTATCACCGCTCGAGTATTACAATGTGTGCGCCAAAAACATTACTAATGTTCGGTTGTTGATGAACCAGCGAACACACGAGTCTCATAGACTCCCGGCATCAGAGCCAGCGAACACACAAGTCTCATAGACTCCCGGCATCAGAGCCAGCGAACACACGAGTCTCATAGACTCCCGGCATCAGAGCCAGCGAACACACGAGTCTCACAGACTCCCGGCATCAGAGCCAGCGAACACACGAGTCTCATAGACTCCCGGCATCAGAGCCAGCGAACACACAAGTCTCATAGACTCCCGGCATCAGAGCCAGCGAACACACGAGTCTCATAGACTCCCGGCATCAGAGCCAGCGAACACACAAGTCTCATAGACTCCCGGCATCAGAGCCAGCGAACATACGAGTCTCATAGACTCCCGGCATCAGAGCCAGCGAACACACGAGTCTCATAGACTCCCGGCATCAGAACCAGCGAACACACAAGTCTCATAGACTCCCGGCATCAGAGCCAGCGAACACACGAGTCTCACAGACTCCCGGCATCAGAGCCACTATTTTTGAAGAAAATGTGCTGAAGAATGTTGGTAAAATGTTATATTCCACAAATCATTTTACACATGACTGCTTCACCAACGAGGGTCAATACCAACGCTTCGTGCTCTAGCTTCATATCCAGTACAAGTGAGGATGGCACTTCATATTCTGTGAATGTTTGCAAATTTCCTTTCTGAATGAGCTTTCTATAACGCTGTACGGCTAATATGGCTAAAGTTAGCATCGTCTCTGACTGTATTCACAGAGACTAGAGCTGTGTCGTTAGTTTTATCCAGAAAACGCTCACCGTCTGCGTAATTCATAAACACACATTTATTATGCATTGTATGCAGTCAGATGACGGACGTGTTACGTTCCCACACGAGCACCTATACAACAACTTATAGATTAACATGACAGTACTAGTCGATGAGTTGAATCATCGTAACTCCACAACAACTAATGTTACACAAATGTATCCACTAACCATTCAGAAATGTCTAGGTGCCGTCTAAAAGTGTCAACCTCTTCCTGAGTCTCTCATCAGTGTCCGACTCCGGTTCAAACATGTAAGGCTGCACTCCACAAATGTCTGTTTTTTTTCTGACATTTTGGCTGAGTGAGTTTCGCCTGTTTTGTTGTTAACGGAGTATCTGAAGCTTGTATAAAGGATCCGCCCTCTTCTGGAATGGGGGCGAGAAGCAGCAGCTCATTTGCATTTAAAGGGACACACACAAAAATGTCGCGTTTTTGCTCACACCCAAATAGGGGCAAATTTGACAAGCTATAATAAATTATCTGGGGGGTATTTTGAGCTGAAACTTCACAGACACACTCAGGGGACACCAGAGATTTATATTACATCTTGTGAAAAGGGGCATAATATGTTCCCTTTAAATGCAATTAACAAATTATCTAATGCCATTAAATAAGAAGTGTCTGTATAATATGTGTTATTTTATCAAATTGCATGGCTTGATTCAAAACAGTTATGACGTAACAAAGCCTCGTTTGCTGAAATCACGTGGCAGTTTGATATGCGCTCAGAATCGCTGGTTCGAAACAAATGATTTGGAAAGGTTTTGAAGCTTCACAAAGCAAGTTTTCGAAATTGCCCATCACTACATTTCTGCTCAGTGCGACCCCCCCCAGCAAACAGGAAACAGCCTCAGAACTTTAGCTAACATTCTGGTAAGGTTCCCTCAAAGTTATGAACGAATGTAACAAATTGTTATCTGGTCTTTAATGATGTTCTTAAAATGTTAGCACAAAAATGCTTTTATACATCATTCACGGAATGTTTTTACCAGAAACATTTAGTTTTATTCAAATACAGGTTTGGAACAACATGAGGATGAGTAAAAGATGACAGAATCAACATTTCTTTAAGGGAGTATACAGTGGTATTTGATACACTGCCGATTTTGCAGGTTTGCCCACTTATAAAGCATGTAGAAGTCTGTAATTTTTATCATAGGTACTCTTCAACTGTGAGAGACGGAATCTAAAACAAAAATCCAGAAAATCACATTGTATGATTTTTAAGTAATTAATTTGCATTTTATTGCATGACGTAAGTATTTGATACATCAGAAAAGCAGAACTTAATATTTGGTACAGAAACCTTTGTTTGCAATTACAGAGATCATACGTTTCCTGTAGTTCTTGACCAGGTTTGCACACACTGCAGCAGGGATTTTGACCCACTCCTCCATACAGACCTTCTCCAGATCCTTCAGGTTTCGGGCTGTCGCTGGGCAATACGGACTTTCAGCTCCCTCCAAAGATTTTCTATTGGGTTCAGGTCTGGAGACTGGCTAGGCCACTCCAGGACCTTGAGATGCTTCTTACGGAGCCACTCCTTAGTTGCCCTGGCTGTGTGTTTCGGGTCGTTGTCATGCTGGAAGACCCAGCCACGACCCATCTTCAATGCTCTTACTGAGGGAAGGAGGTTGTTGGCCAAGATCTGGCGATACATGGCCCCATCCATCCTCCCCTCAATACGGTGCAGTCGTCCTGTCCCCTTTGCAGAAAAGCATTCCCAAAGAATGATGTTTCCACCTCCATGCTTCACGGTTGGGATGGTGTTCTTGGGGTTGTACTCATCCTTCTTCTTCCTCCAAACACGGCGGGTGGAGTTTAGACCAAAAAGCTCTATTTTTGTCTCATCAGACCACATGACCTTCTCCCATTCCTCCTCTGGATCATCCAGATGGTCATTGGCAAATTTGAGACGGGCCTGGACATGCGTTGGCATGAGCAGGGGGACCTTGCGTGCGCTGCAGGATTTTAATCCATGGCGGCGTAGTGTGTTACTAATGGTTTTCTTTGAGACTGTGGTCCCAGCTCTCTTCAGGTCATTGACCAGGTCCTGCCGTGTAGTTCTGGGCTGATCCCTCACCTTCCTCATGATCATTGATGCCCCACGAGGTGAGATCTTGCATGGTGCCCCAGACTGAGGGAGATTGACCGTCATCTTGAACTTCTTCCATTTTCTAATAATTGCGCCAACAGTTGTTGCCTTCTCACCAAGCTGCTTGCCTATTGTCCTGTAGCCCATCCCAACCTTGTGCAGGTCTACAATTTTATCCCTGATGTCCTTACACAGCTCTCTGGTCTTGGCCATTTTAGATTCCGTCACTCACAGTTGAAGAGTACCTATGATAAAAATTACAGACCTCTACATGCTTTGTAAGTAGGAAAACCTGCAAAATCGGCAGTGTATCAAATACTTGTTCTCCCCACTGTATGTAGAATCGAGAAACCCTTGTTATTAGCGACACCGGTGGCTGTTAAGTGAACTGCAGCAGCAGCTTATTGCGTATTATAGTTTAAATGAATCTCTTTTCTTTGCATGACACATTGACATTACAGTACAGAACGGCTCTTTATCCTGAACATTGCATTAATTTCATGTGTCATTGAACAGAAAAAACGTGTAAACCACACATCCTCTGATTTTCCCAGCAAAAACGTCCCGAGTTCTTCACATAAAAATCAGTCTGGCTTTTATAGGCAACCTAAGAAGTCGGAGGTCTCGTTTTTTTAATTTTCGTTACAAGATGTACACACATTAGTAATAAAAAGTGATTAATACATGAAACTTCTTACATATAGCCCCTAACTTTTATGAGAGAATGCATAATACCATGAAAGGATCTCCGTCACTGAAATCCAGGGAAATGATGAGGTCGATGTCTCTCTCCTGTCTCAGAACTGAGAAGTAGGGTGAGTTGAGCAACAGCCCGGCGTCTATATAGTCTCTCGTCTCACTTTTCAGAAGCTCGAGGGGCACTATTTTATCTGACAGCATTGGAGTGAAAGATCACAGCATGAAATTAGTCCATTTATTATTCATATTGAATTGCCAGTTATCAAATGGGTCTGTTCTTACCTTTCATGTTGTGAAGAAAGTCATATTTCCTGCCCCAGATCCAACAAGCCACACACCTACAAATGCTCAAGCAAACATCTGTAATTCAAAAAACAAACAAAAAAAAGTTGGAACTTCAAAAGGTTTGTATGGCATAAGGCTGTAAAACACTTTTTTGATTCTGGCTGGAGGCTTTATGGCTAGAAAATCAAATGTGAAGTACATATTAGAGACCGATCAACCTACCGAATGGCCAGAAATCGAGCCATCCACTCAAGCAGGTGACTATATCCAAGGTGTACTTCTTCATAAACAGTTTTGCAGCTTCTTTGTCAGCAAAATTTAGTTTATCCATTTGAAAAATCAGCGGACTTTTGCCTCCAGAGATCTCTGTAAGAGAATGGAACACTATTGAGCTCAACATAGAACTCAACTTTGCATATATTGTTTTATTATGTTGGCCAAATGGTGTTGTGAATACAGTGAATAGGCTGGCTGAGTTTAAATGTTTATTAAAATGACTGCATCATTACTTTGTGCATTCGGAAACAAAGCTTCCTGCTAACAGGGAATGTTCTCAGAACTTTAGCTAATGTTCTGGCTAAGATCTCTCAAAGTCATGAATGTCCGTTCAAAGTTATCTGGTCTTTATTGAAGGGGGGGTTTTAACGCTGGGGTCACTGGACGCACAAGCATTTCATGCGAATCTATGTGAAGAATCTCGGGACTGACAATATTGTATTATGCTATAGTAAGGAGATGTAACGTTAAGGATGAAACTATCACATTAAACATGACTTCTCATGACACTCACCCACTTTTTCAAACAAAGTTATGCCACTGCATGGCATTATCCCTGGATAACTTTTGATTCACTATAAGTGTTTATTGGTTAGGGGTCGGTGAACAGACATGCGCTGAATTAGAGATGGTAAAAGTGGGTCCAATATCATTGGTCTTAAAAGGTGGGTGGGTCTTGTCCCGCCCACATACAATGGTTCCGACGCCCATGCATTTGATGCAGTTTCACTCACCACCTGCAATGATCTGCAAATCCAACAGGCCTTGCTTATAAAACATTCGTCACCGAAAATGCCAGGAACACACTTGAAACACAAACTGCATCCACTGTTCCCTTAAAGGGATAGTTCACCCAAAAATGAAAATTAGCCCATGATTTCCTCACCCTCAAGTCATCCTAGGTGTATATGACATTCTTCTTTCAGACGAATAAAATCGGAGTTATATTAAAAAAGTCCTGGCTAATCCAAGCATTATAATGGCAGTGAATTGTTGTCTCGTTTTTGAAGTCCATAAAAGTGCATCTATCCATCATATAACTGCTCCACACGGCTCCGGGGGGTTAATAAAGGCCTTCAATTGCTGTACGCATCAATTTACGGGCGAAAGAGTAACCCCTGACCTTTGAACCCTTGACGCATGCGTATTGACGAACGCAGAAGCGCAGAGGATAGAGCAAAACAAAACACTGGTCATGAATTAGAGTCTAAAATTTTCTTTTAAAGAGAAATGCCGGAGGATTTCAATATAAGAGAAGAGGAGCTTGAGTTTGTTACCTAGCACTATCGAGGCGTCAAAGCTTGCGATGCTTCTATACATCTTTTGCCGTAAGTCGAATTGCGTACCGCTGACTGCCGGAAGTTAGTTATTTTAGTCTATAAAGGTTTAAATATGGATATTTTTCTTACACAAACACGCCACTTCGCTTCAGAAGGCCTTTGTTAACCCCCCGGAGCCGTGTGGAGCAGTTATATGATGGATGGATGCACTTTTATGGACTTAACGAGGCAACAATTCACTGCCATTATAATGCTTGGATTAGTCAGGACTTTTTAAATATAACTCATATACACCTAGGATGACTTGAGGGTGAGGAAATCACGGGGCTAATTTTCCCTTTAACGCTGGGTTCTTTGGGAAGCCGAACAAGGTGATCTTTCCCTCACAACCAGAAACGCACTTCTTTAGTGACATTGTTGAAAATCCTTATCGGCTTGTGTTAACCGAATGATGGGCGTTTTGCTCCTGCTCTGGTGTGAATCAACTCTTTAACAGTGTAAATAAGTCAGAAGGCATGAAATAGCATTAGCCCCCCCCCCATACCGTTTTTTGTCAATAGTTTAGTGGATTAAGTGTGACAACTAGCCTGAAATATTCTCCATATGAATTCTAGCACACTTTAGGAAAATCTTACCGTGCAGTTTTGTCCTGATGGATTCATGAAGATCAGACGGATCGATGCCATTCAAAACAGAGAGATTCATGTCCACCAGATCCATGAGCACCTGATAACACTCGTCTATGGGAGGGGAGTGTGGACCTTTAGAAGAAAATACACATGCAATCAGATTTCCATTGTCCAGGGCCTCCTATCCTGACCCGCTAAAGAAACCCAAAACCCGTTTAAGATGCTTTGATTTTTTTTTTTTCAGGAGGCATGAGTGTGACTCGCAAAGGCAATAAGAAATGCTTTACCTTTCTCTATTCTTTCAAACAACCCTGTTTCTATCCCAGGTATTAAATGACCAAATAAGCCTGGTGGAAAAATCAAACGGAATCAGACTTATGAAAACGAAATGACTCTAAACTCGAGGCAGAACTGAATCTTCAGAACAAATACAGTTGCACCTTTTAGTAGTTTCCAGATGAATTTAAGGTTTTCGTCTTCATCAGCTATAGCGCTGCCACACAGAGCTGCAGAAAACACATCAACAAACAGGAAGTTTAAAATAATTGGTACAATTTTTTATACATTTTGAAATATGTAACAGAATAGTTTCACTCTGAAAGCAGGTTCAGTTCTTGACTACATTTTAAAGTGCCAAAAAGGTTCTATATAAGAAGAAATGTCTTAAAAGGATAGTTCACCCAAAAATGAAAATGACCCCATGATTTGCTCACCCTCAAGCCATCCTAGGTGTATATGACATTCTTCTTTCAGACGAATACAATTGGAGTTAAAGAAAAAGTATGTGAACCGCTTGCAGAGTCTGAAAATGTGAATAATTTTAACAAAATGAAAGAGATCATACAAAATGCGTTCTTTTTTATTTAGTGCTGTCCTGAATAAGATATTTAACATAATTTTTTTTTACATATAGTCCACAAGACAAAAAAATAGCTGAATTTATTAAAATGACCTGTACAAAGGTTTATGAACCATTGATTCTCAATACTGTGTGTCGTTCCCTGGATGATCCACGGCTGTGTGTGTGTTTTCTGATGGTTGTTCTTGAGTCTCTTGTTTGTCCTGAGCAGTTAAACTGACCAACGTTCTTCAGAAAAATCCTCCAGGTCCTGCACATTCTTCAGTTTTCCAGCATCTTTTGCATATTTGAACCCTTTCCAGCAGTGACTGTATGATTTTGAGATCCATCTTTTCACACTGAGGACGATTGAGGGACTCAAACACAACTATTAAAAAAGGTTCACACATTCACTGATGCTCCAGAAGGAAACATGACGCATTAAGAGCTGGGGGGTGAAAACTTTTGAACAAGATGAAGATGTCCAAATTTTTCTTATTTTGTGTAAATATCAATTTTATTCATTTAGTACTGCCCTTCAGAAGCAACAGAAGATACTCACATGTTTCCCGGAAGACAAATTAAGTACAATTTACCTTGATCTTCAAATTCAATACGTTTTCACCCCCCGGCTCTTAATGCGTCGTGTTTCCTTCTGGAGCATCAGTGAATGTGTGAACCTTTTTTAATAGTTGTGTTTGAGTCCCTCAATCGTCCTCAGTGTGAAAAGATGGATCTCAAAATCATACAGTCACTGCTGGAAAGGGTTCAAATATGCAAAAGATGCTGGAAAACTGAAGAATTTGCAGGACCTGGAGGATTTTTCTGAAGAACGTTGGTCAGTTTAACTGCTCAGGACAAACAAGAGACTCAAGAACAACCATCAGAAAACACACACACACAGCCGTGGATCATCCAGGGAACGACACACAGTATTGAGAATCAATGGTTCATAAACTTTTGTACAGGTCATTTTAATAAATTCAGCTATTTTTTTGTCTTGTGGACTATATGTAAACATTTTTTATGTAAAATATCTTATTCAGGACGGTACTAAATAAAAAATAACATGTATTTTGTATGATCCCTCTTGTTTAGTTAAAATTCTACAAGCGGTTCACATACTTTTTCTTGCAACTGTATATTAAAAAATGTCCTGGCTCTTCCAAGCTTTATAATGGCAGTGAATGGCAGCCCAAAATTTGAAGACCAAAAAAGTGCATCCATCCATTATAAAAGTAATCCACACGGGCAATAAAGGCCTTCTGAAGTGACTCGATGGGTTTTTGTAAGAAAAATATCCATATTTGTGACCCTGGAGCACAAAACCAGTCATAAGTCTCACGGGTGTATTTGTGGCAATAGCCAACAATACATTGTATGGGTCAAAATTTATGAATTTTTCTTTTATGCCAAAAATCATTAGGATATTAAGTAAAGATCATGTTCCATAAAGATATTTAGTACATTTCCTACCGTAAATATATCAAAAATGTATTGTTAGTAGTAATATGCATTGCTAAGGACTTCATTTGGACAACTTTAAAGGCGATTTTCTCAATATTTAGATTTTTTTTGCACCCTCAGATTCCAGATGCCAAATATTGTCCTATCCTAACAAACCATACATCAATGGAAAGCTTATTTATTCAGCTTTCAGATGATGTATACATCTCAGTTTCAAAAAATGTACCCTTATGACTGGGTTTGTGGTCCAGGGTCACATTTAACACGTTATAAAGTAAAATATCTAGCTTTTGGCGGACCGCCTTCCATATTCAACTTACGAAGAAAGTGTAGCGTCAACTTACGCTACGTCCGACGTCATCGTTGCGCTTCAGAAGGCCTTTATTAACCCTCGGAGCCGCGTGGAGCACTTTTATAATGGATGGATGCACTTTTTTGGGCTTCAAATTTTGGGCTGCCATTCACTGCCATTATAAAGATTTGAAAAGCGCCAGGACATTTTTAAATATAACTCCGATTGTATTCGTCTGGAAGACGAATGTCATATACACCTAGGATGGCTTGAGGGTGAGGAAATCACGGGGCTAATTTTTGGGTGAACTATCCCTTTAAATGACTGCACAATACTTTCATGTCTAATGGGTTATTTACATTTTTTCAGGCAATAAAGAATGTTTACGAGCTGTTTAAATCAGAACTGAACCCTTTTAAGCTTCTTCTACTGTAACCGTTTTGAAGTTTAATTAACTCTCCTGTAACAGAGTTTGTTACCTTGCAGGTACAGCATGTCAATTTCAGGCTGGTTCTTGATCTTCTTGCCATTGTCAAACTCACTGCCAAAGATGGAGGTATTCACAAACGCTCCAATGAGGGAATAACCCGCTTCATGTGGAGTGAACTCAAACCAGGGGTCTGCAGACAGAAACACATCCATATAACAGCTGAAACTAACACATTAACTCAGTCTCTTTCACACACACACACAGACCTGCATCTTTGCGCTGTTTGCACTGCTTGTCGATCACAGTGTAGATGGGAAACGGGTCTTTTTTGTGCTTGTACTTCTGCTTTGTGAGGGTGTGTTCGTTGATCTGAAGAGAAAATAATTTTTTGCAACATTAGAGTTGCCTGGGGACACAAACAAGAAACCAAAATACACTCCTAAAAATAAAGGTTGATCTGTGGTTCCATGAAGAGACGTAAACCAAAGCTGCTTTAAGGATAAGACATTTACATTTATGAAACCTTTCCAATCCACAAAAAAAAATTTAATGTTCTTCATACTAAGAAAAAAATTTACTTAAAAGTTTTTTGGGGAACCAACGATGGTTATTGAAGCACAGCTCACGCAGAAGTCTCTTTCAAAGCAAGCGGCAGATTTAGTGTGACCGTCTTTACCACGAGAGAAGCAGGAGTTTCACATGTCTTCTACTGACAGACACTTCATTTCATGAAAGCCCATTTCCACCACATTAAAAAAACATGCTCTTGTAAATCATAATCGAAATTATACTTAAAAGTCATAATAATGAGAGAAAAAGTTTTTAGTTTTATTATGATTTGTCATAATTTTTACTTTTTATCTCATAATAATTATGACTTAGTATGTCATAATTTTGACTTTATCTCATAATAATTATGACTTAGTATGTCATAATTTCGACCTTTTAGGTCATAATTTCAAATAGTCATAATTCTAACTTTTCATCTCATCATAATTATGACTTAGAATAGTTCTTTTTATCAGTTCATACTTGTCATAATTTTGACTTTTTATCAGTTCAGACTTGTCATAATTTTGACTTTTTATCTCATAGTTTTGACTCCTCTCATAATAATTATTCCTTAGTATGTCATAATTTCGACCTTTTAGGTCATAATTTCAAATAGTCATAATTCTAACTTTTCATCTTATAATAATTATGACTTAGAATGTCATAATTTCCACTTTCATAGTTCTGACTGTCATAATTTTGACTTTTTATCAATTCAGACTCGTCATAATTTTTACTTTTTTTATCTCATAGTTTTGACATAGTTTTAGGTCATAATTTCAAATAGTCATAATTCTAACTTTTCATCTCATCATAATTATGACTTAGAATAGTTCTTTTTATCAGTTCATACTTATGTCATAATTTTGACTTTTTATCAGTTCATACTTGTCATAATTTTGACTTTTTATCAGTTCAGACTTATGTCATAATTTTTTTTTATCTCATAGTTTTTATCTCATAGTATGTCATAATTTCGACCTTTTAGGTCATAATTTCAAATAGTCATAATTCTTACTTTTCATCTCATAGTAATTATATGTCATTATTATGACTTACTAAACTACTAGAGCATGCTTTTTTCTTATGTGGCGGAAATGGGCTTCCATATAAAATTTACTACATTTTTTAGAAAACGAGACTTTTGTATGATTTTGCTTATCAAGTAAATACTATTTCTTCTTTTAAAGAATGTTTAGATATTTGCAAATGAAAACAAGACATTTTTTGATCTCACATGAAAACCGCCCAATCTGCTGGAATGACTGGATTTCGCCCTTAAAATTTGCCGTATTCGTCTTGTTGCTATTGACCGATAATTTGCAGGGGTTTTTTTCTTAGCGGAAGCTTTAGGATAATATACTGGTACATTATAAAATAATTTTAAACTCAATTCAATATTTTATCTTCATGCATTATATATTTACACAATTTATTTATAAATGCAGTCCCCCCCAACCCTCCACCTGGCTGTGATAATGAATAGCCTAGTTGAATAATATTTACAGACCTCTTTCACGTACATCGTGACGACCATCACTGCCCAGACGTCAGTCAAGCTGAATATGTCTTTCTCATAGTAATATTTCTTCAGTTTGTCAAATGCATCTGCCCAGCTGACTCCAGGACCGCTGAGTCTCTTGATGATCTTGTCTTTCACAGTCTCTAGTTTGGTGGACCAGTCTGCTTCCTGATATAAGGAGGCCATGCACCTTCAAAGGAACAACATATACTCTCATTTATGACATTCATCCCGTGTGTGTGTGTGTGTGTGTTGTAGGTACCAGGTGGATCCAGAGACTCCGCTCAGATAAAGGATGCAGTCTAGAAGACCTGTTTTCTGGAGCTGATCCAGGGATCCCAGCAAACCCACCATGGCTCTTTCTCCTCCTCCAGAACCCAGTAATGCAATGTTTGGCACTTTATTCTGAAATGCACACAAAGCAAACAATTGATGTTCATCAGCTACAACACCATTTGTAAATAGCCTGGCAGATACATCAAGTATAATATTACCTGACTGCAGTGTATTTTAAGTTTCTTCAGGCTTTTTAGACCATCTTTTCTCCTTTTGACTACAAACTCCTCCTCCTTCTTATTCAGAGAGTGTTTGATTCTCACCTCAACTCTGCAGAGACAGACTGAATTTAACATCACTAATTCATATATTTATTCTGTGGTTCACTTCACTCTCAAAAATAAAGCTGTCAAATGTTTTGTTTTGCAGCGATGCAATAGAAGAACCATTTTTAGTTCCCCCCAAAAAAATTCTATGGTTCTATGAATGTTAAAGGTTCTTCATGGAACCATCGATGCCAATAGAAACCTTTATTTTCAAGAGTTTCTGATCCGATATTCTAAGAATTATCCAGAGCAGGATTACATACCTTTGCTTGGATTCAAATGCTCCCATCTCTAAAACAATAGAGTCGACATTAAAGTTAAAATCTATAATTTGAAAGCAATAAAATATATATTTTAGTAAAAATGACAATAATATTATAATATCACAGTATTGTTTATTTTAGTCAGCCATAAAGTCAAATGTAAATTATAAAGCCACTGTTTTTAAACATAAGTTGCTATATAAGATATCGTACAAATTTTAATGTGAAAAAGTCTGGATTCATTCATATACTGTTGTCACTTATAATGACATTAAGCCTATTAATTGCCCTGTTGTAAAAGTTTTAACATGTACTCACTGTTCTTGTACAGTCTTGTAAAATCCCGAGACTTCAATCGCATCACATCCGCCGTCGACTCTCAGATCGGACAGAAGAGGCTCTTTTATAGGACTCTGAAGGTCTAGATATCATCATGAGAGGTGGAGGTGAGGAACATGAACTTGTTTAATCACGCATACAGAAAAAATTTTCTCACATGCAATTTCCGTGAAGAATTACGTATGGGTGGGGGTTAAAAGTAAAGAGTTGTGTGGCAGGCCGCAGGTTGTTTAGCGTGTTCATAGCTTTTCTCTATGGCTTTTTACATTTTGCAGTAAAACACGGTAAACTGTTGCACAGTTGATATTTCATCCATGATTGTGTTTCTTTAATATTCTATTACATGATCATTTATACTACAGCCACTTTTACTGTATGTCCCAGAGTTTAATATTGAATTAAACTAACATATTGCAGCATTTGTCTTGTTGTTAAAACTGATCACAAAACAGGTAAAACAATTATAACAATAAATCTTTCCAGTTCTGTTTTTATTTTACAAATAAATAATGCCATTAACAAACAATGTTTCATGTCATTACAGAGAGCGTAAACATGAATTATAAACCTAAGAAATGTGGCATTGCAAATCTTGTAGAAGTGCTTTGTTCTTGTGTATTTTATGAAAGGTGCGTTTATTAGTCGACAATTCATAGTATTTTGCCAGTGTTAAGTAAACTATAAAATCAAATACAAATATAATAAAATGTAATTTCCTCACTACTAAATATTCCACGGTCAACTGTTAGTGGTATTATAACAAAGTGGAAGCAAAAAATCTGCAAATGGTGGGCCACATCCCATTCTTAATCCGTAGGGTTTAATATGGAGTTGGCACACCCTTTGCAGCTATAACAGCTTCAACTCTTCTGGGAAGGCTTTCCACAAGGTTTAGGAGTGTGTTTATGGGAATTTTTGACCATTCTTCTAGTCAAGTCAAGTCACCTTTATTCATATAGCGCTTTTTACAATGGCGATTGTTTCAAAGCAGCTTCACAGTGGTAACAGGAAAATAATGCAACAGAATTTGATTCGGCTGTACAGCCGCTCTGGAGAAAACGGTGATGTCATCAGCTCATTTCAATTATCGTATAGTGACAATGCAGGCAGATCAGTAATTTAGTTGAAAATTTATTTGGATATTTAGTTGAAAATTTTAGTGTTTAGTGTCCCCAACTGAGCAAGCCAAGCCAAAGGCGACAGTGGCAAGGAACCAAAACTCCATCAGGTGGCATAATGGAGAAAAATAAACCTTGGGAGAAACCAGGCTCAGTCGGGGTGCCAGTTCTCCTCTGGCCATCATGCCGTGCCATCATGCCTCCTCTGGCCATCATCACTGGGGAGCTAAACCATTTAGTGTTTTGTAAGTAATCAGCAAGATTTTAAAATGTATACAATGTTTAATAGGGAGCCAGTGCAGTGTTGACAGAACCGGGCTAATATGGTCATACTTCCTGGTTCTAGTAAGAACTCGAGCTGCTGCGTTTTGGACCAGCTGCAGTTTATTTATTAAGCGAGCGGGGCAACCACCCAGTAGAGCATTACAATAATCTAGCCTTGAGGTCATGAACGCATGAACTAACTGTTCAGCATTTTGCATTGAGAGCATATGTCGTAATTTAGATATATTTTTAAGATAGTAGAATGCAGTTTTACAGATGCTAGAAACGTGGTTTTCAAATGAAAGATTGGTATCAAAGAGCACACCCAGGTTCCTAACTGACGACGAGGACTTGACAGAGCAGCCATCGAGTGTTAGACAGTATTCTATGTTACTACTTGTGGAGTTTTTTTGTCCAATGATTAAAAATTCTGTTTTTTCTGAATTAAGTTGCAGGAAATTACTAGTCATCCAATTTTTTATATCAGCTATGCATTCCGTTAATCTTGTGAATTGGTAAGTTTCGTCAGGGCGTGAAGAAATATAGAGCTGAGTATCGTCAGCATAACAGTGAAAACTAACGCCATGCTTCCTAATGATATCTCCCAGTGGTAGCATGTACAGGGTGAAAAGCAACGGTCCTAGCACTGAGCCTTGCGGTACTCCATACTGAACTTGTGATCGCTGTGACATCTCTTAATTTACTGCTACAAACTGATAACGGTCAGATAAGTATGATTTAAACCATGCCAATTAAATTCCACTAATGCCAACATAATTTTTGAGTCTATTCAAAAGAATGTTGTGGTCGATAGTATCGAATGCAGCGCTAAGATCGAGTAACACTAACAGAGAGATACAACCACGATCGGATGATGAGAGTAAATCATTTGTAACTCTGATGACAGCAGTCTCAGTAATATGATACAGTCTAAATCCTGACTGGAAATCCTCACAGATAACATTTCTTTCTAAAAAGGAGCGTAGTTGTGAGGACACTGCCTTTTCTAGTATTTTTGACAGAAAGGGTAGATTTGAGATTGGCCTGTAATTGACTAATTCTGTAGGATCAAGTTACGTTTTTTTAATAAGTGGTTTAATAATAGCCAAATTGAAAGTTTTCGGTACATATCCTAATGACAAGGATGAATTAATGATATTAAGAAGAGGATCTATGACCTCTGGAAGCATCTCTTTTAATAGCCTAGTCGGTATAGGGTCGAGCATACATGTTGATTTTGATGATTTAACGAATTTAGCCAATTCTTCTTCTCCTATAGCAGTGAATGAGTGTAATTTGTAATTTGTCTGATGTGATACTGTAGTAGACGGCTGCATGGTTATAATTTTTTTCCTAATATTATCAATCTTACACGTAAAGAAGTTCATAAAGTCATTACTGCTGTGCGGTTTACAAACATCAGAAGTTGAAGCTTTATTTTTGGTTAATTTAGCCACTGTATCGAATAAATACCTAGGGTTGTGTTTGTTTTCTTCTAAGAGAGTCGAAAAATAAGCAGATCTAGCAGTTTTTATGGCCTTTCTGTATGCAATCATGCTCTCTTTCCACGAAATGCGAAAAACCTCCAGTTTTGTTTTCTTCCAGCTGCGCTCCATTTTTCTGCCTGCTGTTTTAAGGGCTTGAGTGTGCTCGTTGTACCACGGCGTTGGACTATTTTCTTTAATCTTCTTTAAGTGCAGGGGAGCAACTGTGTCTAAAGTGCTGGAAAAGAGAGAGTCAATAGTTTCTGTTGCAACATCGAGTTCCTCTAGGCTATCTGGGATGCTGAGGAGATGAAACTGATGAGGAAGATTATTTACAAAGCAATCTTTAGTGGCAGCGGTGATAGTCCTGCCATATTTGAAGCGAGGGGACGGCTTTGCAGCCTTAGCTAAATTAAGTATACATGATACTAGATAATGATCTGAGATGTCATCGCTCTGCTGCAGAATTTCAATGGCATCAACATTTATTCCATGTGACAATATTAAGTCTAAAGTATGATTACGGTGATGAGTGGGTCCTGACACATGTTGCATAACTCCAATAGAGTTTAGAATGTATATTAATGTATATTAAAATCACCAACAATTAGTACTTTATCTGCAGCCAGTACTAACTCTGATAGGAAATCAGCAAATTCTCTGGTAAAGTCTGTATGGTGCCCTGGTGGCCTGTATACAGTAGCCAGCACAAATGTCAAACGGGATTTATCATTTATACTACATAACGTTACGTAAAGCACCAAAACTTCAAAGGAATTATATTTGAAACTAGACTTCTGAGTAGTACTGAAGATATTATTGTAAATTACAGCAACACCTCCCCCTTTACCTTTCAGACGTGGCTCGTGTTTATAACAATAATCTTGGGGGGTGGACTCATTTAAAGTAATGTAGTCGTCAGGTTTTAGCCAGGTTTCTGTCAAACACAGCACATCTAGGTTATGATCTGTAATCATATCATTAACAATAAGTGCTTTTGAGGAAAGGGATCGAATATTCAGCAGCCCAAGCTTTATCGTTTGTTCATCTGTATTATATCTTATTTATTTTTTGGACATCAATTCAATTTTTACCGTTGAATAGTTTTGATGTTTTTTTGTATTTACTAAATCGGGGAACAGACACAGTCTCTATGTGATAATATCTAGGTGAAAGAGTCTCTATGTGCTGGGATTTATCTGACTTCTGTGACGTGAGACAGCTAGCAGGCGGTCGGGTAAGCCAGTCCGTCTGCTTCCTGACCTGGGCCCCAGTTAGTCAAGGTTTAGCTCTAAGACTATGTGCCAAATTACTAGAGAGAAGAGCGGCACTATCCCAGGAAGGATGGATGCCATCTTTTTTCAACAGGTCAGGTCTGCCCCAAAAGCTTTTCCACTTGTCTATGAACCCTATGTTATTTTGCGGACACCACTTAGACAGCCAGCCATTGAGTGACGACTCAACTTCTAGAAGCGCATTTGTGAGGTCAGGCACTGATGTTGGACGAGAAGGCCTGGCTCGCAGTCTCTGCTCTAATTCATCCCAAAGGTGTTCTATCGGGTTGAGGTCAGGACTCTGTGCAGGCCAGTCAAGTTCCTCCACACCAAACTTGCTCATCCATGTCTTTATGGACCTTGCTTTGTGCACTGGTGCGCAGTCGTGTTGGAACAGGAAGGGCTGTCCCCAAACTGTTCCCACAAAGTTGGGAGCATGAAATTGTCCAAAATGTCTTGGTATGCTGAAGCATTAAGAGTTCCTTTCACTGGAACTAAGGGGCCAAGCCCAACCCCTGAAAAACAACGAAGACAATGAAGCTCTCTACACACTGTTCTTGAGCTAATCTGAAGGCCACAGGAAGTTTGGAGGTCTGTAGCTATTGACTCTGCAGAAAGTTGGCGACTTCTGCGCACTGTGACCCTCAGCATGCGCTGACCCCGCTCTGTGATTTTACGTGGCCTACCACTTCGTGGCTGAGTTGCTGTTGTTAAGGATAAAACAAGTCTTGTTTACTTTATTGGAAAACATTTTTAAACATTTTCCAGCTTTTTTTCCCCAATTTGGTTCTGAATTTTGAGTTATCAGCAGCCAAAAATGAGCCCATGTCTATATGAAATCCCAAATTGATTATATTAATTGTAAATTAATTGAGCACTAATTGTTTGTTGAGCTCCAATTATGGATATCAGTACATTTGTATATGCCAACAATGATAGAAATGTGATTAATTTAAAAATTCATTGCTGTTACCCAGGAATGACATTTTCATGGGGAAAAATATCTGATTCACCAAAAGATATGGTTAATTACATTCTTAAAATGAGTACGTCATTGCATTACATACACAACACAAGTATAGAAGGTCCTAAAATTAGATTTTTTTGCCAGTTTTTTTTTCCTTAAAATTTTAAATCCTTATCCATCATTCACCCAAATATAAATTTAAAAATTATATGTTTAGTGATTTAATATTTGTGACATAGAAAAAAAGGTTCTATATGGAACCTTAAAGGTTCCGTCAGGCGCTTCATATGTAGAACCTTTTAGGCGTTCCATCATGGGATCATTTTATTAATTAAGTTTTAATTAATTAATTTCGTTTTAATAATTTTTTTTACATGTTAGTTACATTTCATGAATTAAGCAGCCCATAAGCATACTTAATCACTAGAAAATGAAATAACTGTTAAACATGAAAGTATTGTGCAATCATTTAAGACATTTCTCCTTATATAGAACCTTTCTGGCATAAATGGTTCTTTAAAATTGAGTTCCACAGTCAAACCAAAAATGATTCAGATACCAGATATAATTTTTTATTAGTGTGTGCAGGACACTATAGTTCATTTATGTAAGTGAGGATAGCAAAATAAAGTAAACTATGACATATTATACCCAAACATTCTTCATACAGTGACTATCAGTAAAGTTGATAAACATTTGAGACCAAAATGATTCAGACACTTTGACCTGACCATGTTTTGCTTCAGTGTTTTCTCTTTAATTGCTAATGTGACCTTTGACACCACAGACTGAACTAAATGAGGCATTGCTTGGTCATTGGTTGAGCTAAATTGGTATTATCTCATTGTGTTCTTAAATTTAACAGCTGATTGGTTGATTGTAATCCATTACATCCCTGTCTATCAAAGTTATCGGACATTATCAAGATGAATTTGTTCTGACACAGAGTTCTTGTCATATTTTATTACCATTTTCTAAACTATAGCGAATAAACTGTGATAATGTGAGAAAATGTTGGAGTCTGAATACATTTTGGTTTGACTGTATATAGAACCTGTTGAGCTTTTTTAAGGTAATTTATTTTTCAATTTTATTTTTCAATTCAAACATTCATTGTTGACCTTTTCTTTACATTGAATTCATGTGTGATTTTTCTTCTGTGTGATTTTTAATTGGCTGTTCATCGTTGAATTTTGGACCATAAACCTGCAGAAATAATCTGGGCTGCCTCATTAAGACAAGAATAGCTGTTGTGATTAAAGTAGCACATGAATAACAATAATCATACATGATTACCAATATTTAACTCAAATCATTCAGACAAAGACGTTTTTCTCGTTCTCTGAAGCAGCCAGAGGAAAAATCTAATGTTAGATACAGAATAAAGGGTTTAAACTTTTGCTGCTCTTCTGAGCACTTTACTTTACCATTATTTAAACCGTTTATGGACTTTAATATGTATCAGATAAATAGGGGGAAATGAAAGATGTTGAAACATGTTACACTATAACACCATCTGTGTGATTATAACACAGGTTTATCTCTCTATCTGATTGCATAAGCTGTTTTCTGCAGATTTGGTTCTATTACACAATGTCTTTTCTGTAGAATTAGTGCAAAAAACACAAAATGAATACTGATCCATGATGTGCAAAGGAACGGATTTGAGGTCATTTGATGTTACATATTAGAATTATACAGCTGAATGAAGATGTAAATTACAAACATGTCTTTTGTTATGTAAGTTTTGTTCAAGGTGATAAGCATGTGTGTTGTTCGGTGTGTGATATCAAATGACCAGGACAAAACAGTGTTTTTAGAGAAAAGTTTAATTAATTGGAACAGAAGCAAAGTAATACAATATTTTAATCTGCAAGCATGGTTCTAATCCAATCTGAGTTATTGTTGGTTTATTAATGATCAGCTATTTATTGCTTAATGAAATTCAAGCATGAAGGAAGATATTAAAGCATACAGAAATTGTGAAGCGCAAACATGACTAACCTCTGATGACACACAAATCACACTTTGCTGAAAAAAGTAATAATGCAGATTAATGCTAAGTGATGATTAAGACAATTATTGTAAAATGTCTCAGATTAGTCTTTATTTAGATTGTGTATTAAGTTTAGTCACAGTGTTGAATTTTGTCGTGCCATTGCCTGGATCCGTTTAGCCTTAATGACCACACGGATCTGATCCAGCAGTTTTGCTCTGTTGTTTGTGATGTTTTTTCCAGCGACCTCCATGAGTTTAGTGATCATCTTTAAGTCGCTGTAAGGACCTTGAAAAGTGGCATATCTGTTCCTCCAGTCCTCAATTTTATCTGATGAAACAGTGGCACTTAATTCAGAACACAGTTGATATTTCAGTTTTATTCAGGACTACTGTAAGATCATAACTTGCCTCCACAGTTGACCACATTAAAGAGAACATTAAATTTTGGCCTTTGAACACATAGAAGTCCTTTGGTTTGTTGGAGAGTTCATTGGTTATGTTGGCCTCAGGGAAAGGGATGTTTAGTTTCCTGCATGTCTCCGCAGCTTCCTTCACTGTCTGCGGTAGAAAAGCATTAGGCAGCATCACTATATTAAAAGTGTTAGATGTTTCAGCGCACATTAAAGTTGTTATTCACTCAGATCACCCCCCCCCCCCCCCCCCCCAAAAAAAAGAGGCGCTTTTTGATTTTTTGGTTATAAATTCATTTTTGAAAGTGTATATCTCAGACCCTGTGTGCTCTAGCACCCTGCAGAGAGTTTTGGCCGTTTCCATAGATGGCAGCAAATACTGGAAAAAATTATTTTGTCTGTATCATGTTGTATGCAGGATTTATTCAAATGGATCTGAAAATTATTTTTTCCAGTGTTTGCTGACATATGCTGGAAACAGCCAAAACTCTCTGCAGGGTGCTAGAGCACACAGGGCCTGAGATATACACTTTCAAAAATGAATTTATAACCAAAAAAATCAAAAATGCATTTATAACCAAAAAAATCAAAAAGCGCCTCTTTTTTGGGGGGGTTTATTATAGCTCAGACAACATATACTTAAATGTTTATCACTTTTAGCAGTGTTTTATGTAACTTCAAATGGTTTCCTGTAAAAGGACACCAAAATTGTGTATTTAGACCACTGTATGTGGGTATGGGAAGCTTTTCAATTTGGGTGGGCCAAATCTAGGCGGAAATGGTCCCAGAGAAATTTAGTGTAAATAAGTTACTCTGTGTAAAACAAATGCCAAAGTGATGCATATCTCCAGAAAGTAGACATTCTAAACTTTCAAATGGTACCACATATGAGGTCCTCCACAGACATTTAAAATTTAAAGTATATACTTGATGACGTCAAGTCATTATCAAGACCCTTATTATTAAGGGTCCTTGGAGTTTAAGAGGTTAAAGCAGGCAGAATGAGTGGTAGCTGATGCAAATAACCATCATTTTAACCCTTTAAGTCAAATTTAGCGCTACAAACATCGATAATAATAATAATAATAATAATAATTTGTTACATTTATATAGCGCTTTTCTGGGTACTCAAAGCGCTTTACATATAAAAGAGGGAATCTCCTCAACCACCACCAGATGTCAGCTTTAATTTGTAAATGCTGGCAAATTACCATGGTATAGCGGGATAATCCATGGCTAGCTGTGCATTAAACTGTTTGAATGCACTCTTTGCCTCCACTTTGTGCATTAAATTACTTGCCATGGATTATCCCTTACATCCAGTATACCACATAATAAAGATGGTTAAAATGATGTGTAAATGATGCCAGAATTTACTTTTTTGGGAGGGAACTATTCCTTTAAATGAGCTTTTATGAGAGTATTTGTGCATTATTTAGAGAGATTATATATGCGTATATAATACCGTGAAAGGATCTTCACCGTCACTGAAATCCAGTGAAATGATGAGGTCAATGTCTCTCTCTTCTCTCAGCACTGAGAAGTAGGGTGAGTTGAGCAACAGTCCAGCGTCCTCATAGTCTCTCGTCTCTCTTTCCAGAAGAGCGGAGGGCACTGTTGCATCTGACAGTATTGGGGCGAAAGATCACAGTGTGAAATGAGTCATTTCATTATTCATTATTCATATTGAAGTGCCAATGAACAGCAGGTCTGTTCTCACCTGTCATGTTGTGGAGGAAGTTATATTTCCTGCCCCAGATCCATTGAACCAAACATCTGCAAATGCTCATGCAAACATCTGCACAACAAATACACCCTTCAAAATTAATTTTCTACATTTCTTACGTTTTTATGTCAGTAAACAGTTCTTGTGTTCTTATCCAGAACAATTCTGGCTGTATAGGCTTCTTGACTTGCATGGTAGATTAAAAATGTTTCATTACAGGATCTTCAGATCAATGTTTTTATTATTTATCAATGTTTTTAGCTTTAAAGAACTAGTACATATCTTGTTTTCTAAAGAACTAGAGAATAAAAAAAGTTCTTTGAATAGTTATGGATATAGTGTCAAGTATGGAATCTTGTTTCCACCACAGAATAAAAAATAAAAAAGGTAATTTGCTAACTTTTTTGTCACAATTGTGAGATATAAACAGGCAATTGCAAGTTATAAAGTCAGAATTGAGTGATATAAAGTCAAAATTGCATGATATAAAGTCAGAATTGCAATATATAAAGTCAGAATTGCGAGATAAAATGTTGTAATTGTGAGATATAAAGTCAGAATTGCGAGATAAAATGTTGTAATTGTGAGATATAAAGTCAGAATTGTTTGATATAAAGTCAGAATTGCGAGATATAAAGTCAGAATTGCGAGATATAAAGTCAGAATTGTGAGTTATAAAGTCAGAATTGCGAGATATAAAGTCAGAATTGTGAGATATAAAGTCAGAATTGAGAGATATAAAGTCATAATTGAGTGATATAAAGTCAGAATTGTGAGATATAAAGTCAGAATTGAGTGATATAAAGTCAGAATGGCGAGATATAAAGTCAGAATTGAGTGATATAAAGTCAGAATTGAGAGATATAAAGTCAGAATTGAGTGATATAAAGTCAGAATTGCGAGATATAAAGTCAGAATGGCAAGATATAAAGTCAGAATTGAGTGATATAAAGTCAGAATTGAGAGATATAAAGTCGGAATTGCGTGATATAAAGTCATAATTGCGAGATATAAAGTCATAATTGAGAGATATTAAGTCAGAATTGCGAGATATAAAGTCATAATTGAGAGATATTAAGTCAGAATTGCGAGATATAAAGTCATAATTGAGTGATATAAAGTCAGAATTGCGAGATATAAAGTCAGAATTGCGAGATATAAAGTCAGAATTGAGAGATATAAAGTCAGAATTGTGAGATATAAAGTCAGAATTGAGTGATATAAAGTCAGAGTTGCGTGATATAAAGTCAGAATTGAGAGATATAAAGTCAGAATTGAGAGATATAAAGTCAGAATTGTGAGATATAAAGTCAGAATTGAGAGATATAAAGTCAGAATTGAGAGATATAAAGTCAGAATTGAGAGATATAAAGTCAGAATTGTGAGATATAAAGTCAGAATTGAGAGATATAAAGTCAGAATTGTGAGATATAAAGTCAGAATTGAGTGATATAAAGTCATAATTGAGAGATATAAAGTCAGAATTGTGAGATATAAAGTCAGAATTGAGAGATATAAAGTCAGAATTGCGAGATATAAAGCCATAATTGAGTGATATAAAGTCATAATTGCGTGATATAAAGTCAGAATTGAGAGATATAAAGTCAGAATTGAGTGATATAAAGTCATAATTGAGTGATATAAAGTCATAATTGAGTGATATAAAGTCAGAATTGAGTGATATAAAGTCAGAATTGAGAGATATAAAGTCAGAATTGAGAGATATAAAGTCAGAATTGTGAGATATAAAGTCAGAATTGAGAGATATAAAGTCAGAATTGAGAGATATAAAGTCAGAATTGTGAGATATAAAGTCAGAATTGAGAGATATAAAGTCAGAATTGAGAGATATAAAGTCAGAATTGTGAGATATAAAGTCAGAATTGAGAGATATAAAGTCAGAATTGAGAGATATAAAGTCAGAATTGTGAGATATAAAGTCAGAATTGAGTGATATAAAGTCATAATTGAGTGATATAAAGTCAGAATTGTGAGATATAAAGTCAGAATTGAGTGATATAAAGTCATAATTGAGTGATATAAAGTCAGAATTGAGTGATATAAAGTCAGAATTGAGAGATATAAAGTCATAATTGAGTGATATAAAGTCAGAATTGTGAGATATAAAGTCAGAATTGAGAGATATAAAGTCAGAATTGAGAGATATAAAGTCAGAATTGAGAGATATAAAGTCAGAATTGTGAGATATAAAGTCAGAATTGAGAGATATAAAGTCAGAATTGAGTGATATAAAGTCAGAATTGAGAGATATAAAGTCAGAATTGTGAGATATAAAGTCAGAATTGAGTGATATAAAGTCATAATTGAGTGATATAAAGTCAGAATTGTGAGATATAAAGTCAGAATTGAGAGATATAAAGTCATAATTGAGAGATATAAAGTCAGAATTGTGAGATATAAAGTCAGAATTGAGAGATATAAAGTCAGAATTGCGAGATATAAAGCCATAATTGAGTGATATAAAGTCATAATTGCGTGATATAAAGTCAGAATTGAGAGATATAAAGTCAGAATTGTGAGATATAAAGTCATAATTGAGTGATATAAAGTCAGAATTGTGAGATATAAAGTCAGAATTGAGAGATATAAAGTCAGAATTGTGAGATATAAAGTCAGAATTGAGTGATATAAAGTCATAATTGAGTGATATAAAGTCAGAATTGTGAGATATAAAGTCAGAATTGAGAGATATAAAGTCAGAATTGTGAGATATAAAGTCAGAATTGAGTGATATAAAGTCAGAATTGCGTGATATAAAGTCAGAATTGAGAGATATAAAGTCAGAATTGAGAGATATAAAGTCAGAATTGTGAGATATAAAGTCAGAATTGAGAGATATAAAGTCAGAATTGAGAGATATAAAGTCAGAATTGAGAGATATAAAGTCAGAATTGAGAGATATAAAGTCAGAATTGAGTGATATAAAGTCAGAATTGTGAGATATAAAGTCATAATTGAGTGATATAAAGTCAGAATTGTGAGATATAAAGTCAGAATTGAGAGATATAAAGTCAGAATTGTGAGATATAAAGTCAGAATTGAGTGATATAAAGTCATAATTGAGAGATATAAAGTCAGAATTGTGAGATATAAAGTCAGAATTGAGAGATATAAAGTCAGAATTGCGAGATATAAAGCCATAATTGAGTGATATAAAGTCATAATTGAGAGATATAAAGTCAGAATTGAGAGATATAAAGTCAGAATTGAGAGATATAAAGTCAGAATTGTGAGATATAAAGTCAGAATTGAGAGATATAAAGTCAGAATTGCGAGATATAAAGTCAGAATTGAGTGATATAAAGTCAGAATTGAGTGATATAAAGTCAGAATGGCGAGATATAAAGTCAGAATTGAGTGATATAAAGTCAGAATTGAGTGATATAAAGTCAGAATTGCGAGATATAAAGTCAGAATTGAGTGATATAAAGTCAGAATTGCGAGATATAAAGTCAGAATTGAGTGATATAAAGTCAGAATTGAGTGATATAAAGTCAGAATTGAGTGATATAAAGTCAGAATTGTGAGATATAAAGTCAGAATTGAGTGATATAAAGTCAGAATTGAGAGATATAAAGTCAGAATTGTGAGATATAAAGTCAGAATTGAGTGATATAAAGTCAGAATTGCGAGATATAAAGTCAGAATTGAGTGATATAAAGTCAGAATTGCGAGATATAAAGTCAGAATTGAGTGATATAAAGTCAGAATTGAGAGATATAAAGTCAGAATTGTGAGATATAAAGTCAGAATTGAGTGATATAAAGTCAGAATGGCGAGATATAAAGTCAGAATTGAGTGATATAAAGTCAGAATTGAGAGATATAAAGTCATAATTGAGAGATATAAAGTCAGAATTGTGAGATATAAAGTCAGAATTGAGAGATATAAAGTCATAATTGAGAGATATAAAGTCAGAATTGTGAGATATAAAGTCAGAATTGAGTGATATAAAGTCAGAATTGAGTGATATAAAGTCAGAATTGAGAGATATAAAGTCAGAATTGTGAGATATAAAGTCAGAATTGTGAGATATAAAGTCAGAATTGTGAGATATAAAGTCAGAATTGAGTGATATAAAGTCAGAATTTTGAGATATAAAGTCAGAATTGAGTGATATAAAGTCAGAATTGAGTGATATAAAGTCAGAATTGAGTGATATAAAGTCAGAATTGCGAGATATAAAGTCAGAATTGAGTGATATAAAGTCAGAATTGCGAGATATAAAGTCAGAATTGAGTGATATAAAGTCAGAATTGAGAGATATAAAGTCAGAATTGTGAGATATAAAGTCAGAATTGAGTGATATAAAGTCAGAATGGCGAGATATAAAGTCAGAATTGAGTGATATAAAGTCAGAATTGAGAGATATAAAGTCATAATTGAGAGATATAAAGTCAGAATTGTGAGATATAAAGTCAGAATTGAGAGATATAAAGTCATAATTGAGAGATATAAAGTCAGAATTGTGAGATATAAAGTCAGAATTGAGTGATATAAAGTCAGAATTGAGTGATATAAAGTCAGAATTGAGAGATATAAAGTCAGAATTGTGAGATATAAAGTCAGAATTGTGAGATATAAAGTCAGAATTGTGAGATATAAAGTCAGAATTGAGTGATATAAAGTCAGAATGGCGAGATATAAAGTCGGAATTGAGTGATATAAAGTCAGAATTGTGAGATATAAAGTCAGAATTGAGTGATATAAAGTCAGAATGGCGAGATATAAAGTCGGAATTGAGTGATATAAAGTCATAATTGAGAGATATAAAGTCAGAATTGTGAGATATAAAGTCAGAATTGTGAGATATAAAGTCAGAATTGAGTGATACAAAGTCAGAATTGTGAGATATAAAGTCAGAATTGAGTGATATAAAGTCAGAATTGTGAGATATAAAGTCAGAATTGAGAGATATAAAGTCAGAATTGTGAGATATAAAGTCAGAATTGTGAGATATAAAGTCAGAATTGAGAGATATAAAGTCAGAATTGAGAGATATAAAGTCAGAATTGTGAGATATAAAGTCAGAATTGTGAGATATAAAGTCAGAATTGTGAGATATAAAGTCAGAATTGTGAGATATAAAGTCAGAATTTAGTGATATAAAGTCAGAATGGCGAGATATAAAGTCATAATTGAGTGATATAAAGTCAGAATGGCGAGATATAAAGTCGGAATTGAGTGATATAAAGTCAGAATTGAGAGATATAAAGTCAGAATTGAGTGATATAAAGTCAGAATTGCGAGATATAAAGTCGGAATTGCGTGATATAAAGTCAGAATTGCGTGATATAAAGTCATAATTGCGAGATATAAAGTCATAATTGAGAGATATTAAGTCAGAATTGCGAGATATAAAGTCATAATTGAGAGATATAAAGTCAGAATTGCGTGATATAAAGTCGGAATTGCGAGATATAAAGTCAGAATTGCGTGATATAAAGTCAGAATTGCGTGATATAAAGTCATAATTGAGTGATATAAAGTCAGAATTGTGAGATATAAAGTCAGAATTGAGAGATATAAAGTCAGAATTGTGAGATATAAAGTCAGAATTGAGAGATATAAAGTCATAATTGAGAGATATAAAGTCAGAATTGCGTGATATAAAGTCGGAATTGCGAGATATAAAGTCGGAATTGCGTGATATAAAGTCAGAATTGAGAGATATAAAGTCATAATTGAGTGATATAAAGTCAGAATTGTGAGATATAAAGTCATAATTGAGTGATATAAAGTCAGAATTGTGAGATATAAAGTCAGAATTGAGAGATATAAAGTCAGAATTGAGAGATATAAAGTCAGAATTGTGAGATATAAAGTCAGAATTGTGAGATATAAAGTCAGAATTGTGAGATATAAAGTCAGAATTGTGAGATATAAAGTCAGAATTTAGTGATATAAAGTCAGAATGGCGAGATATAAAGTCATAATTGAGTGATATAAAGTCAGAATGGCGAGATATAAAGTCGGAATTGAGTGATATAAAGTCAGAATTGAGAGATATAAAGTCAGAATTGAGTGATATAAAGTCAGAATTGCGAGATATAAAGTCGGAATTGCGTGATATAAAGTCAGAATGGCGAGATATAAAGTCGGAATTGAGTGATATAAAGTCATAATTGAGAGATATAAAGTCAGAATTGCGTGATATAAAGTCGGAATTGCGAGATATAAAGTCAGAATTGCGTGATATAAAGTCAGAATTGCGTGATATAAAGTCATAATTGAGTGATATAAAGTCAGAATTGTGAGATATAAAGTCAGAATTGAGAGATATAAAGTCAGAATTGTGAGATATAAAGTCAGAATTGAGAGATATAAAGTCATAATTGAGAGATATAAAGTCAGAATTGCGTGATATAAAGTCGGAATTGCGAGATATAAAGTCGGAATTGCGTGATATAAAGTCGGAATTGAGAGATATAAAGTCATAATTGAGTGATATAAAGTCAGAATTGTGAGATATAAAGTCATAATTGAGTGATATAAAGTCAGAATTGTGAGATATAAAGTCAGAATTGAGAGATATAAAGTCAGAATTGAGAGATATAAAGTCAGAATTGTGAGATATAAAGTCAGAATTGAGAGATATAAAGTCATAATTGAGAGATATAAAGTCAGAATTGTGAGATATAAAGTCAGAATTGAGTGATATAAAGTCAGAATTGAGTGATATAAAGTCAGAATTGAGAGATATAAAGTCAGAATTGTGAGATATAAAGTCAGAATTGTGAGATATAAAGTCAGAATTGTGAGATATAAAGTCAGAATTGAGTGATATAAAGTCAGAATGGCGAGATATAAAGTCGGAATTGAGTGATATAAAGTCAGAATTGTGAGATATAAAGTCAGAATTGAGTGATATAAAGTCAGAATGGCGAGATATAAAGTCGGAATTGAGTGATATAAAGTCATAATTGAGAGATATAAAGTCAGAATTGTGAGATATAAAGTCAGAATTGTGAGATATAAAGTCAGAATTGAGTGATACAAAGTCAGAATTGTGAGATATAAAGTCAGAATTGAGTGATATAAAGTCAGAATTGTGAGATATAAAGTCAGAATTGAGAGATATAAAGTCAGAATTGTGAGATATAAAGTCAGAATTGTGAGATATAAAGTCAGAATTGAGAGATATAAAGTCAGAATTGAGAGATATAAAGTCAGAATTGTGAGATATAAAGTCAGAATTGTGAGATATAAAGTCAGAATTGTGAGATATAAAGTCAGAATTGTGAGATATAAAGTCAGAATTTAGTGATATAAAGTCAGAATGGCGAGATATAAAGTCATAATTGAGTGATATAAAGTCAGAATGGCGAGATATAAAGTCGGAATTGAGTGATATAAAGTCAGAATTGAGAGATATAAAGTCAGAATTGAGTGATATAAAGTCAGAATTGCGAGATATAAAGTCGGAATTGCGTGATATAAAGTCAGAATTGCGTGATATAAAGTCATAATTGCGAGATATAAAGTCATAATTGAGAGATATTAAGTCAGAATTGCGAGATATAAAGTCATAATTGAGAGATATAAAGTCAGAATTGCGTGATATAAAGTCGGAATTGCGAGATATAAAGTCAGAATTGCGTGATATAAAGTCAGAATTGCGTGATATAAAGTCATAATTGAGTGATATAAAGTCAGAATTGTGAGATATAAAGTCAGAATTGAGAGATATAAAGTCAGAATTGTGAGATATAAAGTCAGAATTGAGAGATATAAAGTCATAATTGAGAGATATAAAGTCAGAATTGCGTGATATAAAGTCGGAATTGCGAGATATAAAGTCGGAATTGCGTGATATAAAGTCAGAATTGCGTGATATAAAGTCATAATTGAGTGATATAAAGTCAGAATTGTGAGATATAAAGTCATAATTGAGTGATATAAAGTCAGAATTGTGAGATATAAAGTCAGAATTGAGAGATATAAAGTCAGAATTGAGAGATATAAAGTCAGAATTGTGAGATATAAAGTCAGAATTGTGAGATATAAAGTCAGAATTGTGAGATATAAAGTCAGAATTGTGAGATATAAAGTCAGAATTTAGTGATATAAAGTCAGAATGGCGAGATATAAAGTCATAATTGAGTGATATAAAGTCAGAATGGCGAGATATAAAGTCGGAATTGAGTGATATAAAGTCAGAATTGAGAGATATAAAGTCAGAATTGAGTGATATAAAGTCAGAATTGCGAGATATAAAGTCGGAATTGCGTGATATAAAGTCAGAATTGCGTGATATAAAGTCATAATTGCGAGATATAAAGTCATAATTGAGAGATATTAAGTCAGAATTGCGAGATATAAAGTCATAATTGAGAGATATAAAGTCAGAATTGCGTGATATAAAGTCGGAATTGCGAGATATAAAGTCAGAATTGCGTGATATAAAGTCAGAATTGCGTGATATAAAGTCATAATTGAGTGATATAAAGTCAGAATTGTGAGATATAAAGTCAGAATTGAGAGATATAAAGTCAGAATTGAGTGATATAAAGTCAGAATTGAGAGATATAAAGTCAGAATTGAGAGATATAAAGTCAGAATTGCGTGATATAAAGTCGGAATTGCGAGATATAAAGTCAGAATTGCGAGATATAAAGTCAGAATTGCGTGATATAAAGTCGGAATTGCGAGATATAAAGTCGGAATTGCGAGATATAAAGTCAGAATTGCGAGATATAAAGTCAGAATTGCGTGATATAAAGTCAGAATTGCGAGATATAAAGTCAGAATTGCGAGATATACTGTATATCTCTATAGGTGGGGAGTTTATATCTCGCAATTCTAATTTTATAACTCGCAATTGTGAGAAAAAAAGTCTTTTGTATGTACGAGAAAGCAATTATCTTTTGAAATGTTTTATTCCATGGCGGAAACAAGCTTCCATAGTCAAGAACATCATATTTGAAGTTTAGTGGTTTACGTATCAATCTAGCTATAAAATCAAAAGTAAAGTACATATTATGTATCATATTGGAGACACTGTGATAGACCTGCCCTCTACACTATCCGTTACAGTGTTTTATAGGCTCCAGCATCAAATATTAGAGACAGTTCGACGTACCAAATGGCCAGAAATTGAACCGACCACTTAAAAAGTTGCATACATCCATGGTGTACTGCTCCATGTACAGTTTCGCTGCTTTTTTATCAGCAGTTTTTTCAGCATTCAGTTTTTCCACTTGAAAAACTAGCTGACTTTTACCTCCAGCGAGGTCTGTGAAGAGAGGGACATGTACATTAGTGAGTTCTTCTTATTTGCGTGTCTACAAGAAAAACATTGAACATATGTTGTTCACTAATATGTTGTTCCTTTGAATTGATGCAAGAAAACTGTGAACAGACACTTTTCTCGGACAGTAATGGTGGAAATGTTTACCTGTCAGCTTTGCTCTGATGTCTTTATCAAAAGCAGAAGGATCAACGCCTTTCAACACTGCCAGATTCATGTTCACAAGGTTCAAGAGCACCTGGTGACATTCGTCTACAGGTGGGGAGTTTGGATCTTTTGAAGGAAACACACATTAAACATGAACACACTGCAAAAATGTCTTGAATGCAAGCACGTTTTTCACCATCAGATTTATCATGTTCACACTGTGAAGACTGAAGGCGTCTCAAATGATCCAATTGTGTTCTCACGGAACAGTCTTTGCAGTTCTTGTAGGAAATGATGAGTTTCCTTTAGCACTGTGATTCTAGCTCTGTTGTTCTGGAATCACCTTATTCATTACACCTAGACCTCAGGGTGCTTTGAGGGTCCTAGGAGGACCTCAAATTCCCCAAAAGGGTTATTTTAAGATCTGTTGACATTTAAGTGGTCCCTGAAAGATCCCTGTTGCGAAAGCCAGCTTCTGGAGGAACCATGCTGGCATTATTATTACTGCCTTGCTTATTGTCCAGATGTTATGTAGTATGAACATTTGCTTGGCCATGAAAGATAGATCAACAAATTTTAATGGAATTTATCAATAAAGAAATGCAATAAAATTCTTTACCTTGCCTCATTTTCTCACATTTCTTATTTATTTCAGGTAGTAAAAGAGCTGAAAACAAAATCAAATGAAACCATGAGTTCACATGATATAATGAAATAACTTGAAGCCTCAGAACAAGTGCAGTTGTACCTTTCATCCATTTCCAGATCTCCTCTTCATCGGCTAAAACACTGCTACACAGAGCTGCAGAAAACACACGATGAAACAAACTAATTTTGTCTCCGCAACTTCATGAGGTATGAGTCTGTACTGTATTACTAAGTGTACTAAGTAGATTTTACAAACAATAATAAACTCTCCTTTGTTACCTTGCAGGTACAGCATGTCAGTTTCATCCTGCTTCTTCTTCTTAGAGCCATTGTGAAAATGACTGCCAAAGATGGAGGTTTCCACAAACGCTCCAATGAGGGAATAACCCGCTTCATGTGGAGTGAACTCAAACCAGGGGTCTGCAGACAGAAACACATCCATATAACATCTGAAACTAACACATTAACTCAGTCTCTTTCTCACACACACACAGACCGCCTTCCTTGCGCTGTTTGCAGTGCTTGTCGATCACGGTGTAGATGGGAAACGGGTCTTTATTGTGCTGGTCCCGCTGATCTGTGAGTGTGTGCTCGTCTATCTGAAGAGAAGTGTTATTTTAACTTCAAATACGGACATTACAATGTCAGAACTTATACTTATGCATTATAATTCCTGAGAGCTAAACGAATTTGTGCCATATAAAAAGGAAAACTGCTAATAATAATAATTAAAGCAGTATGTAAATAAAAACCGAGAGCAATTGTGCTGATTTCTCATAATTCAAAATGTGATCAATGAGTCTTTCTCAGTGTTGGCTAATGCATGTCACTCTTGGCACATACTGTGTGGTCCAAACTTCTGAGGCCACTAGTGAAAATGCATCTTTCTTTGCATTTAATATTATCAGCATTACAGCTGCATTTGTCTTCTATAACAGAGGATGGCAGATGGATAAGTTGTAGTTCATAATGTAAAACAAAACGTCTCAGCTACATATGGAAACCCTTGTTCCCTGATGGAGGGAACGGAGATGTGTGTCGAAACCAACATATGGGGTTCGCTCTTGGGAGCCCCAATCACCCCTGAGAATATCAGAAAAGGCCAATGAAATTGGTGTGCAGAAATTGCATGCCAGGCCACGATTGTACATACAGGTATATAAGACCCGTGCAGGCTGCACTTCAGTTTTGTTCTGAGGAGCCGAGGTAGCATCTCGGGCACTTCAGCGGTCAGTACAGAGTTGTGGCATGAGGGACACGTCTCTGTTCCCTCCATCAGGGAACAAGGGTTACCATACGTAACCGAGACGCTCCCTTCCTGTCGGTCACTTCGCGACATATAGGGTCCCTATACTAAACACCACAACAACTGTACCCTGTCACAAGATAATGCAGTGGAAGTCTGTGTGTGCCAACGACATGTGCAGCAACGCTCAATCGCAACCTTCCAACGTCCAGGGTAAATGACCTCAGGTCTCCACAGGGAGCGCTACCCACCTTTCAAGAGCCCACTGCAGCTGTAGGGCCTCTTCTGATTATTTTAAGGCAAATACGCCTAAGCTAAGAAAATGTACACCTGGTTGTCAACATTGGGAAGCATTCTCTTTCCCAGAGGGACAGGAACGCTACAGAGACCACATCCTACCCAAAGAGGAGGTTATACAGTGCTTTGTGCTGCGAGACGAAGTGGGTCAACTTGTCAGACGCCATTCTGGATTTTGGCGTTCGCTTGTACGGTGGCTCTGAATTGTCAAAACACCTCTCAAAATGCTTGCTACGGATGCGAAAAATGCAGAAAATCTAACCCGATCCGAATTTTTTTATGACAGACGAAAGTTTCGGAGGCAGTGTGTAAACGTGATTGACACAACGTGAGGTCGTATTCATTTTTTTACGTGCAAAAATTTCGGACGAGAATTTCAGACTCAGTGTGCAAGGACCTTAACACGTGCTTGCCCTGAATCAGCAGCTGAAGTGTCCTCGGGGCCAGCAACTCTAAGCAGTTGATGTGCCAATGCAGACAGGGTCCTGTCCAGGAGTCCGAAACTGCATGCCCGTTGCACACGGCACCCCAGCCTGTCTCGGACGCTTGGCCCTGGGCACCGCAATCACACTCTCCACCCGAGGAACGTCCGCTAACGCTGCTTCATTGGCCTTTTCTGATATTCTCACAGAACCCCATATGTCAGTTTCAAAACACGTCAAAGTGACCGACAGAAAGGGAACACAAAAATCTCCCACACTACTATTCCTATTAATAACCCATGTAAGTTTCTTGGAGGCCCAATATATATATATATAATATATATTGTGTGTGTGTTGTTTGTACCAGGTGGATCCAGAGACTCCGCTCAGATAAAGGATGCAGTCCAGAAGACCTGTTTTCTGGAGTTGAACCAGGGATCCCAGCAAACCCACCATGGCTCTTTCTCCTCCTCCAGAACCCAGTAATGCAATGTTTGGCACCTCATTCTGAAACACACACACACACACACCACTCAAAGCATAAGCCCTAATGGCATATTTTTCACAATCAAGAGCAGAGGTGTCCAAACTCGATCCTGGAGGGCCGCTGTCCTGCAGAGTTCAGCTCTAACTCACCTCAACACACCTGCCTGGAAGTTTCTAGTACGCTTAGTAAGACCTTGTTTAGCTGGTTCAGGTGTGTTTACTTGGCTAAACTTTACAGGAGTTGATGTTTAATATCTGATGTTCATCAGTCAGATATATGAAGCGTAACATAAGATGTTTCACCTGGCCACAGTGTATCTGCAGTTTCTTCAGGCTTTGTAGAACAGCATTTCTCCGTTTGACTACAAACTCCTCCTCGCTTTTGTTCAGAGAGTGTTCGATTCTCACCTCACTGTTGCACCACAGAGAGACAGAACAGTGCTGAATTTAACATGTCTTATTTGATATATTTCGATATCTAGATTTGAATACAGTTTAGTCTGTAAACTGTAAATATTTTGTGCACTAGTAATGAAGTAACTTCCGTCATTCTATAGGAGTCTGAGCAGAATTACCTTTCCTTGGGTTTAGATGCGCTCATCTATAAAACAATAGAGTCAACATTAATGTAAATATCTATTATTATTATTATTATTACTATAAACAAGAAAAATATTTTGAAAATCATTCAATATATAAACTATATCCTTGCAGAAGTGCAGTTTTTACTTTAATAGAATCAGATAAATAAATGATTTTTTGATGTTTATGTCCTAATTATTGAATCAAAATAGCAGCAGTGTGTTTCAAACAGCTATTTATAATATATTTAAATAACATTGTAAAAATGTATCACACTAAATACGAATCCCCCACATAATTTTTCACCATAATTCTGATTATGTATTTATGCACTTTTAGTTTAACTCTTTTTATTAGGGCTGTCAAATGATAAAAATTTTTAGTCTAATTAATTACACGATGTGGCGATTAATTAATCGCACATCAAATTTGTCTGAGAAATTACTCCCAAAAGATAATTTAAAGTCGTCAAATAGACATTACAAAAAGTAGCTTAAGAAAGAAATATTTTTGGGTGAACTATACCTTTAATGTTTGTTTTTATTAATGTGGAAATATGATATTATTCTTAATGAAATTATACTCTAAATAAGAAACTAAAACTGCCAGTAGGTGGCGGTATGTCTAATTGAGTAAGTCATTGAGTCATTCGATTCGTTCACATGACTGATTCATTCAGGAGTGAAGTAAATGGTTCTCTTTATGCTCCATTGAATCATTGGTTCACCCGATTTATTTATATTTATATTTTCGTTGGCAAAACTGAGCAAAACAGACAATATTGTGTCTAAAACAACACAATATTAAGGTATTTATTTATTTTATTAAACTGTTGTATAAGTATCGCATTTGCACTGGCAGCGCTGCCAACTCTCACGCTTTCGCCGTGTCACACACGGTTTTGCCTGTTTTCTATGGCAAGCCAAAGTATTCATATACGCTTGGTCGGGTGTCTGATTGCGCACTGACACGTCAAAAGCGTGCGATTTGACAGCAAAACGCGCTTTGAGGTCACGGAAAACGCGCGTTTAACTCCGCACAGCTGAATAAAACAGACTGGGTGCTGATTCACATCTGATCATTTAATTTCCTATTTGGAATGGAATAACGAGAAAAGATAAGACAGCTTTGTTTATTCGTTTTTTGTTTGTTTGTTTAGATTAATAGTCGGAAAATCAGATTTCGATGAGAGTTCTCATTTTTCGTTTGTGGTTTACAAATCGGTTTATGGCTTCGATATTTTCACCGTTTTTGAACAGTCGGTTTGAACGAATTAGTTGAATGATTTTAGAATCCACTTATTACGACTTGCCGCCACCTACTGGCAGTTTTATAGTTTCATATAGGCCAGGTATAATTAAATTTTTCCCAACATTTCATATTTCTATATTTAAAATGTTATATTTAGAACATAAATCAAAAAATCTCATTACATTATTTAGGCAATTGTAATTACAGTGTAAGTGGATTTTGATAAATGGTAAGATGGATTTTGTTGATACTGATTTCATTTAATTCTTATAACAGCCATATAGTGTATCGTGGTAAATAGTGTAATTACTTAAAAAGATGGTCAACAATATGTAACTTTACTTTATAAGAGGTGTGCCCTAAAAAGTGAGCATGCAATTTTGAGAACACCAAGGAAAGAGCACGTTCTTTTCGCCTGTTTGGATACTTCAAACACAAGTTTGCACTGCCTGTTTGGTTTACCTGTTTACACGTTAATAACGTGCGTTTTGTCCGACTCAAAACGCACGTCCTCGACGCGTGATTTACCATAAAAACGCGCGTTCTTAGCGCGCGTTTTTTAAAATTGCAAATCACGCGTCGAGGACGTTCCGTGACCCCAAAGCGCACGTTAAGAACGCGCGTTTTTATGGTAAATCACGCGTCGAGGACGCGCGTTTTGCTATCAAATCGCACGCTTTTGACGTGTCAGTGCGCAATCAGACGCCCGACCAAGCGTATATGAATACTTTGGCTTGCCATACATCCAATTTCTCACGCAAAAAAAAAAAAAAGATCCGATCTTGGGCCGAGACTCGTTCGTTCTTTTCAAACTCCCCGACGGCTGAACCCTATGCGCTGCTGTCCATAGATATGTATAAGTAGATGCCTCATTAGCGACTGTTTCTATGGGCTGCTATACGTTTTCGAACTGTCAAAGCCGGTCGTGAACGAGCTTTGTGAACATTCAAATGTTGCCTGTGCGTCTGCAACCGTATTTATACGCATGCATTTATGAATATCTATATCTGCAATAGACCGAAGCAGAAGATTTTATAGGATTCAGTTTATCATTAATGGTAGATAATTCTGCATATGCTAAAAAAATTGGTTAAAGAACTTAACATTATCTTAACATCATTAATATTATTGATCATCAGAGAACCCTACAGACACATTGCTCAGCTTTTAATGAAAGCAGTGAACTCATTATAAACAAGTTAATTGGAAATAAATCATAAACCAATCAGCCATCAAAATAAATAAATGATAAAATGAGTAATAAATTAGCTAATGTGTTTAATAAACATCAATATAGCCTATTTATTCAAACCAAGTTTTAAGTAGGCCTAATCATTATAGATATTATTTGAAAGCTTAAATTCTCAAAAATCATCCTGTTTTGCAATCATTTTATAAAAAAGCTTTATAAAATGATCAACATCACATAACTGAATTTAAACAATTTTTAAGAACAGGGAAAATGATAAATTAGGAGTCAAAATGATAAATTATACATTTATTTAAAATATGATTATATATAATATTCTAGATACATTATTTGAATGCACATATCTCATCAATCCAACAGTTGTGTAAAAGCTGTAAGCTGTGTAAAAATAGGGGTTTTTCTTTTGCATTCGTCAGAATTCGGCAGCAGACTCCCTGAATGAGAAAGCAGAAATATGTCGGTTTCTCTTCTTTAAATACTCTTAAATTTAGTTTCATTTAAGCCCTTTCTAAGACCAATGTTTGTTTTCACATAATTGCCAGTCCTTGAATACTGTGTCTGAAATTCAAGAACCGTGAAGCCTGTTATTAACTAAGAAATGTTATGTGTTTTTGTGTAGATCCAAACATTATAATTGCTAAACTAGCACAATACATGAAGAACGCGTTAGCTAACACGACATTAAAAAGCAACCGTAGTTGAAAACCTGTAATAGCCTATTTACCCAGCTTCTGATCTGCATCTGATACTGATTATGCCTCATTTTTAGTTATTTTTGTAATGCATTCATCTGTATTATTGCTTGAAAAAGCTGTACTGTTTAAGCACTTTATTTGTTGCACTTTATTTGTTTCTGATGGACCATGTGGTGGGAGGCTTTGAATGAAGAATGATGTTCCTCCCTAACTAATCTTGTGTCGTTTTTGGCTGAACATAAATCATTAAGTGCTCTTAAGAATACAATTATTCACAACACAAGCTAGGTTTCAGTTAAGAATTAGTTTAATACCATTCTAATCAAAATATCAATCAACCTACCTTAATCAACCTTAAACACTGGTCTATGAGTAAGGCTTTATTGTGGTACATAGGCAGTCATTTAGCACAACAATAGTTTTCTGGTTGAATGTTTAGCTCAAGTCTAGAAGGCTCTACAAGTCATGATGCCGAACATGAATCAGAATAAGTTCAGGTATTGCACATCTTTAGCAGACCACCCCAAAATCCACTAGAATGCAGGAAATCACATCTACTTAATCCAAAATTTCCTGGGGGTGGTCTGAGATCGGTTGCGCAATTTGCGCTCGAGCTGTGCCGCGACTCGGGTGCGCAAGAAATGTAACATGCGCATGCGTTTTATCAGATGACGATGTATTTAGTTCAATAAAACACATGTAAGGGATGATAGTGTTGCTAATTTACCTTGGATACGAGCGAGAGTGAGCCTGCAGTGGTGTTCGCGCATAGTTCCGGCGGACCGTTTGACCACAACAAACGTGCCCAGTGTAAAAACGCTCTGAGAGTAAAACTCAAACAGGGGCATTTTTGCCTCATATCTTGAATTTGATGGCCATTCTGACTGCATTCTATAGGCTTCATCACACAGTGAGTTGTTGCTCTGCATCATCATCTTCATCAGTCAACTGTATGAAATGTATGATGACCTAAATAAGTCCGGGGCGGGGCAAGTGCGTTAATTTTAACTCGTTATTTTTTTTTACCGTAACTAATTAATACGTTAAATCGACAGCCCTACTTTTTATTGATGCTTTTCAATCAGAGAGTTAGCATACTTAAAGAAAGACAATACAGCATTTGTTTCGACGTATTGGCCAAAAAAATCAATATGAGATTAAAATAAGCAGTCAGTTACAAAAAAGAGAAAAGGATTATAAAAGCAAGCTTCAAAATATACTAGTATGTTACAATAGAAGTAAAATAATATTAAATTAATATATATATATATACAGTACATAATAAACAAATATATAAACAAAATGCAGGAAAACATTGAAACATTACATAAGAAAAAGAACCCCAAAAAAACTTGCACCATTGTAATCAATCAATAAAACCAAATATAATTTCTTTCCCGTTTCTTTAATTAGGGACAAGGGAGAGGACAAGAACAGCACAGGTCAAATGCAGAGGAAGGGTTGTTTATAGGGAAAAAAAAATTAAAGTACAAAAGAAAAGGTTGCTAAATCATGGGAAATTTTCTATTCTGCCTAGCATTGCAAATCTATTTTTTTACATGTATATATTCACTTTCGTTAGTGTGCAGTTCATTGTTATTGTCCATGTTTAAATTGGTGTTACAAAATGCTAGATTACTCGTCACATGCTAATTATAATGACATTTAATGACTTTTAAAAGAGATCGTTTACATTAAAGCTTTAAACATATACTCACTGTTCCTGTAAATCCTGATTCTTCACGTGGCCGTTGTCTCTCAGACCAGCAGAAGATGCTCTTTTATAGGGCTAGTCTAGATGAGGGTTGGAAGTGATGAATGTTAAGTTATATAATCATATACATCTTACAGTAAACCTGACTGATTGTTCATAGAAGGTATTTTTTCTCTTCACAATGTTCACAATACAAGGCGTGGTAAATTGTTGCACAGGGAAAGGCTTGCATGTTAATTTAAACATGTGCTGTGATTTTTTTTTCATGCGTTCTTTAACTTTTTTACATTATTGTTTGCAGCCACGTTGAGTTATTTTGATTTAAACTAAAAGCCATGGTAATGAGATTCATTTCCAGGGAATGCCTGAACTGATCAGATGTACACCTGGAATGCAATATAAGATGCTTTGAATACAGTTTTTAACGATCGCTATGACAATTTTTTCAATACTTTTAACAAATTTCCTAAACTCTTAACACACCAACACACCTAAAACACATAATTGCCAAAACGGTTAATTTCATGCTCAGAATCACACATTGTAAACTAAACTCCAACACTAATTTTCAAAATACAACAATACACTAACACAATACACTATGTCTACCAAAACCCTCACACATGTTCTCTTCCAGCAGGAACATTTAGTCAATCATAGCACAATGTCATAAACACACTAACACCAGATGGAATCACAGAAACTGCATTATTTTATGTGTCAGGTCTGCCCTTATACAATAGACAGTATATTTTATTGATCATAGATTGTGTCTTTTGAAGCCTCTCCACATTTTTGTTTTGTTGGGTTTGGTAAATGCATGCATTTTGTTTCTTTTGCTGCAGAAATTCAATACACAAAATGAATGACCCATCTCAGAGTAGCTTTATGCCCTTCAGTTTTATTTCATTATCAGCAATCACCATGTTGACAATAGCGAGTTCCTGTTCTTCATTCAGGAGCTTTCCTCTGCTCCCGAGGGAGGTGTTGAATCCTTAGAGAGAAAGAATACAGTTACATATGAGAGACCAGAGGCATACACTCACTGTAATACATGGTGAAAGTATTTACACTTTACAGTAGGAGAAACCCTTATACAATATCCTACCTGTTGGTTTCTTGAAAAATCTGGATAATGGATGCCACTGTGTCCCGCTGAGATCTGGCTGTACTCGTTCACCAGCCTCTCTGTATGATAGCCTGTGGTTTATGACATGCTCTATGATAGTAGCTCTTATTTCATCAGTTACCCTAATTCTGGCCCTTCTTTGAGTGCCACCATGCGCTCATTCTGACTCCTCAATCTCTCCCTTGTCCTTGTCCAGGCATTCGTCTCCCTTGCCCTTGTCCCAATCCTCTCCCTTGTCCTGGTACTCATCTTCCTCTCCCTTGTCCTGGTACTCATCTTCCTCTCCCTTGCCCTTGTCCCAATCCTCTCCCTTGCCCTTGTCCCAATCCTCTCCCTTGCCCTTGTCCCAACCCTCTCCCTTGCCCTTGTCCCAACCCTCTCCCTTGCCCTTGTCCCAATCCTCTCCCTTGCCCTTGTCCCAACCCTCTCCCTTGCCCTTGTCCCAACCCTCTCCCTTGCCCTTGTCCCAATCCTCTCCCTTGCCCTTGTCCCAACCCTCTCCCTTGCCCTTGTCCCAATCCTCTCCCTTGCCCTTGTCCCAATCCTCTCCCTTGCCCTTGTCCCAACCCTCTCCCTTGCCCTTGTCCCAACCCTCTCCCTTGCCCTTGTCCCAATCCTCTCCCTTGCCCTTGCCCTTGCCCTTGTCCCAATCCTCTCCCTTGCCCTTGTCCCAACCCTCTCCCTTGCCCTTGTCCCAATCCTCTCCCTTGTCCTGGTACTCATCTTCCTCCATTTTTCTTACTTTCTTTGTGTTGCTCTATATTGTTCCTTTTTCACAG
>CM077169.1:1820025-1907525 GCA_039654105.1 Coreius guichenoti | reverse complement strand
ACAAGCATAGATAAATACAACAATTACAAATAAAGTTTGGTCTAACTGTAGTATTCATTTCGAGTACAGAAATGTAATAATTAAATGTAAAATAACACTGTTCACTGTTAAAGCTGTGTTTCGTTGTTTGATTAACATGACAGACAACGGCAGGTATTTATAGGTTACTCTCACTTTAAGACCCCATGCACGCACAGATACAATATAATGATACACATCCGAATGTGTTTGCGAGAATACTTGGGACGAGTTTTTTTGACTGATAATTTGTGTGTATGTGTCCATCCAAGAGCACGGGGACGTGAAAGGTGAATCACGCTAGTTTGCACGCTGTCTGAAACGCACCTCTCTCTGTGCGCACGCCTCGGGTGTCCGGCTGTGCGCACAGAGAACAGCGCACGAGTACCGAATTAAATTCTCTTTTGCCTCTTCTTGCGCTGGAATGGTTTTAAAATCTATTGAATGAGTAAACTAGCAAGACAACTCTATTCACTCTATTGCGGCTAAACTTGCAATTGATCCGCGAATAAAATGCGCGCCGAACCGCGGGGCTTGGTCCGTATGGATCACAGATCAACAGCGATCCGTTTAACCCCTGGAGTGGGGACAAAGCCTTGCCAAAAGCACACAGAATAAGGAGATAAGAGTAGCTAAGAGAAGCTACTCTGAAAAGCTGGAAAAAAATGTTTTCAGCTAACGACCCTGCATCAGTAGCTACGTTTACATGGACACTTTTTGCTTCAATTTGAATTAATTAATTCCGAATTCGAACGTAGTGTTTACATGAACGCTAAATAAAGTGATCTGGTTGATTTGCGCGTTTATATGTCACAAGCTTCTGATTTAGTCGTTTGACATGCAGACACTGCACGAATATAACGTCATTACTAGGGCTGTGAATCTTTGGGTAGGCAGCGAATCGATTCGATTCACGATTCATAGGTTTTTGATTCAAGAACGATTTTTGCCAAATCAGAACGATTCGATTCGAGACGATTCACATTAAAATTCAATGCGATTCGATTAATTTGATTCGATTCTGCATTTTTTTATATGCATTCATAGGATTATTAAAATGCTTCCCCCAATGTGTCTTAGTCAGGGTGTGAATTACACAGCCGCCTTCAAGGGTCAGAGAGTGGGCAAAAAAAATGTCCATTGTTAATGTTAGTTTATATTATTACTTTATTGTTTTATTATTATTACACACTTTATTTTAATAGCCTATAAAAATTGGCATTTGTAGAAATTTACATAAGCCAAAATTTAAAAAGGCTTTAAAAGTATTGTTAGTTAATGCTAACTATTGTGTAGGATAATGTTAGTGTTCCAGGTACATTAAACATGCAGTGCTTCCATGGAGAGACTAGAATATCATGCATAATCCTAAACTAACTTTTATTCACGGAATAGAAAGAAAAGCCCTCTTTGTTCTCTTTATACGGAACATTTTTCTTATGATGATTCTGAAAGAAAGCGCGCTGGGTGTCTACTGTTGCTATAGTAACGGACGCAACTTTAATGCACATCTGATTGATAGATAAACTGCGCGCTCTTATTTCAGTGTTGTTAATGTTGTAGTTATTTCAGCAGTTTCCTTCGTACATTCAGTTAAACGACATTAAGTTAAATTTCATTTATCATTCATCAGAACTGTGCGTATGCATTTTAGACACTTACATTATGTGTTTGCTCCGTCCATGCAATAATGTGCATCCTTGAATAAGCGGGGTTTTACTTCAACTGCTCAGGTACTGTATGACCCATTTCCGTAAAACTTCAGTATTTCATTTTATATAAAATAACGGTGACGTTTCCACGCAATGAAAGCGTTTTATTTCAACAGTAGTGACCACGGTGACTTGGCAGTTGACAATGGCTTGCGGTTTGACTCAGGACTATTGCTGTCTAGATAGAGAGCTGTCATCTGCTCATGTGATAGCAGTAGCCGTCCTGAGGAGAGCTCAAACGTGGGCTGCTCAAAAATGTGTCAATGAGAGCTACGCACGGAGCGCGAGCGCAATCCAGTGAAAGGTGGTAAAGAGTGCAGCGTGTGTCTGTGAAGGAGAGCTGTGAGGGCGCAGATGACGGCGCAAGTCTCCATTAATTCACTCATGTAGTAGATATAATCTAATGTTTATTTTAAAGCACTGAATCGCGATTAATTCGATTCTTAGCATTTTAAATCGATTATCGACCGAAATTAACGATTCACGATTCAAAAATACATGTTTCAAGATCGATGCATATGCATCGTCAGGATTTGTAATCGATGCATCGAGAAAACGAGTGAATCGTTACACCCTTAGTCATTACACTATTTCTACATCATTGCACATGCGCAGTACTTTCCAGTTTTGGTTTTCAATCCAATCAAGTGTTTATATGTCGATCAGATTACAAAAGGAATAAACCACCCCTTACAATCCGAATGAAATCTGGCCAATTCATTCCGATTGACGTGGTTACATGTGACTTTTTTGTTCCGATTGTGCTACTAGTCACAGGGTTATGGATTATTAGTGTCCATGTAAACACAGCTAGTGTGGAAGGGCCTGAAAGCCATCACCAGCTACAAGACACCATCCTCCAGCACTGTGGAGAATCATCAACTGGCCGATGATCTGAATGTGTTTTACTGCAGATTTGAAAAGCCTGGTCTCACACCCCTACTGCTTCTCAGCCCGCACTTAAGATCTGTGAGGAGGATGTATGCCGGGTGTTCAGGAAACAGAAGATAAGAAAAGCCAAAGGCCCAGATGGTCTCACACCAGCCTGTCCCAAAGCCTGTGCTGTACAGCTGTCATCTATTTTCACACTGATCTTGGAGGTCTCTGGAACTGTGTAAAGTCCCCTCCTGCTTCAAATGCTCCACCATCATCCCTGTACCCAAGAAACCAAAAAATCACAGGACTAAATGACTACAGACCTGTTGGCCCACCTGAAGGACATCATTGGACCCTTGCTGGATCCCCTGCAGTTTGCTTATCGAGTAAACAGGTCTGTGGATGATGCAGTCAAATTCCATTGGTCTTTTCTGATACTCTCAGAGGTGATTGGGGCTCCCAAGGAAAACCTCCTTAGTGTTGATTTGACACCACGTCGAACGTGACCGACAGAAAGAGAACTACACGTTTTCCTGTACTAATACTTTCAGTTCCATTTGTTTGCGTGTTTTCTCAAGGACATGCCCACAACATGGGAAGTATCATGAATATTCATGGATACTCCCCCAACTGGAACAGGGAACGTCTCGGTTACGTATGTAACCTTAGTTCCCTGAAGAGGGAACGTGACGCTGCGTTGAAACGGTGTGAGAACAGCTCTGCATGATTGCGTCATGAAGCACGTGTGAAATCAGTCCAATGGAATGACGAAACGTCATAGGCGGGTGACGTCATAGACCCGGAAACTATAAAGCACCCATGAAAACAAACAGATACTAGCTTCTGGCAAGCCTGAAGTAAGTCGATCACGGGCACACAGGGAGTATGGCAGGGCCACGCAGCGTCTCGTTCCCTCTTCAGGCCGCATTACACACATCTTGAAGGGAAGCCCCCGATAATAAAGCCTTAGAAGCAGCCATACCCCTGGTAGAGTGAGCCCGAACAGCCAAAGGTGAAGGCTGTCCGGCCGCCTCATAAGCAAGTGAGATAGCCTCAACCACCCACTTGCTCATCCTCTGCTTAGATGCAGGGTAACCTTTCCTTGGTGACCCAAAGCACACAAACAACTGTTCAGCTTTCCTCCACAGGGCAGCTCTGTGGACATAAGCATCCAAAGCCCTCACCGGGCAAAGCAGATTAAGTTTCTCTTCGTCTGACGTCCGAAAAGGAGGAGGACAAAAGGCCTGAAGCACAATAGGACTTACAGTTCTAGTAGGAACCATAGGAACATAACCCGGTCTAGGATGAAGAAAAGCCTTCACCATGCCGGGCGCAAATTCCAAGCACGAGGGAACCACCGAGAGGGACTGAATGTCTCCAGTTCTTTTAAGAGATGAGATAGCAATAAGGAAAATAGTTTTAAGTGTGAGAAACTTCTCAGACACTTCCTCAATAGGCTCGAACGGAGCCAAAGAAAGGCCCTGCAACACAGTGGCCAAATCCCAGGCCGGAACCTTCGTACGAACTACAGGCCTAAGTCTTAGAGTACCACGAAGGAATCCTTCGGAGGGCACCGAAGGAAGACGGGCACCATATACTGAGGTATACACAGCCTTCAGTCGGAGGCAACTACTCTCACTGTCCTGACGTTGCTGGCGTCAGGACTTCTTTGAAGCCTTCTTCTTCCCGAAACCTTCTTGGCGATAATGACTGTCCTCAGATCAGTCCTAGCCCTCGAAGACTTCGCCTAAGAGCACCGTCCCGCCTCCCATTCTTTTTGTAGGGGAGCACGGGAAGCGACGCTCTGCTTCTGTTGCGCCCTGTGCGAGGAGCTAGTACCCGGACCTGGACGCGGAGAGGGAGAAACTGCTTGAGCGCTGCCGACTGCCTTTTAGCTTCCTGAAACCTCTCGGTTGATTGGACTGCAGATTGGACTGCGTCACCAAAGAGGCCAGCAGGAGAAATCGGAGCATCAAGCAAGAAACTTTTGTCCCTCTCCTTGATTTCGGTGGGGTTCAACCATAAATGCCTCTCCGTGGCCACCAGGGCTGCCATAGAACGGCCCACACATCACTACTGCCCAGGTCCCTTAGCAAGTCGGCCTGGTATGCCTGCATGATAGACATAGTGTGCAGACACGCTGCCGAGTACGCTTTACCCACCAATGCTGAAGTTGTCTTTAGTGGTTTGGTGGGTAACGTCGGAGCTTTCAGGGACGATGCAGCTGAGAGAGAGTGATGGCTCGCAAGCGTCTCTTCAACCCTAGGCATCGCCCTATAACCATACTGTTTTAGCCCTACAATATTACTGTATATCAAAGTACACGATATGATGCCGGTTTCTTCCAGGACCTCGACACCTCGGTGTGGAGGTCTGGAAAAAACGGCAAGCCCCGACGCAGAGGCTGAGCTGCACGAGAGGGCAGAAAACGCTCATCTAGTTTACTTTTTTGATGAGGTTCCTGCCTCTCAACTGGCCAGTCGATGTTTAATCTGGCCACCGCTCTCGTCAGCACCTCTCTCACTAGCTGGGGACTGAAGTGGCGAGTCTTCATTAGCCATACTGACAACATCCAACTACTCAGAGCTGGATAGTTGCAGCACCGGTGCCCCACCTGGGGAGGAAGAAACCGCAGGGCGGGCTTCCAAACCCAAGATGAGGCACTGGATCTAACAGGTGAGGGTCGAGATAGGGCTGGGCCCGTCTCAAACCCCTCTGTAAGATCCATTTGCGAACCCCACGACTGAAGCCGCCGCTCTGCCTCAGCAGAAGCAGGACCTGAGCCGCGAGGAACGCGAGCCGAAGCACCCTCCTCAAAGAATGCCCGGCGGGAGCGCACCGTTCTTAACGGTAGCCGCTCACAGTGCTCACAACCAGCCGGCTTTATCCAAAACTGAAGAAAGGAGTGGCATACAGACAAAATCAAATCAAAATCAATAGAGCCTACATGTAAAATATTAATATGAATGTACAAGCAAGTAAACTCATTATATAGAAAATAAATATTATATGCATTACTATGTGTGTCTATATGTGAATGAGTTTACATGTGTTTCTTCAACTATATGGGCATGTTTGAACCTGTGGACTTAAAATAAACTGTCTTAAAACACTTTTCACACTCTCTCTAGTTTATTTAGATGCAGAGGTAATGTCTCCACAACACAACAAAACCACCCAAAAAGTATTTTTGTTGCGTATTTAAGTTTTAATTGTATTTTATCTGTTTCTGATTTTGATCTATTACAGATAGATAGGTTTTACAAGACTGTACAAGAACAGTAAGTATATATTTTTAAAGCTTTTACAATAGGGCAATTAATAGGCTTAATGTCATTATAAGTGACAACAGTATATGAATGAATCCAGACTTTAATGCTTTAATTTTTAATTAAATCTTTGCCAAAACCAATAACCTGATGCAAACTAGTAAACACTATAATTTTCACTGTTAGCAACTTACATAACACAAACAAAAACAGTAGCTTAATAATTGACATAACTAATTTTTATCAAAAGAACTGTAAAGTTGATCAAAAGATTTTCAAAAGAAGTTCCCTATTAGTTTTGTAATTATAGATTTTAACTTTAATGCTGACTTTATTGTTTTATAGATGAGTGCATCTGATCCCCAGGAAAGGTAATTCTGCTCATTTTCCTTTGATTGAAGCTGTGCACTTCATCATATTGCCTATAAGTACTGAACTGCATAACTTACAGAATTAACGTCTATTACAACTGGATAATTCTGCAAATAAGACTTATTCTGTATTTATTAAGACTTAAATGTATTTAAATATAAAAATCCAATATACTGTATATGAAATAGCAGTAGGATGTTAAATTCAGCACTGGTGTGTCTGTCTGTCTCTGCAGTGTTGAGGTGAGAATCAAACACTCTCTGAATAAGAAGGAGAAGGAGTTTGTAGCCAAAAGGAGAAAAGATGTCCTACAAACCCTGCAGAAGCTTCACATACATTGCAGTGAGGTAAAACCTTATTTTATAGGCTACTTTTATATCTGCCTGGCTATTCCTTTTTCTTACAAATTATGTCATAACTGATAAACATTAAATTTTTGCAAAGTCAAACTGTGTGTGTTTCAGAATGAGGTGCCAAACATTGCATTACTGGGTTCTGGAGGAGGAGAAAGAGCCATGGTGGGTTTGCTGGGATGCCTGGATCAGCTCCAGAAAACAGGTCTTCTGGACTGCGTTCTTTATCTGAGCGGAGTCTCTGGATCCACCTGGTACCTACAACACACACACACACACACACACACAGATGGGGTGAATGTCATAAATGAGAGCATATGTTGTTCCTCTGAAGGTGCATGGCCTCCTTATATCAGGAACCAGACTGGTCCACCAAACTAGAGACTGTGAAAGACAAGATCATCGACAGACTCAGCGGTCCTGGAGTCAGCTGGACAGATGCATTTGACAAACTGGAGAAATATTACCAAGAGAAAGACATAGAACTATTCAGTTTGACTGATGTCTGGGCAGCGATGTTTGTCACAGATTGTGTGAAAGAGGTCTGTACCACATACCACAACCCTCAATGATGTATATGATCTTAATGAAGTGCTCACATTCAGTGTTAAAAAGTGCTATATTTTTAGTAGGCTATTGATATGTACAGTGCATCCGGAAAGTATTCACAGCGCTTCACTTTTTCCACATTTTGTTATGTTATAGCCTTATTCCAAAATGGATTAAATTAATTATTTTCCTCAAAATTCTACAAACAATACCCCGATAATGACAATGTTTGAAGTTTTGTTTGAAATCTTTGCAAAAAATTAAAAATCACATGTACATAAGTATTCACAGCCTTTGCCATGACACTCAAAATTGAGCTCAGGCGCTCCTGTTTCCACTGATCACCCTTGAGATGTTTCTACAACTTGACTGGAGTCCACCTGTGGTAAATTCAGTTGATTGGACATGATTTGGAAAGGCACACACCTGTCTATATAAGGTCCCACAGTTAACAGTGCATGTCAGATTGTATCGAGGCACAGATCTGGGGAAGGGTACAGAAGAATTTCTGCCGCATTGAAGGTCCCAATAGCCTCCATCATCTGTAAATGGAAGAAGTTTGGAACCACCAGGACTCTTCCTAGAGCTGGCCGCCCGGCCAAACTGAGCGATTGGGGGAGAATGGCCTTAGTCAGGGAGGTGACCAAGAACCCGATGGTCACTCTGACAGAGCTCCAGCGTTTCTCTGTGGAGAGAGGAGAACCTTCCAGAAGAACAACCATCTCTGCAGCACTCCACCAATCAGGCCTGTATGGCAAAGTGGCTAGACGGCACATGACAGCCCGCCTGGAGTTTGCCAAAAGGCACCTGAAGGACTCTTAGACCACGAGAAACAAAATTCTCTGGTCTGATGAAACAAAGATTGAACTTGAGGAGAATTGGCCCCCCGACTGAGCCTGGTTTCTCCCAAGGTTTTTTTCTCCATTCTGCCACCTGCTGGAGTTTTGGTTCCTTGCCACCGTCGCCTCTGTCGCCTTTGGCTTTTGGCTTGCTTAGTTGGGGTCACTAAATATTCAACTATATTACTGATCCGCCCGCATTGACACTATATGATAATTGAACTGAGCTGGATGACATCACTGTTTTTTTTCCAGAGTGGCTGTACAGCCAAACCAAATGTTGCATTATTTTCCTGTTACCACTGTGAAGCTGCTTTGAAACAATCTCCATTGTAAAAAACGCTATATAAATAAAGGTGACTTGACTTGAATGGCAAGCATCATATCTGGAGGAAACCAGGCACTGTTCATCACCTGGCCAATACCATCCCTACAGTGAAGCGTGGTGGTGGCAGCATCATGCTGTGGGGATGTTTTTCAGTGGCAGGAACTGGGAGACTAGTCAGGATCGAGGGAAAGATGAATGCAGCAATGTACAGAGACATCCTTGATGAAAACCTGCTCCAGAGCGCTCTGGACCTCAGACTGGGGCGAAGGTTCATCTTCCAACAGGACAACGACCCCAAGCACACAGCCAAGATAAAGGAATGGCTACGGGACAACTCTGTGAATGTCCTTGAGTGGCTCAGCCAGAGCCCAGACTTGAACCCGATTGAACATCTCTGGAGAGATCTGAAAATGGCTGTGCACCGACGCTCCCCATCCAACCTGATGGAGCTTGAGAGGTCCTGCAAAGAAGAATGGGAGAAACTGCCCAAAAATAGGTGTGCCAAGCTTGTAGCATCATACTCAAAAAGACTGGAGGCTGTAATTGGTGCCAAAGGTGCTTCAACAAAGTATCGAGCAAAGGCTGTGAATACTTATGTACATGTGATTTTTTTATTTTTTTATTTTTAATAAATTTGCAAAGATTTCAAACAAACTTCTTTCACATTGTCATTATGGGGTATTGTTTGTAGAATTTTGAGGAAAATAATGAATTTAATCCATTTTGGAACAAGTGAAAAAAAAAGTGAAGCGCTGTGAATACTTTCCAGATGCACTGTACAACACAATTAATTAAGAAACTTCCTCATAATAATGACTTATGTCATAATTTCTTGTAATAATGGGAAACGTTCTCATAATAACGAGAAACTTTCTTGTAATTATTACCAATGCAAACTGTAATAGCACACCGTGACATCAGCTGGTCAAAGCCATGTAAATGCAAGAACACAGCAGTTTATGTATAAATTTAATTAAATAAATAATATAATTAAATTAAACAATTGGACACAAAATATTGATTTGAAATATTATATTAGCTCATTAAATGCAAAGTTTTTCACTTGAGCTTGTTTGTGACTGAAGAAATTGTCCCAGGTCTCTCCTACACCTACATGATAAACAACAGCTGTAACAATATATTTTTCTCTTCAGATAGACGAGCACACACTCACAGATGATTGGGACCAGCTCAGTAAAGACCCGTTTCCCATCTACACTGTGATCGACAAGCACTGCAAACAGGACGAAGATGCAGGTCTGTGTGTGTGTGTGAGAAAGAGACTGAGTTAATGTGTTAGTTTCAGCTGTTATATGGATGTGTTTCTGTCTGCAGACCCCTGGTTTGAGTTCACTCCACATGAAGCGGGTTATTCCCTCATTGGAGCGTTTGTGGAAACCTCCAGCTTTGGCAGTGAGTTTGAAAATGGCTGTAAGATCAAGGACCAGCCTGAAATTGACATGCTGTACCTGCAAGGTAACAAACTCTGTTATAGGAGAGTTAATTAATGTTTATAATATCAACTTACATTCTACAGATTCTCTATATTGTACACTGTACATTGACCTGAATCAGAGAATAGTGTAAAATAGATCAGTAGTCTCTGGGATTGATCTGGAGATCAGGTCTGTCAAAACTTGAAATATAAACATTACAATTAGTAGTGGTGAAAAATCATTTAAATTATTTCACCAACACAATGAGGTGCTGCTTTTCAACATAAACCTTCTCATTACACGGTGATTTAAAGAAAATATATTTTTTGCTTAACAATAAGAGCTTAAATGACAACTTTATGCATCAGACTGTTTCTATTACACATCTTATTTATTGTAAACACTTGTAAACTTAAATGTGTTTTCTGCAGGTCTGTGTGGCAGCGCTTTAGCTGATGGAGACGAGATCCGTAAATTCCTCTGGAAACGGATACAAGGTGCAACTTTTTTCTTCTGAAGATTCACTTCTGTCTAAAGCTGACAGTCATTTCATTATCATGTGAACTTTAAATCCCCCCAGATTTCTTTCATCATTTCCTGCTTAAAAGAGAAACAGGGATGTTTGAGGAAATGAGGAAAGGTAAAGCATTTCTTACAGCTTTTATTTATTGACAAATTGATCAGTCTTTTGTGTCTAATGATCTGTTCATACCTGCTGATGAACAAGTTAAACTCTTTAATGATGAAAAATAAAAGTGAGCATTTTGCACGTTCGTTCAATGTGTGTCCAGAAGATCCAGACTGCCCTCCCATAGACGAGTGTTATCAGGTGCTCATGGATCTGGTGGACATGAATCTCTCTGTTTTGAATGGCATCGATCCGTCTGATCTTCATGAATCCATCAGGACAAAACTGCACGGTAAGATTTTCCTAAAGAGTGCTAGAAAATGTATCTTTAATGGCATTTTAGCAACATTTAAACAAGCTGATTGATGAAACCACAAATATGGATACAATAACATGCATAAACATCCGTTCTGGTCAACAAAAACTGTAATTAACACAAGATAAGAAAAAAACTCATATCTGCACATTCCCCTGTTTTTACAGAGCTCACTGGAGGCAAACATTTTCAAAAGAAAAAACTGAATCTCGCTGATAAAGAAGCTGCAAAACAGTATATGAAACAATACACTGTGGATGTGTGTAATGATTTGAGCGATTGCTTCAGTTTCTGGCATTTAGGTATTGAACTGTCTTTATTGACTTATTTTTGTACTTATTTGTACTTATTTTTTGATTTTCCAGCTAGATTAATGCATAAACTGAAATGTGATTTACTCTAAGATTCCATAAATGCTTCCATTAGCACCAACAAAACAGACGCCACAGAAGAACCTTTAGACATCCAGTGATGTACTTTAAAGCTGAAGAAACTATATATATACAGAATATAAAACAATATCAGAACCATTTACTGAATTTAAGCACCGCTGTGTATTTGTTTTACAGATATTTTGAAGAGTATTTTTATATGCATGGTTCGGTGGATCTGGGGCAGGAATTATAACTTCCTCTACAAAATGAAAGGTGAGAACAGAAGCTGAAATGAACAGGTGCTAACTGGGAATTCATTGTGAATAATATAATAATGCTGATCTCTCAGATAAAGCAGTGCCCTCCGCTCTTCTGGAAAGTAAGACGAGAGACTATACAGACGCTGGACTGTTGCTCAACTCACCCTACTTCTCAGTGTTGAGAGAAGAGAGACACATCGACCTCATCATTTCACTGGATTTCAGTGACGGAGATCCTTTCACGGTATTATACGCACAGAGAATTCACTCATAGAAGTTAATTTAAAGGAATAAATCCACTAGAAATCATAATTTACTCCCTCTCATGTCGCTCCAAACCCGTGACTTGTTTCTTCTGTCGAACACAACAGGAGATTTTCTTTTTTCCACATAACATTCATAGTGACCACAAGAGTTCAAACTAGCCTAAAATGTACACGATTTTAAACACATTAACAGGTAATTACAAATGCTGTATGTCTGTAACAGTCGCATTCTCTTTTAGTTTTGCCTGAGTTCTCTGAGATTGTGAGTTTCCATGATTATTCATTAGTTCCTCTCCTGTTCGTAGTTCCTTTGATTACTGTCTGTGTATTTAAACCCTTAGTTTTCTCTGTTCATTGTTCTGTGTTGTTTTAACTTTGTTGGTGTTTATATTTTCCTGCGTGCCCTCAGCGTTATTATTAAAGACTAATTCTAGTATTTTCCTGTTTGTGCGATTCACAACAACTAAGACATCTGACAATATAATTTAAACAGATAGAAAACCATTTCAAAATAAATGCATTGGTTTTCATTTAACCATATTATGATACCTAAAGAGTGCGATCCGTTAGCATTCCCATTTATCTCAGAGGGGGGTTCTCATCCCGATGATTTCACTGAATGAATGACCTACTTGGTCCCTTTTGATCAAACAATAATGTGATGCTTTTCTACCGCAGACAGTGAAGGAAGCTGCAGAGGCGTTCAGGAAACTAAACATCCCTTTCCCTGAGGTCAACATTCCCATTGAAGACGTAAACAAACCGAACGACTTCTATGTGTTCAAAGGCCAAAACGCTCCAACCGTGATCCACATCCCTCTCTTTAATGTGGTCAACTGTGGAGGCAAGTTATGATCTTACAGTAGTCCTGATTTAAAAAGTCCTGTTCTGATTTAAGTGTGTTGTTTCATCAGATACATTTGAGAAGTACAAGGAAACATATCATACGTTTCAAGGTCCTTACAGTGCTGAGATGATCGATGATCTTATGGACATCGCTGGAAAAAACATCACAAACAACAAAGACAATCTGAAGGAGCAGATTCATCTGGCCATTAAAAAACACAATAATGAGTAATGAATATCAGTGGTGGTACAGCGTTCTGAAATGAGGCGGAAACGTTTTTAAATGTTACACTTAATGTTGACACATTTTTGACACGTGGAATGTGCATAAAAATGAAAGGTGGGACTTATCATGTGAACAGAGCAATAGGCCAATCAGACCTTATTCACAGCAGCGCCATCCCATTTTTAATGGGATTGAAACTGAGACTGTGAGAGTTCTTCAGTGGGTTGTACTGTTATTTAATGTGTTTTTTAGATTGTTCTGCAGATGAAAAACTGCAAAATATCTTTCCAAGAAATGTCCTTAGTCAAAAAACTCCAGACAACATGAGCTGCAGAAAATTATAAGTGATCTAGGAGCTTTATATAGCTTTTTACAGCGGATGCCATTGAAAGCACAGTAAGTTTATCCCTCAGAGCCTCGCTTTCATACCTGTCATGGCACTGCTCTGAATAAGGTCTTCCAATCATTATGTTACTTTTCTGTTTAATATGTTAAACATGTTTCTGCATATTTCAGTCTGTTCATTAAGCAATAAATTACTAATCATTAATAATCAAATCAACCATAACACAGATAACTATGATTGCTGATTAAAAATTGTATTACTTTGTTTCTGTTCCAATGAATTAATAAACTGTTCTCTAAAAATATTTTTTTTCGTCCTGGTCACTTGATATCAAACAGCACAAATGCTTAATATTATAAAACTGATAGTTGTGGTACTGGATGCTGATTGGACAATACAGAGCTCCAGTGTACAACCTCATAACCCTTTATAATTTTTCTAGTATTTTGGACATACTGTATTTGAAGCAGTCCACCGTCTCTCTCTCTCTCTCTCTCTCTCTCTCTCTCTCTCATCTGGAGGTGGATGAGGAGTTGGCGAAGATCTGGAAACAGGCAGAGATGTCAGACGAAGGACCAGGGTGGAGTAAATGGTGGAAGCACCCATGGAGGAGTGGCCGGTGGAAGCGCCCATGGAGGAGTGGCCAGTGTAAGCTTCCATGGAAGAATGGCCAGTGGGAAGCACCCATGGAGGAGTGGCCAGTGGAAGCGCCCAAGGAGGAATGGCCAGTGGGAAGCACCCATGGAGGAGTGGCCAGTGGGAAGCACCCATGGAGGAGTGGCCGGTGGAAACGCCCATGGAGGAGTGGCCAGTGTAAGCGCCCATGGAAGAATGGCCAGTGGGAAGCACCCATGGAGGAGTGGCCAGTGGAAGCGCCCAAGGAGGAGTGGCCGGTGGAAGCGCCCATGGAGGAATGGCCAGTGGGAAGCACCCATGGAGGAGTGGCCAGTGGAAGCGCCCATGGAGGAATGGCCAGTGGGAAGCACCCATGGAGGAGTGGCCAGTGGGAAGCACCCATGGAGGAGTGGCCGGTGGAAACGCCCATGGAGGAATGGCCAGTGGGAAGCACCCATGGAGGAATGGCCGGTGGAAGCGCCCATGGAGGAGTGGCCGGTGGAAGCACCCAAGGACGAGTGGCCGGTGGAAGCGTCCGTGGAGGAATGGCCAGTGGGAAGCACCCATGGAGGAGTAGCCGGTGGAAGCACCCATGGAGGAGTGGCCGTTGGAAGCGCCCATGGAGGAGTGGCCGGTGGAAGCACCCATGGAGGAGTTGCCGGTGGAAGCACCCATGGAGGAGTGGCCAGTGGATGCGCCCATGGAGGAGTGGCCAGTGGAAGCTCCCATGGAGGAATGGCCAGTGGAAGCACCCATGGAGGAGTGGATGGTCGACGAGAGCCCAGAGCACAGCAGGAGACAGTCAGGATGAGGGTGACCCACAGAGGAACTGATGGAGGGAGGAGCAAAGGTAGAAACTTGGGCCTGACTGACTGATGTGATGCAGGTAGATGGTGAGTCCGTAGAGGAGCTGAGGGCTCGGAGGGACGAGGCAGAGCCAGGGAATCCCAATGCCATGGTGGAGTTAGTGACTCAAAGTCCCAAGGTGGATCCAGGTTGTATGGCGGAGCCATTGGATGAGCCAAAGGGCTGAGGGGAGCCAGCGGAGGTGGGGTTGAAGGAATGGCTGTCTCCGGTGGAATAAACAGGAGAGGAAGGTTGGGTGCGGAGACAGACTTGGAAAGGGACAGGGATGGTAGCAGCGAAGACAGTACTGTGCTGGATGGGGATTCCAGCGATGAAAATGACGATTCATTAATGCATAGAATTTTAAACAGCAGCAGAGTTTCGTGGGTGGGAATCAGGATGGGAAGAATTACCTCTACACTCCAATCTATAAGCCAATCATTCTCCTCCAGCTCCACTAACATTCCCACTGGCTCCGATGTGATGGACGGCTCACACACCTGGTCAGCCGGGACCTCAGGCTTCTCTTCCCGAACGGGCGAGGCTGCTGGCTCAGGCTCTGTAGTGGGCATTGGCTGGGTCTCTTGGTCTGTGGTGGGCTCTGGCTCCTTCTCCGCAGTGGACGTGGGCACTGGGTTTGGCTCTGGGGTGGTGATGGATGGTAAGTGGGGCTGGATGCTGGTGGCAGGATGCTCTTCTACCTTGCCCACTGTAAAAGAAGATCCTTCCACCCATAAGCAAAGTTCATATACTCAGCTAGCGTCCATCAGGAGTTTTATCTCGGCATCATCCTCTGGCTCTCGTTGTTGAGTCCAACCCAGAACCCGTCCATGAGCGTGATGTCGCTGCAGGTGGCACAACTGCAGATATCAAAGACATTCATGTTTAATAAAAACAAAAAGATTGCGGAGGGGACACAAAAACACTTTGTGTGAACGGCCCCGTATTCACATGACACAACTCTAGTTGAAGTTTCTCAAAGTTACCTCTCAAAAAGTAGCCTTTTAATTAATTTCTTTGGATTGTAGGTAACAGTGTCTGGGAAGGGATGGGATGGGTTCGGTTCACTATGTTTTCTGTTGTGGCCTTGATGTTGAGGGATCAGCATCCTATTCATTGTGGCCATAAGTTTTTCTTTTTTTGAGGGAAACAACTTCTCTTACAGGAATTTAAGATTTAGCTAGTTGTATTATAATATTTATTTTCAGTTAGGCTAGTCATTCATATATTAGTAATTATAATTATAAAGATATATAATTAGTGGCATTATCTTTGCGAATGAAGTCATTTTTTTCAGTTGTACACGATAGTCAAAGCCTATTGGTGTAAACATGGCAGCCTAAATTAGTTTCCTTTTGATTTGATTTCATAGGGAATGCAATGGGGACGTGTCCTGTGAAATGCAGTGTTTGAAGCACGTTTGAAATCACACCAATCTTATTGGACGACGGCAGTCCTATGACGTCATATTATAACGCAGGGTGAACTCAAAAACAAAGGAGAGCTGGATCCAAATGCAGATAATTTTATTAACAGAATAAACAAAAACGATAAAACACAGAGAACCAGGAACAGAATGAGTTAATCAAACATTACATCCAAGAAGGACAAGACTCGACAAAGAACACAAGAAACACTGGGGTTTAAATAAACAAAGGGTAATAGGCAAACAAGACACACCTGGGAACAATCACTGAACTTATCAACAAGCAAAACTACAAAGGACTACAAAACATGGCGCATAACAGGAAATAACATAAAAGTCCACACAAGACCAGGAGAACATAGCTGGTATCATGACGCACATGGAGCGACCGAGTGTACAAAAGGGTGCCTGCATTACACGTCATCAGCTTTGTTGTCTTCAGGAAGCTGCTTAGTTTGTATGTGCGTGTGAATATAAGAGTCTGTTGGAGTGCATTTGACTCTTGAGGGAGCTGGATGTACTCATTGCGATGCATTCGCAGTAGGAAGCTCTGTTCTTGCTTGATTCTCTCTCCAGGGATGAGAATTAAGGATTTGCACGGAGCACGTTGGGATCTCGAGGTAGCTGAATGCATTCATTGTGATGCATTCGCTGTGGGAATCTCTGCTCTCCCGCAAGGCAGGATCGATCATGGAGATTGTATAGGCAGAGTCAGGAAGCAGCCTTTGGTTGTGAGCATGTTATTGGTCTGAGATGGACATTCCCCATTCTTTTGCTCTTTTCCTGACTCTAAAAAAAAGTCCCATTTTTTGATTTGGAAGCTTGCCCTGCGAATGCTTCCGATTCAATGGAGATCTATTTTTTAAAAAACAACAACATTGCTCTCATGTTGACCTAGGGAGCCTCCTCTGCGGCCGCTTCTGACCTGGCTGAGAGCATATTATGTTGTGTCTAGTTCTGAGGAATTAGATGTGAAGAGCGAGTCGAGGCGGATGTTATCAATAATCCACCTCCTCCACTGACCCACATATAAAGGCTGTGACACACCAAACCGACAACAAAGACCTAGCTCAGATGAAAGCCAACTGTGTGCATGCATCTGGGCTCAAAAGTTGCACTTGAACACACCGCAAAGACTACAGCCAATGGCAAACTATCAGGTAAGTTCTGTGCCTGCGTGAGAGGAAATAACTGTCTATATCAACAGGTCTATATTGGTCATTCAAAAAGGGAAATCGAAATTAGGACTGCCTATAAACAAACCGTAAACGAAGCAGCGCTTGCTTACCATCTTGAATATGAATAATTTTGATTACTTTCTTAATTCCAGACAGCTCATGTCATTATGAATATATTCACATATTGAAATGCTCAGGTAAAATGACATAAAATTAGAACAGCCCACTCCGACTAGTGCCAGCGGTGTGGAACACCACAAAAACTACGCTTACAGACGCTGATGGCCGCAACGGCCGCGTAACGGATGTAGGCCAGTAAGAGCTGTGTGTGTAAACCTCACTCCCTTGGCTTCAAGAAGCGTGCTAGCGACTGACACTAGTGGCTGTGGTCAAACACTTTATATATAGGAAAACGGTGCACTCCCGATTACTTATGAATGGGAGATAGTGCAGCGTCCAATTTGGCGAATAAGCCTTGCCTTCTAAATGAAAGAGCCAAGCGTTGATTACTAAAGTCATCGCGTCACTGCAGCTGCAGTTAGACGCTCCGGTTGCTATAGATACAGGCAGTGTTCTGAGGCGTGCTTAGGACTGCGCATGCGCATTCGCTTTGTCCAGACTGAAAAATTTAGTTTTTTTGTCATGATTCGCACTTTGAAACAAAATTTATGAGACAGTTTCAAGTCGAATTTAAAATATGAAATTTAATCATAAGCTTAACGAACAGTTTTGGAGAATTTGATGTTTCCCCATTCAAAGAGATAGGAGCTGCACTTGCATGCCTGAGAGGTGAAAGATGGCCGCCGAGTGAACTGACTTGTCTTAAAGGGACTTTGCTGTGGTCTTTAACATCCTTGGTAGTGCATCCGCCTCCCACGCCAGAGACCCTGGTTCGAATCCTACTTGGAGCGGGTCGAGTCGGACCGGTTATATTTGTTGCCGTGACCCCGGATGGGAGTGAGGTTTAGGGGGGTGAGAGTAAAGGAGGCAAGCTAGTAAGAGCTGTGCGTTTAAACCTCACTCCCCTGATCTCAAGAGGCACGCTAGCGACTGATGCTAGAGGCTGCAGTCTTTAATGTCCTTGTTACCATGCCCGCCTCCCACGCAGGAGACCCCACTCAGAGCGGGTAGAGTAGGACCGGTTGCATCAGGGCTTTAAGTCTGGGAACCTTTCATTTCTCCCAGATATCCACATTGAGGTGTTGAAATAATGGAGGAATCTGTATTCATGCTCCTTGTGAATGGGTTGATCTCTATCCCCAGGCTACTCAAAGGTCGGAGCGGGACTTTGACAGAACGGAATGGTTGTATCGTGGTTAACAAACCATTCTCTGTTGTCTCTCCAGCTCATTAGTCTGGTTATTCTTGGAAGCTGGCGAAGTCTTCCTCTGTCGGTACGCTGCTCCCTGAGGCTTGTGTTCAGGTCCGGTTATATGTCTGTAATCTCCCCTGCTAGCTCTATTCTTAGGGACTCTGGACTGTCCGGTAGCTGTGGCTCAGACTGGTTTAATGCAAGAGTCTGTAGATTGCAAGACCGTAATTTAATATTAAAACAGTATCGTCTGGTGATTATGGCTACATTTAATTCTGAGGAATTAAATGGGATATTATCTGACTTTGATAAGTTAGATATTTTAAATCAGCCTATCATCCAAACCGTGTTTCACTTGTCTGAATAATCATCTAAGATGGGAGCATAACATGCATGGGCAGTTCCTGAGGGGGCTGCTTTCGTGCATTGTGAGGTTCTTGCTCCTCCACGGAGCCCTCAGGAAATCGATGCTTGTTCTCACCGCCTCATGCACTGCGGGACACATCGGTTTCCAGCAATTGCTAATCACAGTGTCCGCCCGAAGTCGTTGCGGCCCTGTCGAGCTGCTTCCTTAGATGAGGCCCCTGCTGGCCAGCCCCCTCTCTTGGGAAGGAGCGATCGAGGTCGCCTCCTCCGTGGAGCTCTCGGGAAATCGATGCTGTGCTCCCGCCGTCCAGTACGCTTCGGGCCACATCGATTTCCTGCGAACGCACGCTGCTCCATCCGCCTCTAGAAAGACCTGCGGCTGGGCAGCGAACGTGTCCGCACACCGAAAATCGTCCTCGACTGCTCCCTGCCGGTCAGCCGCTTCAGGGGGTCAGGAACGAGGCTCGGTTGACACCCGAGGCCAGCCTCGAGAGGCTGGTTCCCTTAGCAGATTATCTCGCCGCATGGTTATGCCTTCCGAATATATCTGCATGGGTCCTGCACACTGTAGAGAAGGGATACAAACTGCAGTTCGGTTACCCTCCCCCGAAGTTCAACGGGGTGGTCTGGACTGCAGTGGTCCCAGAGCAGGTTCGGGTAATGGAACAGGAAGTTCACTCCCTGTTGGTAAAGGAGGCCATAGAACGTGTTCCTCCGCCAGACAGGGAGTCCGGGTTCTACAGCCGGTACTTCATAGTTCCCAAGAAGGATGGGGGGTTGCGTCCAATTTTAGATCTGGGGCACTTCAATCGTTCTCTGAGGAGATTCAGATTCAAGATGCTCACAGTTCCAACCATCGTGAGTCAGGTCCAGTTCAAGGACTGGTTTGTCACGATAGATCTAAAAAGGACGCATACTTCCATGTATCCATCCTTCTGTGTCACAGGAAGTTCCTGAGGTTCGCTTTCGGGGGCGAAGCGTACCAATATTGGATTCTTCCGTTCGGCCTGGCTCTTTCTCCTTGCACGTTCACCAGGTGCATGGATGCAGCTCTGGCTCCACTGAGACTCCGGGGCATCCGTGTACTGAACTACATCGACGACTGGCTCATACTGGCCCAGTCGTGAGTAGTGGCAGTTCGGCATCGAGATGTCGTCCTTGGCCCCATTCAGTGCTTGGGGTTGAGACTCAACACGAAAGAGCGTGTTGACGCCTTCTCAGAGATCCATGTCCCTGGGAGTCGTATGGGATTCGACCATGATGCGGGCACAACTGTCTACCGCACATATCGAGTCCATACGGGCGATGGTCTCCAAAATGAAGCTAGGCCGCAGCCTCACTGCGAAGCAGTTTCAGAGACTGCTGGGGCTCATGGCAGCAGCGTCCAACGTAATACCTTTTGGCCTGCTACACATGAGACCCCTACAGTGGTGGCTGAAAACCAAGGGGTTTTCCTCGAGGGGAAATCCGTTCCGTATAATCAGGGTAATGCACAGATGCCTTCGTTCCCTCCTCATATGGAAGAAACCTTGGTTTCTGTCCCAGGGGCCAGTGCTGGGAGCATCATGTTGCTGGAAGACCGTTTCAACAGACGCCTCCCTCACTGGTTGGGGCGTGGTCATGGAAGGCCGATTTGCGAGAGGTCCGTGGGAGGCCCGGCATTCCTCCTGGCACATAAATTGCCTGGAAATGCTAGCGGTCTACAAAGCTCTGAGGAGCTTTTTCCTGGACCTCCGCAGCCGCCATGTCCTGATACGGACAGACAATATGTCAGTAGTTTCGTATCTAAATCATCTGGGGGTCTGAGGTCGCGCACTCTATGCAGATTGGCACACCAGATCCTCCTGTGGTCCCAGGGGAAACTGTCATCTCTCAGAGCGATGTACGTCCCCGGGGACCAAAATCAGGGTGCAGACGTCCTGTCGAGGCAGGGGCTGAGGCCCGGGGAGTGGCGACTTCACCCGGAGGTGGTGAAGGCCATGTGCGAGAGGTTCGGCCCAGTGGAAGTGGATCTATTCGCGTCTCGAGAGACATCCCACTGTCCACTGTGGTTTTCTCTCAGGCATCCAGCTCCGCTGGGGTTGCACCCTATTGGCCGACCCGGGTATGGTTCTCAGACATCGTAGCACTGCTGGCAGGTCCTCCGTGGCAGATCCCTCTGAGGAGGGACCTGCTGTCCCAGGCAGGGGGCACAATATTTCACCCCCGGCCAGAGATATGGAAGCTCCGGGTCTGGCCCCTGAGGGGGCTTGGTACCTAGAGGCTGGCCTGTCGGCAGATGTAGTCGAGACCTTACTCAGCTCCAGGGCTCCTTCCGCGAGGAGATTGTACAGCCTGAAATGGAATGTGTTTGCCACTTGGTGTAGAGGGCGTGAGGTGGACCCAGTTAACTGCCCAGTGGCCAAGATCGCTTCTCTGCCGGTCTCACCCCGTCCACACTCAAGGTGTACGTGGCTGCCATTACGGCTTTCCACGCTCCTGTGAGTGATGGGCCTCTGGGGAAGCACCATCTGGTTGTACGGTTCCTCCGTGGGGCTCGGAGGATGAGGCCTGCGACTCACTCCAGAGTCCCAACCTGGGATCTAAGTGTGCCTGGTCTCCAGCTTCACACTATGGCAGGCATGATCCTCGGTGTGGCATAGTGGGTACTCGTTCCCCAAAGTGTCGTAGACGCAGTGCGAGTTCCCTCGAAAGGGAACGTCTCGGGTTACGACTGTAACCCTTGTTCCCTGAGAAAGGGAACGAGATACTGCGTCTCGCCGCCACACCTCATCACGACTGGAGCGCTTGCTTCATCGCAAAGCTGTCTGTACTATGTGCCGGCTTCCCTTTGTAGCTTCCGTGTATGCCATCACATACTACGTCATGACGCAACACCAATCAGGACTGGAATAGTTTCATTCATACTTCAGACGTGCTGTTGCTAAGGGAGCATCCCCAAAGTGTCGTAGACGCAGTGTCTCGTTCCCTTTCTCAGGGAACAAGGGTTACAGTCGTAACCCGAGACGTTCTCTTTGCGTGTGTCTCTCTCCAACACACACGCGTTCGTGTTCTTGATCGTACTTTGGTTTGGGGTAAAAAATAACTTTGAAATACCTTCGCAACGTTATACGGTTACTGAACATCCCGACGCCGTTTAGATGAATCGCCTATGTGAATATGTGCTGCGCACTTATTAAAAAAACACACAACAAATATGACATTTTAAAGAGAAAGCGTCTGATCTGATCATATCAATGTGGATACGTTTGCACCAGCTCTGCGATTCAGCACTCCAGTCAAGTCACGTTTATTTATACCACTTTATACAATATAGCATAGCCTATTGCTTTAAAGCCACACATATAATAACTATCTATAGGCTTACTGTAATTAAAACATGTATTGAAGAAATTTATAAAAAACGGAAAGACGTAGCCTATCATTTCAGCCTTACTCAAAGGCCTGCGGAAACAGGCAAGAGGTTTCGTTACGCACGTCAATCCATTCCTCACATTCTTGGTTTGCTTCTTATTTATTAAATATACAGGCAATTGGTTGATGAAACCATATTTCATATATTACAAAAACAGCCTTCTTCCACCTCAGAAACATCGCTAAGCTACGGAACATGCTATCTGTTTCTGATTCAGAAGAGTTAGTTCATGCATTCATGACTTCTAGACTAGATTACTGTAATGCATTACTAGCTGGTTGTCCTGCATCCTCATAAAACAAGCTGCAATTAGAGTTCTTATTAGGTCAAGAAAATATGATCATATAACATAATTTTATCATCTCTGCACTGGTTACCTATTAAGTCCCGTATCAATTATAAAGTATTGCAACTGACCTATAAGGCCCAAAATGGTTTAGCTCCCGTGTATTTAACTGATCTTCTACTGCCCTACAATCCATCACTCTTTAAGACGCTGGACTTCTGGTAGTACCTAGGGTATCTAAGTCCACTAAAGGAGGGAGAACGTTTTCACATTTGGCTCCTAAACTCTGGAATGGCCTTCCTGATAATGTTCGGGGGTCAGACTCACTCTCCCAGTTTAAGTCTAGATTAAAGACGCATCTCTTTAGCCAAGCATTCACATAATGCATCTCATAACCTTGTACTCCAGATATATATATAGAGCCTCTGAAGCCCTTCCTTTGAAACTGCATTGATTTGGACCTTCAACCGTTGGTTGCCATTGAAGTCCATTATGTGGAGAAAAATCCTGGAATGTTTTCCTCAAAAAAACTTAATTTCTTTTCTTTTTTAAATAATCAGGCCATTTTAATTTTGAAGTAAACTAATCCTTTAATTATCTTCCTTTTGCTTTTCCTTCCCCCAACCCGCCCATCCCGCCCATCCCGCCCATCCCACCCATCCTGCCCATCCCGAGATAACTAGAGAGTCCGTCAGCTCCAGTCTGGATCCAGCCTCTTATGAAGACTTCAGATGACCAACACCTGTGAAGAGACGACTCCAACTCCTGCGAGGACTTCAGATGACCAACACCTGTGAAGAGACGACTCCAACTCCTGCGAGGACTTCAGATGACCAACACCTGTGAAGAGACGACTCCAACTCCTGCGAGGACTTCAGATGACCAACACCTGTGAAGAGACGACTCCAACTCCTGCGAGGACTTCAGATGACCAACACCTGTGAAGAGACGACTCCAACTCCTGCGAGGACTTCAGATGACCAACACCTGTGAAGAGACGACTCCAACTCCTGCGAGGACTTCAGATGACCAACACCTGTGAAGAGACGACTCCAACTCCTGCGAGGACTTCAGATGACCAACACCTGTGAAGAGACGACTCCAACTCCTGCGAGGACTTCAGATGACCAACACCTGTGAAGAGACGACTCCAACTCCTGCGAGGACTTCAGATGACCATCACCTGTGAAGAGACGACTGCAACTCCTGCGAGGACTTCAGATGACCAACACCTGTGAAGAGACGACTCCAACTTCTGCGAGGACTTCAGATGACCAACACCTGTGAAGAGACGACTGCAACTCCTGCGAGGACTTCAGATGACCAACACCTGTGAAGAGACGACTCCAACTCCTGCGAGGACTTCAGATGACCAACACCTGTGAAGAGACGACTCCAACTCCTGCGAGGACTTCAGATGACCAACACCTGTGAAGAGACGACTGCAACTCCTGCGAGGACTTCAGATGACCAACACCTGTGAAGAGACGACTCCAACTCCTGCGAGGACTTCAGATGACCAACACCTGTGAAGAGACGACTCCAACTCCTGCGAGGACTTCAGATGACCAACACCTGTGAAGAGACGACTCCAACTCCTGCGAGGACTTCAGATGACCAACACCTGTGAAGAGACGACTCCAACTCCTGCGAGGACTTCAGATGACCAACACCTGTGAAGAGACGACTCCAACTCCTGCGAGGACTTCAGATGACCAACACCTGTGAAGAGACGACTCCAACTCCTGCGAGGACTTCAGATGACCAACACCTGTGAAGAGACGACTCCAACTCCTGCGAGGACTTCAGATGACCAACACCTGTGAAGAGACGACTCCAACTCCTGCGAGGACTTCAGATGACCATCACCTGTGAAGAGACGACTCCAACTCCTGCGAGGACTTCAGATGACGCAGCTCTGAATTAACATGCACCAATGCTAAGTTTCTTTTTCTATATTTCCTAATCATTTGTTAACAAAATGTATTCTTTACTTCAATGAGCTCATTGTTTCTGCCTTAAATTAATACATTGTTAGCTAACTGTGATTTGTACATTTCTGAAATCCATAACTTGGACACAGTCACTCCTGCTTCTAAAGAGGAGGTAAGTGATTTACTTCAAAAACATTTTTTGTTATGCTGGTTGAAAGTCTCTTCACATCCTGATAGCAATCACTAAGTTAAGTGGTCTAAATGTATTTATATGTGTATATATTAGTGCTGTCAATCGATAAAAAAAAAACAAATTAATCACATTTTTTTCTATAAACATCTGAGTTTTTAAATATTTTTATATAGGAATAATTTCACAGTTACTCTCCAAATTCATGTAGAAACAACTTAAAGACAGTATATTTTAAATACTTGTTTATTGGCATCTTCTTGAGGTCATGAACGCATGAACTAACTGTTCTGTCTGTGAAACCGGGCCATAGTGTTCAAATTCACAGAAGCTTTATCCATTGATCCTGAAGGAATAGTTCACCCAGGTCCTGAACGAACTTTATATTCATAGTTCCAACATTTCGGGATTGGTTTTACTTTGTTCAGAGAAGTCAAACAATACAATCCCTGCATGGTAATAAATGTTAAACCATTTCATGAATTACATTTTCTCCTTTTAAATATATAATTTGTATGGAAGAAACTTTCCAACTTAATCCTTTACTGCTTCCAATAATTTCCGAACTCTTTCACCATCAAATATATTTAGTCCTGTATTTAAGATGCCTTTTAATTTCATATTAAATTTTCATCCATTTGGATTATATAGTATAAAAGACTAATAAACATAATGTGATGCACGTTTGTCATACAAAATAGAAACGAGAATTGAGATTTATGTAGTAGTACTAATAAACTGAATGTTTTAAATAGACATTCACCAGGTTTATATATTTATCAATAAATCTATTTAAAATATTGTATAAGCAATTAAGTGTAATGAGCATTTCTGCTGTTTGCTGTGTATCAAATGACCAGGACAAAACCTTGTTTTTACAGTTTATTAATATAATGGAACAGAAGCAGATTAATACGATATTCAAAATACAGGCAGGTCGATTTGTTGCTAAATGACAAACATTATAAACATTTTTATGATCTGATTTATTGAATACAACACATTATTGAACGATTACATTTCATGTATTTTCTTAATAAACAGTAACACTACACATTCTGAACAGCTATAGTTTTAAAAGGCGTACTGATAATTAGTTAACATGCTACCTAACTGATCAACACTTATAGGTATAAATTAGTAACATATATATCATGACTTGTGCCAGGCTATTGAGCTGAGCAGAAACTACTGCATTGTAATGTCCCTTATGCACTTTTGCAGCCGGGTAGACAGACTATGCGTTAGTTGTTTTTGTCATTTAGAGGAAAGTATGTGCAATATAGCATTTGAGTTACTTTTCAATAGTTACTAAAGGCTCTAAATAAATTTAAAAAATTACTAAATTTGTTTCCAGATGCTTTTCAGTAAAAGAAGTTCCCAGAGTAGTCTGAAAAGTTGTTAAATCTAACAACAAAACTGCTAAGTTGCCATCACTGCATGCCTAAATACTTTAAACATATGTAGCATATTGTTTAAACAGAAATGTAGCGCAAACATGACTAACATCTGATAATTCCACACAAATCACATTTAGTTCTAATATGTTACGTAATGATTATAAAACAATTTATTGTAAAATGACTGATATGCAGATCAGTTTAGCCTATATTCAGATTCCCATTAGTTCGAACCAATGGTTCAATTTAGTCTTGGTAACCACCACACGAATCTCTTTCAGCAGTTTCGCTCTGTTGTTTGAGATGTTTTTTCCAGCGACGTCCATAAGATCATCGATCATCTCAGCGCTGTAAGGACCTTGAAAGGTCTTATATCTGTTCCTCCAGTCCTCAATATCATCTGAAGAAACATTAACACACTTAATTCAGAACACAGTTGATATTTCAGTTTTATTCAGGACTACTGTAAAATCATAACTTGCCTCCACAGTTGACCACATTAAAGAGAGGGATGTGGATCACGGTTGGAGCGTTTTGGCCTTTGAACACATAGAAGTCCTTTGGATTCTCTGAGTGTCCATTGGGAATCTTGACCTCAGGAAAAGGGATGTTTAGTTTCTTGCACGTCTCGGCAGCTTCCCTCACCGTCTGTGGTATTGCAGTATAACTTCATTAAATGGGTTAGAGGGGTTGTGTGAATGGGACATTTCAATGTGGTCGTCAATCCCAAAAACGGACAGTGTGAACATAGCCTTTGGGATTAGCATTTGAGCATTTAAGTGAACACAAAAGAAAACGTCTCGGTTACGTATGTAACCCTCGTTCCCTGAAGGAGGGAACGGAGACGTTACGTCAGAACGACTGACGAATGTGGTCTGACCCCATTCGTCAGTCGTTCTGACGTAACGTAGCATGTGACGGGAGCAGCTCCGATGAAGAACAGTAACTGGATCTGAGGTTACCGAAACCACACGCGAAAACCCCACAACACACTGTGGACATGCATCTCTCTCGTAATGTATGGCCACGTTCACACACCAGCAGAATACATCATATTCACAGCAGTGCCATCTATGATTTTTAATGGGATTGAAAGCAAGGCTGTGAGGGATAGACATATCTCTTCAGTGGGTTGTACTGTTATTTAATGTGTTTTTGGATTGTTCTGCTGACGAAACACAGTAAAAATATTTTGCCAATGAGTTTCAGACAACATGAACAGTGGAATATTATAAGTAATCAGGGAGTCCATCACTCACAGCCTCGCTTTCATACCTGTCATGGTGGCACTCTGAATAAGATCTATACAATTGTATTTTAGTCTTTAAAGGGATAGTTCATCCAAAAATGAAAATTCTGTCTCAACCTCAATAGACTTGCTGTGATAGTCTGTGTTCATGCGCAACACCGGTTACATCACTTACCCACCGTGGCACCGCCCCCCCCACCGTCATTTAGATTTTTGAATAATAATAAAATAATTCAGTTCAGTTAGAGAACAGACACTACAAATAAAAACTGAACGTGTCTGCTTAATACAGTGTGAGCCAAACGAGAGTCGCAGCACAAACTGCAGCAGGAGTCAGACTTCATTTATCACGAGAGCGAGGAGCTGACTGACAAGATGATCGCGGAAGATTTGGTTTCAAAGCGAAATGTAAAAGTGTCTATTTAAGTGAGTTTGTCATTGTAGTGTTTTGTTGTTGTGTTTTTCATTAAGAATAATAGTCTAATGAACCCACCATTCAAGCAACCCGTCCCCAAATTGGCGCTAATTCTAAACCGAAAGTAAAATGCGCACGGCCGCACAGTGCGCACGCATTTACGGCCGCACTGTCATTCACGGTGTGTGTCCACTGGCGCGTTTTCAGTTCATTCCTATGGAAGCTCAACTTGAAAACACTCGCTTTGCTCTGCTCCGTTATGAATGCATTTTACTTTCGGTTTAGAATTGGCGATTTAAAAGCCCATTGGTGATACCGGTATTACCGGTGTTGTCACACGCCAATTAACCGGTGGTAAAATTTCCTCACCGTCAGATCCCTAAACCTCAACTTGTTCCAAACCTGCATGAATTTCTTCTGCTAAACACAAAAGAAGATATTTTGAAGAATATTGGTAACCAAACAGTTGATGGACCCCATTGACTTCCATAGTATGGGGCCCATCAACTGTTTGGTTACCAACATTCTTTAAAATATCATCTTTTGTGTTCAGCAGAAGAAAGAAACTCATACAGGTTTGGAATAAGTTTATACAAAGTTTAATGAGAATAATACAAATAGCAGCCAGACAAGCAGGGCAACACACACTAAATGTAACGGTGACCGGACCAACGCTGAGTGAACAAGAGGAACTGTGAATATGTACATGTGATTTTTTGTTTTGTTTTTTATTTTTAATAAATTTGCAAATATTTCAAACAAACTTCTTTCACGTTGTCATTATGGGGTATTGTTTGTAGAATTTTGAGGAAAATAATGAATTTAATCCATTTTGAAATAAGGCTGTAACATAACAAAATGTGGAAAAAGTGAAGCGCTGTGAACACTTTCCGGATGCACTGTTGTGTCCATAGTAACAGATGAGTGGCGGGAAAATGAAACAAAGGAATACATGTGACTAGAGAATACAAACTAAAAGTCCATGGAAACTGAACAAACTGAACATAACTGTGACAACAAATTGAGGGTGAGTAAATGACAGAATTTAAAATTTTAGGTGAACTAAAAATTTTCAGGGCTCACAACCGCATTCATAGAAAACGTCTCGGCTACGTATGTAACCCTCGTTCCCTGAAGGAGGGAACGGAGACGTACGTCGGACGTCACCGACTGAAAGGGAACCCGCGTTGTGTGAATGGAACTGAACTGGACAACTCGTCTGTCACTTCATACAGTGCGAGAGAGCTGCTCTGCGCTGCACAAATGTCTAGGTTACTAATGTAACCCCCATTCCCTGAAGGAGGGAAAGGAGACGCTACGTCAAAACAACTGACGAATTGGGATCTCGCCTGAGAGCTAATATTGGTAACAGAACAAGCCAATGCACATTGGCGAGTGCGATTTGCAAGGGGCTGTAAAACCCTGACTTTACATCGGCTGGAGGGACCAGCTCTATTGTGTCCTTTGCCAACAGGACTGCGATCTCCGCACGCAGGACAGGAGCATCTTTGTCTGCCACTGAGGTAAACCGGACGCTGCTAAACCTGGGGGGGAGCCGGGCGAACTGAATCGCATAGCCGAGTCTGATTGTCCGAATGACCCAGCGACAGGCGTCCAGACACCGTGCAAGGGGGACAACAGACGTGCCCACAGTGGGGCAGCGCTCATAAAGATATATGCCACATAAAGATGGCTAAAATGAAAACGGTTTTCTTGTTTTTATTGTAAAATCATGCACAGTGTTTGTAATTACCTGTCAATGTTATAAATCTCTTTTTGTGCCCCACTGAAGAAAGTTATACAGGTTTGGAACAACAAGAGGGAAAATAAAGGATGATTGAATTTATATTTCCAGTTCCTTTAAGTCAGCTTTTATGAGAGTATGTGAGCATTATTATATAGAGAGAATTATATAATACCTTGAAAGGATCACCGTCACTGAAATCCAGGGAAATGATGAGGTCAATGTCTCTCTCTTTTCTCAGCACTGAGAAGTAGGGTGAGTTGAGCAACAGTCCAGCGTCTACATAATCTCTCGTCCTACTTTCCCGAAGAGTGGAGGGCACTCTGGCATCTGACAGTATTGGAGTGAGAGATCACAGCGTCAAATGAGTCTGTTTATTATTCGCACTGAATAATCAGTTAAAAAAACGAGTCTGTTCTCACCGTTCATGTTGTAGAGGAAGTTATAATACCTGCCCCAGATCCACCGGTTCTGCCGGCTAGCATCTGTAGTGCAGACAAATACACTCTTCAGAATAAAGGTTCTTGGGTTACTCTTAATAATCTCTTGGTTATTTTAAGGTTCTAATTTTCTCAATTGACAATATGGTTCTTTGGTGATTAAATGTTTCATCATAAGTTCTTCAGTTTTTAACTTTAAACACGCAATTTGGTTTCTAAGGAATTAGAAAATAAAAACATTGGTGGAAAGCAGTAGCGGCCTTTGCTATGTTTCACCTGTTTCACTTGAAATGCGTCCCCCATCCGAAGACCCCCCCCGACCCCGCCCCCTGCCATCACGCCACGCACACACCAGAATTGGAAATTATTCGGGGCTTGCGGCAAAAATGCCACCCAAAATTAATAGTAAATGCTCCCAAAATTCAATATATATATAGGGTAAAAATGTCCCTGTATGAGTTCTTGTTTTTTATATTTATTACAGGATATAGAGTGCTGTTTTCCCGAACATCACTATTGCAAACAGTGCACAGCTAAAGAAAAATATAGCCTATGGTGTGTAATTGTGTGTAAATGTACGCGTTTAACCTACTTTTTCCACTTTTGATGTTATTTCTAGCAAGAAATTACTATTGTAGCAATTAAAGATTTGCTTGCTCTATTTTGTTGTAGACCATTAAACTATTATGCTGCCTCAGAAGCCTGTCTGAAATCAGTTTTGAGGTAGTAGGCTACCTTTGTGCGCAAACACTGCCTACAAAGTCATTGCCGGATAGAGCTGTCCTCCGAATTGCAAAGGCCACCTCTGGTGGAAAGGTTATTCTTTAGGCTGTAAAACTCATTCTGGTTCTGATCACGATCAGAAGTTTTATGGAAACTTAGAGTAAAGTACATCTCAGTTGCTCACAAGATGAAAATGATTTGCTGGTTAAAGTGGTTTACAAAATCAAAAGTGAATTAGTACAGTGTGCATCATTACAGACAGTTCAACCTATCAAAACCTTTTAATGGTCTAAATAAAGGTCTGAGTGGATCTGTGATGTAATATTTCAGATTTGCAAGTGCGAAATCCAGTTTGTCCAGCAGACCTTTGCATCCAGAGAACTCTGTAAAAGAAGGGAACATTATTAAGTGTTTCTTATCAGACAACATAGAATACTAGTTTGTGTTCTTGGTTAAAATGTATTTTTTGTTGTTGTCCAAAACTGAAATAATGTTATCTTATTAACATTTCTTATTGCTTTTATTTACTGATAAGTTGATATCAAAATATCAAAGCAAATGATATCAGTTGCACCTTTTATTTGTTCCCAGATGAATTTTTTATTCTCCTCTTCATCAGCTATAGCGCTGCCACACAGACCTGCAGAAAACACATTTAATTGTTTAAAATAATTGGGGAAAAAAACAGCCTCTTTTTAAAATAAAATGTAATATAATCTGAGTACAGTGGAGACGGGTGGGACGTGTCCTCACCACACTTTGCCACATTTTTTGTGTTATTTTACTTGTTTTGACCCCACTGTTTTTATGACACAGTTCAAGAAAGGGAAGGATCTGTACTGAGGAGGAATCTCAATTATGAATAAACTCTCCTGTAACAGAGTTTGTTACCTTGCAGGTACAGCATGTCAATTTCAGGATGGTCCGTCTTCTTACAGCCATTGTCAAACTCACTGCCAAAGCTGGAGGTTTCCACAAACGCTCCAATGAGGGAATAACCCGCTTCATGTGGAGTGAACTCAAACCAGGGGTCTGCAGAATCAAAATCAAATCAAATCACCTTTATTTATATAGCGCTTTTCACAATGGCAATTGTTTCAAAGCAGCTTCACAGTGGTAACAGGAAAATAATGCAACGGAATTTGATTCGGCTGTACAGCCGCTCTGGAGAAAACGGTGATGTCATCCAGCTCATTTCAATTATCATATAGTGTCAATGCGGGCGGATCAGTAATATAGTTGAAATTTAGGTGTCCCCAACTGAGCAAGCCAAAGCCAAAGGCGACGGTGGCAAGGAACCAAAACTCCTTCAGGGCCAGAAAGGAGAAAAAAAACCTTGGGAGAAACCAGGCTCAGTCGGGGTGCCAGTTCCCCTCTGGCCGACGAACAAATAGTGTATGATTATGATTCTGGTAACATTACAGGTCAGAAGTCATATTAGATTAATAGATATTCGTAGGATTATTCGAAAGATTGGAGTTGTCACGCCGGGGACGGGTTTAATTCGGATGTCGTGTCGATGCGGCATTTACAGGGGGGAGTTTAATTGACACTATTGTCTCTACAGACACTTCAGGGATATGGTCGTCATGTCCAGGCTAAGGTCCACCATCTGGTCTGGATACGGCCCGGATCCGGCCGACTGCAGTAAACCTCGGGATAAACAGAGAGACTAACATTAGCGTAGATGCCATTCTTCTTATGATGTAACGAGTACATCAGGTGTTATTGGAAGTGTTCCCGGTTCCGGCTGACCTAGTTAATGCAGCCTAAAACAATCATTTAACTGATTTGAATAATAGAAATTAAAAATGTTTTATGTGTATGCCATAGTAAAGAGATGTGTTTTTAGTCTAGATTTAAACTGACAGAGTGTGTCTGCTTCCCGAACAATGCTAGGTAGACTGTTCCAGAGTTTAGGTGCTAAATAGGAAAAGGACCGACCGCCTGCAGTTGATTTTGATATTCTAGGTATTATCAACTGGCCAGAATTTTGAGACCGCAATAAACGTGATGGAGTATAATGCGTTAAGAGCTCGCTCAAGTACTGGGGCGCTAAACTATTTAGTGCTTTGTAAGTAATCAGCAAGATTTTAAAATGTATACGATGTTTAATAGGGAGCCAATGCAGTGTTGCCAGAACCGGGCTAATATGGTCATACTTCCTGGTTCTAGTAAGAACTCTAGCTGCTGCGTTTTGGACCAGCTGCAGTTTATTTATTAAGCGAGCAGGGCAACCACCCAGTAGAGCATTACAATAATCTAGCCTTGAGGTCATGAACGCATGAACTAACTGTTCAGCATTTTGCATTGAAAGCATGTGCCGTAATTTAGATATATTTTTAAGATGGTAGAATGCAGTTTTACAGATGCTAGAAACGTGGCTTTCAAATGAGAGATTGGTATCAAAGAGCACACCCAGGTTCCTAACTGACGACGAGGACTTGACAGAGCAGCCATCGAGTGTTAGACAGTATTCTAGGTTACTACTTGTGGAGTTTTTTTGTCCAATGATTAAAAATTCAGTTTTTTCTGAATTAAGTTGCAGGAAATTACTAGTCATCCAATTTTTTATATCAGCTATGCATTCTGTTAATCTTGTGAATTGGTAAGTTTTGTCAGGGCGTGAAGAAATATAGAGCTGAGTATCGTCAGCATAACAATGAAAATTAACGCCATGCTTCCTAATAATATCTCCCAGTGGTAGCATGTACAGGGTGAAAAGCAACGGTCCTAGCACTGAGCCCTGCGGTACTCCATACTGAACTTGTGTTCGGTGTGACATCTCTTCATTTACTGCTACAAACTGATAACGGTCAGATAAGTATGATTTAAACCATGCCAATGAAGTTCCACTAATGCCAACATAATTTTCGAGTCTATTCAAAAGAATATTGTGGTCGATAGTATCGAATGCAGCGCTAAGATCGAGTAACACTAATAGAGATATACAACCACGATCGGATGATAAGAGTAAATCATTTGTTACTCTGATGAGAGCAGTCTCAGTACTATGATACGGTCTAAATCCTGACTGGAAATCCTCACAGATACCATTTCTTTCTAAAAAGGAGCATAATTGTGAGGACACTGCCTTTTCTAGTATTTTTGACAGAAAGGGTAGATTTGAGATTGGCCTGTAATTGACTAATTTTGTAGGATCAAGTTGCGGTTTTTTAATAAGTGGTTTAATAATAGCCAACTTAAAAGTTTTCGGTACATATCCTAATGTCAAGGATGAATTAATGATATTAAGGAGAGGCTCTATGACCTCTGGAAGCATCTCTTTTAGTAGTTTAGTCGGTATGGGGTCGAGCATACATGTTGTTGATTTTGATGATTTAATGAGTTTAGCCAATTCTTCTTCTCCTATAGCAGTGAATGAATGTAATTTTTCCTCAGTGACACTACAATGCACTGTCTGATGTGATACTGTAGTAGACGGCTGCATGGTTATAATTTTTTTTCCTAATATTATCAATCTTACAGGTAAAGAAGTTCATAAAGTCATTACTGCTGTGCTGTTTACAAACATCAGAAGGTGAAGCTTTATCTTTGGTTAATTTAGCCACTGTATCGAATAAATACCTAGGGTTGTGTTTGTTTTCTTCTAAGAGAGTCGAGAAATAAGCAGATCTAGCAGTTTTTAGGGCCTTTCTGTATACAATCATGCTCTCTTTCCACGAAATGCGAAAAACTTCTAGTTTTGTTTTCTTCCAGCTGCGCTCCATTTTTCTGGCTGCTGTTTTAAGGGCCCGGGTGTGCTCGTTGTACCACGGCGTTGGACTATTTTCTTTAATCTTCTTTAAGCGCCGGGGAGCAACTGTGTCTAAAGTGCTGGAAAAGAGAGAGTCAATAGTTTCTGTTGCAACATCGAGTTCCTCTAGGCTATCTGGGATGCTGAGGAGATGAAACTGATGAGGAAGATTATTTACAAAGAAATCTTTAGTCGCAGCAGTGATAGTCCTGCCATATTTAAAGCGAGGGGACGGCTTTGCAGCCTTTGCTAAATTAAGTGTACATGATACTAGGTAATGATCTGAGATGTCATCGCTCTGCTGCAGAATTTCAATGGTATCAACATTTATTCCATGTGACAGTATTAGGTCTAACGTATGATTACGGCGATGAGTGGGTCCTGACACGTGTTGCCTTACTCCAATAGAGTTTAGAATGTCTCTAAATGCTAATCCCAGTGCGTCTTTTTCATTGTCTACATGGATATTAAAATCACCAACAATTAGGACTTTATCTGCAGCCAGTACTAACTCTGATAGAAAATCAGCAAATTCTCTGGTAAAGTCTGTATGGTGCCCTGGTGGCCTATATACAGTAGCCAGCACAAATGTCAAACGGGATTTATCGATTTCACTACATAACGTTACATAAAGCACCAAAACTTCAAAGGAATTATATCTGAAACTAGACTTGTGAGTAATACCGAAGATATTATTATAAATTACAGCAACACCTCCCCCTTTACCTTTCAGACGCGGCTCGTGTTTATAACAATAATCTTGGGGGGTGGACTCATTTAAAGTAATGTAATCGTCAGGTTTTAGCCAGGTTTCTGTCAAACACAGCACATCTAGGTTATGATCTGTAATCATATCATTAACAATAAGCGCTTTTGAGGAAAGGGATCGAATATTCAGCAACCCGAGCTTTATCATTTGATCATCTGTATTATATCTGTTGTTTATTTGTTGGACATCAATTAAATTTTTACCGTTGAATGGTTTTGATGGTTTTTTGTATTATAGACATTGTGTTATAGACAGAAACACATCCATATAACAGCTGAAACTAACACATTAACTCAGTCTCTTTCACACACACACACAGACCTGCATCTTCGTCCTGTTTGCAGTGCTTGTCGATCACAGTGTAGATGGGAAACGGGTCTTTACTGAGCTGGTCCCAATCATCTGTGAGTGTGTGCTCGTTGATCTGAAGAAAATATTTTTTTGCAGCAGATTTTGAAGTATTGCCTTTTGCTCTCTAAAGTTTGGAATTATTTTAACTCTCAATAAGTTGTTGGTTAAAAGTGAACATGCATGCCATTGTTCACACTATTATTAGTATCTTTAGTTATAGTTGTGGCTGTGAGATTCCAGGATAATAAAAGATTATAAATCTCAGATTTTCAATGTGGTCTCAGACTTTGGACCCCTATAGAAGAGGCTGATTTGCAGTAGTTTGTTATCAGATCAATGAGCTTCGAGGGCAAGGCCCATTATCAACAATCCATTAAAAATAGCACATTAGCACATTTATTCAATATGACCACCCAATTAAGATCATAAATCATGTAAGTCATGAAGGGCTGTGTAATAAATTGTTACGGACCTCTTTCACATATTTCGTAACAACCCACACTGCCCAGTAGTCAGTCAAGCTGAATATGTCTTTCCCATAGAAATATTTATTCAGTTTGAAAAATGTATCTTTCCAGTTGACTCCAGGACTGCTGAGTCTGTCGATGATCTTGTCTTTCACAGTCTCTAGTTTGGTGGACCAGTCTGCTTCCTGATATAAGGAGGCCATGCACCTTCAGAGGAACAACATATGCTCTCATTTATGACATTCACCACATCTGTGTGTGTGTGTATCTGAAGGAGAGAGTGTGTGTGTGTGTAACCGGTTCTACTCAAACTACTCTGAACGGGATTTGTCTTCGGCATGGGAGTCGGGCGCTCTGACAAGGAGGCTAAAGACCGGAGCCTCTAGCATCAGTCGCTAGAGTGCCGCTTGAGATCAGGGGCCTCATTTATAAAACATGCGTACGCACAGATTTGATCTTAGAGTGTGCATACGCTAAAATCCACACCAACGTTCATATTTATAAAAACGGTTTTTGATGTGGAAAAGTGCTTAGCACCAAGTCAGGGTCTGAGCAGATGCAATGATAATAATAATAATAATGATTATTATTAGGGATGTCATTTCGATTAATTGTCCTGAAAGATAAATCTATTCTAATTAAAATAGATAAATCTATGAACCATTATTATTATTATTAACGTTTTACATGTGAAAATATCAGACAACAGAACACGAGTTTTCACATCACGCACCTGCAGCGCTACTGTGAACGGAGAAAAACAATAAAATTAACTATTATAAAAGGGGGAAAAAATAGGCTTACACCAAATGTTTTTCTAATTAACACTAACAAAACGAAAGAAAAAAAAACTGTGACAAGTGTAGGTTAAGCGGACTTTAGGTTCGTTTTTGTGACGACTCAAGTTAAAGGAAAGTTGTTGTTTCGTTTTTTTACAATCGCTAGGACACATTTCTCAATATTTGGGTCACTTTTTCAAAACTCTTCACACAGTGATCACAGCATCAGTCTATGTGAGCTAAACTGTCATTTATCATTGCTTTAACCCTCTTGGGGTCTTCGGTCATAAATTTATATTTTGAAATTTTAAAAATCATAGCTTCATTGGAATGGTACGAAACTTGGTGAATTTGATGGCACTTTGTATATGAACACAAAACAATTGGGGGCATGATTTGAAAAGGCTAAGTGGTGTTAAAAATAGTCACACTCAGGGTCTTTGTGGTCAAAAATGACAGCCATAGGAAATTAATGGAAAATAGATAAATGCAGAGAATTTTTTGTGTGTACAAATCAGCCACGATGCAGAAAAAAAGCACACAACAGTGAAGGGGTGAATGTCTAAAACTTCAAGAGTGCAAAACAGACACACACACTTACACACACACACAAATAAACGTGTGTCACTGTAAGCAAATTTTTGGAAATGTGTGAAATAAAATCAATAATTCATCCACAATGTAAGACAAAAAGCACACAGCAATGAAAGGGTGAGACTGTAAACCATCAAGATGCAAAACAGACACACACATAGAGAAATGAACTGGTGAGACTGTAACAAAGAAAGTTCAGAATTTGTGAAATAAAATCAATAAATCAAAAATAAGGGGAGACATTGTAACATCCAAAATGCAAAAGTCTAGAGCATTACAGTCCTTCATGTTTATTGCGATCTCAAAATTCTGGCCAGTTGATAATACCTAGAATATCAAAATCAACTGCAGGCGGTCGATCCTTTTCCTATTTAGCACCTAAACTCTGGAACAGTCTTCCTAGCGTTGTTCGGGAAGCAGACACACTCTGTCAGTTTAAATCTAGACTAAAAACACATCTCTTTACTATGGCATATATATAGAACATTATCTCTGTTTATCCCGAGGTTTACTGTAGTCTGCCGTATCCAGATCAGATGGTGGACCTGCGTCTAAACATGACCACAACGCAGCCCTGAAGTGTCAGCAGAGACCGTGACTAGACTCTCCCCTGTGACGGCCTCCTTCACTTCCCCTCTGTACAGATGAAAACGTTATCGAAATGATCAGAAACGACTAAAAACGCTGTATTATGCATGCCAGACAAGTAATTTGGCGGTCATTTTGTAAAGAAAAACTACGCGCCTGCGCACATACGTATTCAAATTAATTTTTTTTTTTTAAGTTTACACAAAGATGATAACAGTATCGTTTTAAAACTATTTCAAAACCTGTTTCAAGGTTTGCGTTCTCTGGCCGCCGGGCGCTGTCGCCGTGTGGATGAGCGGCCGGAACGCATTGAGAGTTTTTCTATTTTGGTTGAAAATGGTGTTGTGTAAGTGGCCCCAAACTAAAAAACTAATGATTTTTTTACAACAGAAATGAATCAATAAAAATAAATCAATATAAATGAAGGTGACTTGACTTGACTATAAACAAGTAACAGTGCTTTAAATCAATTCTGAATGCAACTGGATGCCAGTGTAAAGACCCGAGGACTGGTGTGATATGGTCATATGTTCTGGTTCTGCTCAGCGTTCTGTATGAGCTGCAGCTGTCTAATGGTCTTTTTGGGAAGGCCGGTGAGGAGTCCATTACAATAATCCACCCTGCTTCTGCAAGTTTCTCTAAGTCTTGTTTGAAAACAAAGCATCTAATTCTTGCAATACATTTGAGATGACAGTAAGCTGATTTAGTTATTGCTTTTACATGACTACTGAAACTAAGCTCCGACTCTAAAATCATACCAAATTCCTGACTTGATTTTTAGTTTTTAGACCCCTAGCATCAAGGTATGCGTTCACCTTGAAAATTTCATCTTTGTTTCCAAATGCAATAAGTTCAGTTTTGTCTTTGTTTATGTGGAGAAAGTTTTGGCACATCCAACTGTTAACTTCATCAGTGCATTTGCACAGTGAGTCAATGGGGCTGTAGTCGTTAGGTAATAGTGCTAAGAGGCGATCTGGCGCTGAAATGTGTTATTTTTGAAATCATGCTGAGCATTCGTGGCGCGGATACAGTGTTCTCTTGTGGCTCGTACACAGTCTTCACACAGACAAGCGCTTCAATCTAGCGCTTAACGTTGTTGCGGATACTCTCTATTCGTTCTCGTGAAACCACAAAACAAAAAACACACAAACGTGTCCCTGCTATTGATATATAATTACTGATGAACATATTCAGTTTTACTATACAAGAGCGGAATGTACTATTGAAATTGATTTCTGGACATCGGACATCGTATACATACACTGACCTAAAGGATTATTAGGAACACCTGTTCAATTTCTCATTAATGCAATTATCTAATCAACCAATCACATGGCAGTTGCTTCAATGCATTTAGGGGTGTGGTCCTGGTCAAGACAATCTCCTGAACTCCAAACTGAATGTCAGAATGGGAAAGAAAGGTGATTTAAGCAATTTTGAGCGTGGCATGGTTGTTGGTGCCAGACGGGCCGGTCTGAGTATTTCACAATCTGCTCAGTTACTGGGATTTTCACGCACAACCATTTCTAGAGTTTACAAAGAATGGTGTGAAAAGGGAAAAACATCCAGTATGCGGCAGTCCTGTGGGCGAAAATGCCTTGTTGATGCTAGAGGTCAGAGGAGAATGGGCCGACTGATTCAAGCTGATAGAAGAGCAACTTTGACTGAAATAACCACTCGTTACAACCGAGGTATGCAGCAAAGCATTTGTGAAGCCACAACACGCACAACCTTGAGGCGGATGGGCTACAACAGCAGAAGACCCCACCGGGTACCACTCATCTCCACTACAAATAGGAAAAAGAGGCTACAATTTGCACGAGCTCACCAAAATTGGACAGTTGAAGACTGGAAAAATGTTGCCTGGTCTGATGAGTCTCGATTTCTGTTGAGACATTCAGATGGTAGAGTCAGAATTTGGCGTAAACAGAATGAGAACATGGATCCATCATGCCTTGTTACCACTGTGCAGGCTGGTGGTGGTGGTGTAATGGTGTGGGGGATGTTTTCTTGGCACACTTTAGGCCCCTTAGTGCCAATTGGGCATCGTTTAAATGCCACGGCCTACCTGAGCATTGTTTCTGACCATGTCCATCCCTTTATGACCACCATACCATCAATATGGGCCAACATTTCTAAAGAATGCTTTCAGCACCTTGTTGAATCAATGCCACGTAGAATTAAGGCAGTTCTGAAGGCGAAAGGGGGTCAAACACAGTATTAGTATGGTGTTCCTAATAATCCTTTAGGTGAGTGTATATTGTAATTATCTGATATTAGCACCATTGAGGCCCTAGGGGAGTGAGGTTTACACACACAGCTCTTACTAGCCTACAAAAGTTACGTGTGTGTGTATGTGTGTGTGTGTGCACCTGCAAACACTTTTTTAGGAATTGCTAATACACCAGATATTGTTAACATCTCTCAGAATGGCAAAACAGTCAAACTATTTGAAGTGTCATGTGCATTTGACTTGTTTATGGAGGACTCTTACTGCTCTAAGACTCTAAAATATCAGTCATTGATATCTACCATTGAGAACCTTGGGTACAAATGCCAGCTCATTGTGCTAGTGTTTGGTAGTTTAGGTCATGTGCACAGGCTGGACTTTGCATTGGGGGGATTTCTAAAACAGGGGCCAAACAGTTGGCCAAGTACTGCTCAATCTCAGCTAATATAGGAAGCATGTTTATTTGGAAAAGGCAATGTTTCCTGTATCCTTAGAACTGCATAATCCATAACAATGTGCTGCCTTGTTTTAATCTGATAGATCATTCGAAAAAATTTGATTCCTAATGAAATTGACTTGTAATGTGGAATCAAATAAAGTATATAAAATGTGTGTGTTTCTCAGGGTTTGTACCAGGTGGATCCAGAGACTCCGCTCAGATAAAGGATGCAGTCCAGAAGACCTGCTTTGTCAAGTTGTACCAGGAATCCCAGCAAACCCACCATGGCTCTTTCTCCTCCTCCAGAACCCAGTAATGCAATGTTTGGCACGTTAATCTGAAATGCACACAGATTGTTTTGCAAACATCACATGTTCATCATTTCAAGAAGGTACAGTATAGCCAGGTAGATATATAGGATGCTCAGATAAAGGACACAGTCCAGATGCACTGTAAAAATGAAAGGATCCTGGAGGAAATTTTTTGGGGTTCTTCACTTTGCCACACCGGCAGAACCCTCTGCAGAACCTCTAGGCACCCTTTCAAGAGGGGCGGTTTCCTGAGGAACTCTTATTTGAAGCATTGTGTGGAACTGCTTTGGGTGCTTCCAGGAACCAAAATAATAACATTGGTTATATTTTTGGGGAGAAAATCAAGAGATTCTTTGTGCATTCCAGTGAATTATACATGGTATATATCATAAATTAAATCGGGAGAATAGATCACAAATGCAGAGCTTTTTTCATACTGTTACAATGGAGGAAAAGAAAGCAGTGACTGAAAAGTGAAATTATTCGTTTTTTTGAATGGAAGTTCCCTAGACTGGAAGTGTCCCCCATAATTCAAAACGCAGTAGGCTCGTCAGGAAAACGGTGGATAAAGTTTGAGTTCCTGACTCCAGAGCCTCAGAACTGAATACAAAGTTCTTAAAAGTTCCCATAAGTTCCTGCAAGAACTGCAAAGACTGACAATGGTTCCACCAGTAACCCTATTATAGAAACTTTGAGGCACTTAAAATACATTCCTTGAGTACCCGACAGGATATTTGAGGCACCTTTAGTTTTTACAGTGGGGATCCCAGAAAACCCATTATACTTTGTCCTCCAGAACCCAGTAACGCAATGTTTGACACCTCAGTCTGAAATGCACACAGATTGTTTTGCAAACATTTGATGTTCATCGGCCACAAAAATATTTGTATTCGTAATTCGAGAAGGTGCAGGCAGATATATAAAGTATAAGAATTGTTACCATATCAGCGTATATGCAAAGCTTCTTCAGGCTTTGTAGAACAGCTATTCTCCTCATGGCTACAAACTCCTCCTCCTTCTGATTCAGAGAGTGTCCGATTCTCACCTCATTTTTGCATTGGCTACACAGACAGACTGAATTTAACATCACATTCTATTATTTCATATATTATTTTTATTTATTTCAGATTTAAATATAACTGGGACCCAGGAATAGACTTGTGTCCTCTGTAGTGGACGTTATATTTTAGTGAATTTCTCTGACAGCATACACGTCAGAGTTTTAAGTCTGGATGTCCTATAAAGAGCACATTCAGGGCTTTTCAGAGATACCAAATGTTTAGAAGATTCACAGTGACAACTGCCGCTCCTTGGACCTTAAAAATGACTGACATTAATTTAGTGATTAAATGTAACACTCTTATGGAAATATGATAATATTTTGTAATTATCAATTAAATCTAACTAATTTTTGAATTGTTTGTCATAAATCCACATCTCAGGAAAATGGTTATGGGGTTTCAAATCAAAATATGACTTTCTGTTATGAAACAGGGCATTGATTTCATACATAACCTCTGTAGAGGTTAAGTGGAAAAATTTTTCTATGAAATATTACATATAATTATGAAAATCTTGCCAATTACTATTCCCATTATTACACTTCTTTTTTCATTACATGTTGCCTCAAGAACACATTAATATGGAAATTAGATACAATGTATAGATATATTGTATATAATGGGAAAACCCACTTATGGCCATTTTACACATATATTGCATAAAGCAAAATGATATATCAAATCATACTGTTTTATACTCTTTTCATAACATAGTTGAGAATCATCTTTGTACAAAGTTTGGTATAAAAAATCCTGAAACCTAAAATTTGATTGGTGATTTAAAAAAAAAAAAAAAAAAAAATTGTTTTTGCCTATTCATGTCTTTTTAATTAAAAAAAAAATTAAAGTCCTCTACAGAGGACATAGCATAACATATAAAATAAAAAAAATTAAAAAATGTTATTTTTCTATTTTTTTTCTTATGCTCTAAACAATGTAATGGCACGAAAAAAATACTAAATTCACAAAACTGTTTTTTCCTGGTTCTCAGGAGGATAATTCAGCCTGCAGTTCAATTCAATCAGTCATTCTAATTGTGTAATAATTGCAGTACAGTAGCCTACTTATTTTACTGCTTCCATGAATCTGAGCAGAATTACCTTGAATTGGATCCACCCATCTATAAAACAATTGACATTAGTTATTAGTAATTTGATTCAAACTCATGAAACTTTCACTTTTTCATAAAAGCTTATTTTGAGGATGTTGTAAAAGCTTTAAAACTTATACTCACTGTTCTTGTATAGTCTTGTTAAATCCTGAGACTTCACCGATAGAAATACAGCAGCCGTCGTCTCTGAGATCGCACAGAAGAAGGCAGAGGTGGACAAAGTACACACCTTTATTACTTGATGTGAAAGATACTGGTCAAAAATTACTCCATTACAAGTGAAAGTTGTAAAGACACATTTCAGAGGTACTTCTTGTATGTAATACTTACAATACTTTATGCCTAGTATCTGGAATAAAGAGCTTTTAGAATGTTACAAAACCTATGGAAATGAAACAACTCAACTGACAAAAGAGAAAGCATAATAATCTTGATTTTTTACTAAACACATTCTCCCACGATTCTGAATGCCAATTAAACAAAATAACATGTACTTTACTAGAGGTTCTGACGAAATATTAATTACTGCAGTCTATTTACAAATGTTTAATTGATTTGAATGAATTATGTTTGAATGATTCAGTGACTCACTCATAAAGACTTCACTTGTTTCATTACTGGACGAATCAGTGTTTTTGAACGAATCTCTTGAGTGAATGATTCAATGACTCACTCATAAAGACTTCAGTTGTTTCATTACTGGATGAATCAGTGTTTTTGAACGAATCTCTTGAGTGAATGATTCAATGACTCACTCATAAAGACTTCACTTGTTTCATTACTGGATGATTAAGTGTTTTTGAACGAATCTCTTGAGTGAATGATTCAATGACTCACTCATAATGACTTCACTTGTTTCATTACTGGATGAATCAGTGTTTTTAAACGAATCTCTTGAGTGAATGATTCAATGACTCACTCATAATGACTTCACTTGTTTCATTACTGGATGAATCAGTGTTTTTAAACGAATCTCTTGAGTAAATGATTCAATGACTCACTCATAATGACTTCACTTGTTTCATTACTGTATGAATCAGTGTTTTTGAACGAATCTCTTGAGTGAATGATTCAATGACTCACTCATAAAGACTTCACTTGTTTCATTATTGGATGAATCAGTGTTTTTGAACAAATCTCTTGAGAGAATGATTCAATGACTCACTCATAAAGACTTCACTTGTTTCATTACTGTATGAATCAGTGTTTTTGAACGAATCTCTTGAATTAATGATTCAATGACTCACTCATAACGACTTCAGTTGTTTAATTACTGGATGAATCAGCGTTTTTGAACAAATCTCTTGAGTGAATGATTCAATGACTCACTCATAAAGACTTCAGTTGTTTCATTACTGGATGAATCAGCGTTTTTGAACAAATCTCTTGAGTGAATGAATCAATGACTCACTCATAAAGACTTCAGTTGTTTAATTACTGGATGAATCAGTGTTTTTGAACGAATCTCTTGAGTGAATGATTCAATGACTCACTCATAAAGACTTCACTTGTTTCATTACTGGATGATTAAGTGTTTTTGAACGAATCTCTTGAGTGAATGATTCAATGACTCACTCATAATGACTTCACTTGTTTCATTACTGGATGAATCAGTGTTTTTAAACGAATCTCTTGAGTGAATGATTCAATGACTCACTCATAATGACTTCACTTGTTTCATTACTGGATGAATCCGTGTTTTTAAACGAATCTCTTGAGTGAATGATTCAATGACTCACTCATAAAGACTTCACTTGTTTCATTATTGGATGAATCAGTGTTTTTGAACAAATCTCTTGAGTGAATGATTCAATGACTCACTCATAAAGACTTCACTTGTTTCATTACTGTATGAATCAGTGTTTTTGAACGAATCTCTTGAATTAATGATTCAATGACTCACTCATAACGACTTCAGTTGTTTAATTACTGGATGAATCAGCGTTTTTGAACAAATCTCTTGAGTGAATGATTCAATGACTCACTCATAAAGACTTCAGTTGTTTCATTACTGGATGAATCAGCGTTTTGGAACAAATCTCTTGAATGAATGATTCAATGACTCACTCAAAGACTTCACTTGTTTCATTACTGGATGAATCAGCGTTTTGGAACAAATCTCTTGAATGAATGATTCAATGACTCACTCAAAGACTTCACTTGTTTCATTACTGGATGAATCGGTGTTTTTGAAAGAATCTCTTGAGTGAATGATTCAATGACTCACTCATAAAGTCTTCACTTGTTTCATTATTGGATGAATCAGTGTTTTTGAACAAATCTCTTGAGTGAATGATTCAATGACTCACTCATAAAGACTTCACTTGTTTCATTACTGTATGAATCAGTGTTTTTGAACGAATCTCTTGAATTAATGATTCAAGGACTCACTCATAACGACTTCAGTTGTTTAATTACTGGATGAATCAGCGTTTTTGAACAAATCTCTTGAGCGAATGATTCAATGACTCACTCATAAAGACTTCAGTTGTTTCATTACTGCATGAATCAGCGTTTTGGAACAAATCTCTTGAATGAATGATTCAATGACTCACTCAAAGACTTCACTTGTTTCATTACTGGATGAATCAGCGTTTTGGAACAAATCTCTTGAATGAATGATTCAATGACTCACTCAAAGACTTCACTTGTTTCATTACTGGACGAATCAGTGTTTTTGAAAGAATCTCTTGAGTGAATGATTCAATGACTCACTCATAAAGTCTTCACTTGTTTCATTACTGGATGAATCAGTGTTTTTGAACAAATCTCTTGAGTGAATGATTCAATGACTCACTCATAACGACTTCACTTGTTTCATTACTGGATGATTCAGCATTTTTTAACAAATCTCTTGATTGAATTATTCAATTTCAAATACATTTTTTTAACAGTCACTTGTCACTTTAAATAATGTAATCGGTACAATCATTATTTTCAAGCATGGAGTCAACTTTCAAAAGATGATTGCCCTATTTTGATTGTAGACGTGTTTATATGCGAACTGTAAACTTTTATCCCAGTATTTCTGCAATAATTTGAATATTTGTAACACAGAAAGAAATAATGATACTGTGTGGCTGAAAATACCTATACATGATAAGTGCTCTCTCTGGCTCAGCAGCAGTGTGGACGCAGACTTGAATGTGCTGGTATGATTTTTGTAAGGTTTAATAGACATAGGCAAATCCTTATCATTTAGGAAAGAGATCGTGTGGGTGTTTGAATCAAGATCGCGATCTTTTTATAATTAATCATGCCACTTTACGCATAGCTATTAATTATGCAAGGTAAAAAAAGGAAACTAAAAAGTTACAAGATATTAACATTCAAATCAGTTTAACCGTCTTCTTCCATTCTGCCATCAACTTATCATCAGTGATCAAAAAATGCTGGGAAATCACTGAACTTCACGACACGTGACCCTACAAGAGTGATTATTGATAGGCTGTCTGTCCCCTGCAAAAAACCAATCACGTTTTAGAAAAGAAAAAAAAATCATCCAATAATTTTCAAAGCTGCTAATGACTTTCTATTTGAGGACCTTGATGGAAATGTAGTGGAGTAAAAAGTACGATATTTGTCTTTCAAATGTAGTGAAGTTAAAGTCACGAGTTTCCAGAAAAAAATTATACTCAAGTAAAGTACAGATACTCAAAAAGTGTACTTAAGTAAATGTACGTCGTTACTGTCCACCTCTGGTAGAATGGCTCTGAAACCACTCCCAATTCTAGACATCAACTAAAACCACAGACAGAGATGAGATTCTTCCATGCAATTTCCTTGTAACTGAGAATGACTGGCAGTCAGGTGATCACATCAATGTTGGGGTTGGGATGTCATATTTCATCCATGATTGTGTTCCCTTAACATTCTTTACATTATCATTAACAGACACTTTTATGCCCCAGTCCCAGGGGATCATTTTGATTTTAACTTTCAGATTTTTTTTTATCTTTATGCCCACAGTAAACATAAATATTTATAGTTTGAAAATGATTGATATTGTTTTCATGCATAAATGTTAAGTTAACAATGTAATGTGCTTGTTTTCGTTGTTTGAAAATCTAGAGATAAAACATGAGACATGTGATGTAAGAAAAAATGTGGACGTTGAAGACATCAATGAAGAAGTTTATTGCAGCGCAGCAGTGACAAAGTACACAAAGCACTTTGAGTTCAATGGAGTCAGAATGTTGCATAGTGTTTGAAACACACACTATATTGCCAAAAGTATTGTGACACCCCTCTAAATCACTGAATTCAGGTGTTCAATCACTTCCATGGCCACAGGTGTATAAATCAAGCACTAGGCATGCAGACGCTTCTACAAACATTTGTGAAAGAATGGATCGCTCTCAGGAGCTCAGTGAACTCAAGCGTCACCTTCATTTATATAGTGCTTTTACAATATAGATTGTTTCAAAACAGCTTTACAGTGATAATAGGAAATGAATGGAAGATAGATTGTTTTGGCTATACGTCAGCTCTAGAAAAAGTTATTGTCCAGCTAAAGTAAGTTTTTGATTGATTCATTTCCGTTATTTACTTTGGGGCCACTTACACGACACCATTTTCAATTAAAATAGAAAAATTTTAATGCGTTCTGGCAGCTCATCCGCACGGCAACAGTGTTTGGTGGCCAGAGAAAGCAAACTTTGAATTATAACTTTGACGATACCGTTATCATCTCTGTGTAAAAAAAAACGTGAATCCGCGAGAACGGTGACGGCATGCACATAAGCATTACGTGTTTAGTCTATAGGCAAGCGCGTTTGAATATGTATGTGCGCAGGCGCGTAGTTTTTCTTTACAAAGTGACGCCAAATCACCTGTCCAGCATGCATAACACAATGCTTCCAGTCGTTTCTGATCATTTCGATAACGTTTTCATCTGTACAGAGGGGAAGTGAAGGAGGCCGTCACAGGGGAGAGTCTAGTCACGGTCTCTGCTGACACTTCAGGGCTGCGTTGTGCTCGTGTCTAGGCGCAGGTCCACCATCTGATCTGGATACGGCCGACTACAGTAAACCTCGGGATAAACAGAGAGACTAACATTAGCATAGATGCCATTCTTCTTATGATGTAACGAGTACATCAGGTGTTATGGGAAGTGTTCCCGGTTCCGGCTGACCTAGTTAATGCAGCCTAAAACAATCATTTAACTGATTTGAATAATAGAAATTGATAATGTTCTATGTGTATGCCATAGTAAAGAGATGTGTTTTTAGTGTAGATTTAAACTGACAGAGTGTGTCTGCTTCCCGAACTGTAACAGATGCTCGTCTATAACATCCATCATAGTCTATAACATTTATCATTGTCTATAACAGCTGTCATGTGAGAGAAAATTCTTGGGAAAGAGAGTGATTCTGACACAGAGAGAGACGGCGGGCTGCACCAAAAACTGTATGTCTAGAAAAAAGGTAAAAATTATAAAGGGTTATGAGGTTGTACACCGGTGCTCTGGATTGGCTAATCACTGTCGTGTTGGGTTCTTAAGATATTGAATAAAGACGCAGCAGGGTAGATTTACATGACTTTGCTTTTATTCACTCATGAACTACAACACCATACCACACTTGTGATGCCCCTCTACGCCCCCTGGTGCCCAGGCAATGTAACTATATTATAGATCACACCACAATCACCATCCAGGACCACATCTATCAGTTTTGTAATAATGAGCATTTGTGCTGTTTGATATCAAGTGACCAGGACAAAACCTTATTTTTAGAGAATGGTTTATTCATAAATTGGAGCAAATAAGCAAAGTAATACAATATTTTAATCAGCTATAATAGTTGTAAATCAGGCTGTGTTATGGTTGAATTGATTATTAATGATCAGCAGTTTATTGCTTAATGAACAGACTGAAACATGCAGAAACTTGTTTAACATATTAAACAGAAAAGTAACACAATGATCGGCCATTCCACGTGTCAAAAAAACATTAAGTGTAACTAGAATTTACATTAAAAAATCATTAAAACAAACAGTGAGGACTTTTCCGCCTCATTTCAGAACGTGGCACATCACTGATGTTTATTATTCATTATTTGTGTTTTTTAATGGCCAGATGAATCTGCTCCTTCAGATTGTCTTTGTTGTTTGAGATGTTTTTTCCAGCGACGTCCATAAGCTCACCAATCATCTCAGCGCTGTAAGGACCTTGAAAGGTCTTATATCTGTTCTTCCTGCCCTCAATATCATCTGAAGGAACATTAACACACTTAAATCAGAACACAGTTGATATTTCAGTTTTATTCAGTTATATCATAACTTGCCTCCACAGTTGACCACATTAAAGAGAGGGATGTGGATCACGGTTGGAGCGTTTTGGCCTTTGAACACATAGAAGTCCTTCGGTTTCTTTACGTCTTCCTTGGGAATGTTGACCTCAGGGAAAGGGATGTTTAGTGTCCCGCACGCCTCTGCAGCTTCCCTCACCGTCTGCGGTGGAAAAGCATCACATTATTGTTTGGTTAAAAGGGTTAGACCATTTCAACTGAAATCATCAGGATGAGAATCCCCCACTGGGATCTGGGAATGCTAACACAAAGCACTGTTATAAATAAATATGGTTAGATGAAAACCCATGCACTTATTTTTAAATGTTAGGACACATTTTAGATTAGTGTGAATTCTGGTGGTCACTACTAATGTCATGAGGGAAAAAAACAGCAAGATTATTTGACAGAGGACCTATTATGCCCCTTTTTACAATATGTAATATTAGTTTCTGGTGTCCCCAGAATGTGTCTGTGAAGTTTCAGCTCAAAATACCCCACAGATCATTTATTATAGGATGTTGTATATGCTATGTTGTATATGCCCCCTATGTTTCCATGTTTTCACTGTTATACGGTAGGGGGTCTCTTTGAATCTCCTGATCAAAACACAGGCGAAGAATACGCAGAAACAAGCAATCTTATCATATTATTGATGAATAACGTGATCATCAACATGAAACAGCGTATAAATCAAAACTATCTAATGTTACTGAATGAAATGTCCACCCAGGACGAGCTCTAGGACTGTGCAAGTATTTGGGGTGTTGATGGACTCGATCTACTTCATCTGTGTTTGATCATCGTTCTGAATCCCATCTGAATGAAGTCTTTGACAAAAGGCTCTGTTATTTCTTTTGATATATTGCATGCTCAGATATTCATACAACAAAATATTCTGGGGGCCATTACATTTTTGTGAAAATGATCAAAAACACTGGCGCTGGCTGGCAACTTTTAAAAAAAACGCTGGTGGGGAAAGAGTTAAATGCTCTGGCGAGGAGATAAACATGGCAGACTGTGTACAGCTCACTGAGGGGCGGGGTCTATGCCAATAGGGAGGAGTCAGTCAGCAGTCGTGGGCGGGGCCAAGCATATGTGACGTCACATTGCATAGAAACTGCAAACGGCTTGTTCTGAAACACTGCTTATGATTTATAGGGATTAAAAAAAAGGAGTGGGTGGATTTTTACCATTGTACTAGTTGGTTGTGTAACACACTGCCGGCACACATTTATGTTTAAACACCCCGATAAAAAGTGAATTTTGCACAATAGGTTTTAAAAAAACTCCTGTTGTGTTGTACAAAAGAAACAAGTCACAGGTTTGTATTCGGAACAACATAGGAGGGAGTAATGATGATTTCTTGGGGATTTTTTCCTTTAAATGAAATATGAATGAATTCTCTGTGTGTATAATACCGTGAAAGGATCTCCGTCACTGAAATCCAGTGAAATTATGAGGTCAATGTCTCTCTCTTCTCTCAACACTGGGAAGTAGGGTGAGTTGAGCAACAGTCCAGCGTCTTCATAGTCTCTCGTCTTACTTTCCAGAAGAGCGGAGGGCACTGCTTTATCTGAGAGATCAGCATTATTATATTATTCACAATGAATTACCAGTTAGCACCTGTTCATTTCAGTTTCTGTTCTCACCTTTTATGTTGTGAAGAAAGCCATAATTCCTGCCCCATTTCCACTGAGCCATGCACCTGCAAATGCTCAAGTAAACATCTGTAAAACAAATACACAGCGGTTCTTAAATTCAGTAAATGGTTCTGATATTGTTTTATATTCTGTATATGTTTTTAGTTGACTATATGGTTCTTTGGAAAAAAGTTTTTATGTTTCATGATTATAGTTTCTTCAGCTTTAAAGTACATCACTGGGTGTCTAAAGGTTCTTCTGTGGCATCAGTTTTGTTGGTGCTAATTGGAAGCTTTACGCAATCTTAGAGTAAAAAAAATTGGTTTATGCATTAATCTGGCTTGAAAATAGTACATTATACAAATCAACACATTGTAAAGACAGTTCAACCTACCAAAAGACCAGAAACTGAAGCAATAACTCATAGTGCACTGTTTCATATACTGTATTTCAGCTTTTTTATTAGTGAGATTCAGTGTTTGTTCTTGAAAAATCAGCTGATGTTTGCCTTCAGTGAGCTCTGTAAAAAGAAGGAAATATGCATATATGATTGAGTTCTTTTTCATCTGATGCAGGTAAAATTCTAGTTCCCTATCAGTCAGTCACGTTCGATGTTAACGTCAGCGACTCGCGTATTGGGATCTCGCCTGAGAGCAAGAACAAGCCAATGGACATTGGCGAGTAAGATTTGTGTTGCAAACCACGCCCACGGCACCTTTTTCTGCCAGAAACACTCTGGCGCCTCCTACCCTCTCACTACCCTCGATGGCAGGGCGGCCAAAGGGTACATGGAGATCCTACAGGTGGAGCATGCAGTTGCGATGCTGCTTTGCCTGCAAAATGCTACCATCTGGCGGAGTCGTCCACGTCTCCCATCCAGGGCCTGTACGTTTTTGGCCACCCTGGCGGCCAGGTTTACCAGGCCAAGGCACTCAAAGAGCTGCACGAGGGTAGTTCTGACCCAGCGTTGATGCAGAAACTGTGCACAGCGACAGACCTTGCCCTCCGGGCGATGGAAGTCACTGCGCGGTCCCTTGGGCAGACAATGCCCACACTTGTGGTCCAGGAGCGCCATCTCTGGCTGAACCTGGCCGAGATGAAGGAGGTCAACAAAGTTTGCTTTCTTGACTCCCCATGTCCCTGTCCTCTACCTCACTGCCCCACCACGGATACGTCTGTGGTCCCACTGATCCCGCTTGCTCGGTGTCTGGGAGCCTGGCTAGAGCTTCGTAGCCTGTCACACTGGCTCATTCGGACTATTGCGATTCAGTTCGCCCTGCGTCCCCCCAGGATCAGCGGCATCCGGTTCACCTCAGTGGCGGACAAGGATGCTCCTGTCCTGCGTGCAGAAATCGAAGTCCTACTGGTGAAGGACATGATAGAGCCGGTACCTCCAGCCGATGTGACGTCAGGGTTTTACAGCCCCTACTTCATACTTCCAGAAAGGCGGTGGGTTACGGCCGATCTTAAATCTGCATGCTTTGAATCGACCCCTTCACAAGCTTCACATGCCTGAGATGGGCATGGCATCATGGCACACTCCGGGTGACAATCACACCAGCTTGTCGCCAAGCTTTCAGCTCGTGGTCAGACCTTGCTTTTCTATGCTCAGGAGTTTCCCTAGAACAAGTGTCCAGGGAAGCTGTTGTCACAACAGACCACTGGCTGGGGTGCCGTGTGCAACCGGCATGCTGCCTCAGGCTCCTGGATAGGACATATAAATAAAAAAATTGAGTACATTATTCAAATCAACACATTGTAAAAACTGTTCAACCTACTTTTATGTTGTTGGAAACTGAAGCAATGACTCAAATCACTACACACATCCACGGTGTACTGTTTCATATACTGTTTATCAGTGGGATTCAGTGATTCTGTTTGAAAAATCAGCTGACGTTTTCCTCCAGTGAGCTCTGTAAAAACAGGGGAATGTGCAAAACATGCTTCATCTGATGCAGGTAAAATTCTAGTTTGTGTATCTTGTGTTAATTACAGTTTTTGTTTTTGCATGTTAATGTATCCATATTTTTAATGTTGCTGAAAAGCCATTAAAGATACATTTTGCAGCACACTTTAGGAAAATCTTACCGTTCAGTTTTGTCCTGATGGATTCATCAAGATCAGACGGATCATTGCCATTCAAAACAGAGAGATTCATGTCCACCAGATCCATGAGCACCTGATAACACTCGTCTATGGGAGGGCAGTCTGGATCTTCTGGATCTTCTGGATCTTCTGGAAAACCCACTTTGAACACAGTGCAAAATGTCATAAATGCAAGTGCTTTCCATCCCCAAATTTATAACATTCAGATATCAGGTGTTTTCAGGTGATAATCATCTTTATAGCTCACTTTTATTTTTCATCAATAAAGAGTTAACTTGTTCATCAGCAGGTATGAACAGATCATTAGACACAAAAGACTGATCAACTTGTCAATAAATAAAAGTAATAAGAAATGCTTTACCTTTCCCCATTTCACACATCACAATTTCTTTTTTTCTTAACCATTTAGGCATTAAATGTTTGAAGAACTCTAGGGGGGAATCAAATGGAATTAAAGTTCACATGATAATGAAATGACTGTCAGCTTCAGACAGAAGTGAATCTTCAGAATAAATTAAGTTGCACCTTTTATTTTTTCCCAGAGGAATTTACGGATCTCGTCTCCATCAGCTAAAGCGCTGCCACACAGACCTGCAGAAAACACATTTAAGTTTAAAAGTGTTTACAGCGAGTAAACCAAAATGTGTCATTTTTAAAATAAAATGCGTAATACAAACAGTCTGATTTACGCTCTTACTCTTAGGCTAGGTCTATGTACAATGTCTATTGTTAATTCAGTTCTATGTAAAGTGTACAATAGAGAATCTGTAGATATTATAAATATGAATAAACTCTCCTATAACAGAGTTTGTTACCTTGCAGGTACAGCATGTCAATTTCAGGCTGGTTCTTGATCTTACAGCCTTTGTGAAACTTGCTGCCAAAGCTGGAGGTTTCCACAAACGCTCCAATGAGGGAATAACCCGCTTCATGTGGAGTGAACTCAAACCAGGGGTCTGCAGACAGAAACACGTCCATATAACAGCTGAAACTAACACATTAACTCAGTCTCTTTCTCACACACACACAGACCTGCATCTTTGTGCTGTTTGCAGTGCTTGTCGATCACGGCGTAGATGGGAAACGGGTCTTTATTGTGCTGGTTCCGCTGATCTGTGAGTCTGCGCTCGTCTATCTGAAGAGAAAAAATATTTCTGCAGCTGTTACTTATCATCCTACACCACGTAGAAGAGACCTGGGACAATTTCTTCAGTCACAAACAAGCTGAAATAAAAAGGGAAAAACACCTATAGTGTAACCGGTTCTACTCAACCCGGATTTCAAATTAAATGTTTGCAAATTAAACATTAGCCCCTTTCACACACAGTCTTTACTAGTAAATTACCAGTAAGAGATCATGTGTGAACAGGCAATTTACCAGTAAGGGAAGTTGTAACATCACCAGTAAATTACCGGTAATGTGCTCTGTGTGAACACAGAATGAAGATTACCGGTATATTGACGTATGAAGTCAGAAGCAAGAAGTCTGCTTTGGGCCAATCATAAGTTCTTATGGAAATCACATGATTACTCCGCGCTGTTTACAGAAAGCTTTTTAATAGTTTTTCTATTTAAATATGCGCTAAATGATCATCTTTGACCGCTGCGCCACGTCTCACTCACTTTTTCAACGTGTTGTGCTCGAGACCCAGCCTTCTTTTCCATTCATCAGCGCTGCGGCTCTGCAGTTTGATACTATTACGCGCGTCAAAAATGCGTTCTGTTTGATCACCCCCTTATGCCTGTCACTCAGACATCAAAATATGTTGTCGAATTGAACAGATAGTGAACTAAAGTGCTTCTTCTTGTGCGGGCGAATGAAGACAACAGAACTGTGATTGACATGACCAATGAAATCTTTAGAATCGACTTGGGGTGGAGTTTGCGCTGAACTTGATTGGGGGGGAAATCACGCATGCGTGTCATGTGCCTGTCTGTCAAAGGGAGGAAGCCACATCCTATTTTGGAGATCTCCAGGCTGCAGCTATACCCTTCTCCTCTAACAAGGAGGATAAAGAGCACAGCCTCTAGTGTCAGTCGCTAGAGCGCCTCTTGAGATCAGGGGAGTGAGGTTTACTCGCACAGCTCTTACTGGCCTACGTCTGTTACACTTGGAAACGTTTATACATCTCAGATTTTCACTGAATGTTACAGTTTTGTTTCCCCCGTGCTTCAGGTTCCTTGGTGTGCCTTTATCAACACTCAATACTAAACATATAGGCTAGCACTGAATATAGACTGAATATGAGCAGCTCATTATGTGATACAGACCTCTTTCACACATGACGTTACAAACATCGCTGCCCAGACGTCAGTCAAGCTGAATAGTTCTATGTCTTTCTCTTGGTAATATTTCTCCAGTTTGGCAAATGCATCTTTATAGCTGACTTTAGGACCGCTGAGTCTCTGGATGATATTGCCTGTCACAGTCTCTAGTTTGGTGGACCAGTCTGGTTCCTGATATAAGGAGGCCATGCACCTTCAGAGGAACAACATATACTCTCATTTATGACATTCACCTCATCTGTGTGTGTGTGTGTGTGTGTGTGTGTGTGTTGTTTGTACCAGGTGGATCCAGAGACTCCGCTCAGATAAAGGATGCAGTCCAGAAGACCTGTTTTCTGGAGCTGATCCAGGCATCCCAGCAAACCCACCATGGCTCTTTCTCCTCCTCCAGAACCCAATAATGCAATGTTTGGCACTTTATTCTGAAACAAAGAATGATTCAGCAGATACAACATCTTTTGTAAACAGCCAGACAGATATTTTAAGTATAAGATGTTTTACCTCACTGCAGCATATCTTAAGTTTATTCAGACTTTGCTGGATATCTTTTCTCCTTTTGGCTACAAACTCCTCCTCGTTTTTATTCAGAGAGTGTTCGATTCTCACCTCAACACTGCAGAGACAGACACACACACCAGTGCTGAATTTAACATCACATACTGATATAATCCAGTTTGTAGAGGTTAATTGTGATGCATTTCAGTACTTATATATAATGAAGTGCACAGCTTCCATCATCGAAGTTTGAATTACATACAGTAATAGATATTAGAGGCATACAGAATTACCTTTCCTGGGGTTTGGATGCACGCATCTGTAAAACAATAGAGTCGACATTAAAGTTGAAAATCTATTTTTTTTTTTTTAAACAATTTAATCAACTTCAAAAATCAGTCATAACTCAAATGTCAATTATTGAGCCACAGTTTTTTTAAATGCAAGTTGGTAACTTTAAAACTAAAAAGTAACTTTAAAAATACTCACTGTTCTTGTATAGTCTTGTAAAATCTTAAGACTTCACCAATAGTGACACAGCCGCCGTCGACTCTCAGAAGAGGCTCTTTTATAGGACTTTGACGGTCTAGATATCATCATGAGAGGTGGAGGTGGAGTTTTCCATGTAATTTCCTTGGGGTGGATGTGGGTGTGGAGGGTGGGGTGTACATACCACATAAAAACAAAAAAAACCTGGTGAACGAACTGAATTAAATTAAGGAAAACTTTTCCACAAAATTGAATTACATTTTTCAAACAAAATCTAATTAGTTTGAAATGATTTGTTGTAATCTTGTTGTATGAACTTAAATTAATTTAGTCAAGAGAGGGGTAGAACTGATGACCATATGTAGACTGCGGGAACTGAATCAAACTTTTTTTATTTATTTCTATAAAAACTAATAACCAACACAACACTTGTTCACATGCTAAGTGTAACTTTTGTAGCATGCAGGTAACGATCAAATAAAACACTTGTCCTCTGGCATTAGCACAGTTACAGCTCATTGAGAACACACTTATTTCACAGAACCACAAGGTCTACACTTCACGTCAATAGTAACCTCAAAAATCAACATAACATAAACTCTTTTAAATGTTAAATATAACTGAACACCAAACTTTAACAGGTCTTTCCCTTTACTAAAAAACACATTAAACAGCACTCAATTTCAACATTTACTCTCCTTATCTATCCCTATGCAAAGCATGCTGGGAACTAGAAATACACTGCCCAGTTCAGTCAGCGCAACAGAAATGATTCATGTAGTCCCAACGCAAATGGTTTAGGTTAACTTAACATGTTACAAATTTCATTTCATTTAACATAATAAAACTGAGTGCAAATGGCAATTAAGTAAAAAACTAAAGATTTTATTTTAATAAACTGAGCAAATAGCTAGAACAATTTTTTTGCGTGCATGTCTAAATGCATAAAGAAAAGCTAATATGTGTTTGAACTATATGAAGGGGTGAGCAGATAGTTTTCAAATCACAAACCCAGTGAAATCAGAAACATATCAAATTAAATTAAAAATTAAATACCCAAGCAAAAAGCCCTTGTTGTGTTGTGGAGACATTACCCCTGCATCTAAACTTCAGAGAGAGTGTGAAACGTGTTTTACAGTTTTCCTCAATAGATTTGACACACTTCTCCAAACTCAGATCACTGCTCTCAAAACATAAAAACATAAATAATTTTCACAAAGCATTGCGTACAAAGTTCTCAAATGTGTTCACAACAGTTCACACAGCCAAACAACATTTTAATATATCAAGGGGAGAAAAAATGTATCAGGGAAAAAAAAAATCCATCCCATCTGAGGTCTTGAAGCAGCAGTTTGATTATGGAGGGTCCTCCAGGATTTTATATAATTTTATTTTAATAATTTGTATGTTCTAGCAAACAAATTATTGCTTATGGTTCAGCAGTGTGTTTGATTTCTTAGCCAATTACAGTTTTTCACAATTGCTAAGACACTAAATCCTAACCAAATTCTCAATATAGCCTAAACCAATTTGTCGAATAAATCACACTTTCAGGTTCAAGTTCAGGTAGTTAGACACTGTTTGCACTCTTTTTTGCAAAACTCTAAACACACTCATTAAAACACATTTTGCACTGTGATACATTTGTGTCGCAAAACACCAAACACAAGAGGCAAAAGTTAAACACAACTAAAACATAGTTGTCATTGTTTACACACAATAACTCAAAATTGTTATGAATGATCTGTAGTGCTTATATTTTTGACTTATGTGTGTATGATCTGAAAGCATTGTTTTATTTTGAGTACAGGTGAAACGGTTTTGAAGCAATTGTTTGACTTTGCCAGAAGAGTCAGGGGTTTTGTGAGTTTAGTTTGAAAATTTGGAATCGTGTTTAGTAACCCTAACCCACCCTAGTTTCAGTATTTGTGTAGATTTTGTGTTAACCAGATCCTGTGTCAGACGTAACAACCCAGTGTTTGAGTAGTTTTTGTGTTACCCAGATCCTGGGTCAGACGTAACAACCCAGTGTTTGTGTAGTTTTTGTGTTACCCAGATCCTGTGTCAGACGTAGTTTTTGTGTTACCCAGATCCTGGGTCAGACGTAACAACCCAGTGTTTGAGTAGTTTTTGTGTTACCCAGATCCTGTGTCAGACGTAACAACCCAGTGTTTGAGTAGTTTTTGTGTTACCCAGATCCTGGGTCAGACGTAACAACCCAGTGTTTGAGTAGTTTTTGTGTTACCCAGATCCTGGGTCAGACGTAACAACCCAGTGTTTGAGTAGTTTTTGTGTTACCCAGATCCTGGGTCAGACGTAACAACCCAGTGTTTGAGTAGTTTTTGTGTTACCCAGATCCTGGGTCAGACGTAACAACCCAGTGTTTGAGTAGTTTTTGTGTTACCCAGATCCTGGGTCAGACGTAACAACCCAGTGTTTGAGTAGTTCTTGTGTTACCCAGATCCTGGGACAGACGTAACAACCCAGTGTTTGAGTAGTTCTTGTTTTACCCAGATCCTGGGTCAGACGTAACAACCCAGTGTTTGGGTAGTTTTTGTGTTACCCAGATCCTGGGTCAGACGTAACAACCCAGTGTTTGAGTAGTTTTTGTGTTACCCAGATCCTGGGTCAGACGTAACAACCCAGTGTTTGAGTAGTTTTTGTGTTACCCAGATCCTGGGTCAGACGTGACAACCCAGTGTTTGAGTAGTTTTTGTGTTACCCAGATCCTGGGTCAGACGTGACAACCCAGTGTTTGAGTAGTTTTTGTGTTACCCAGATCCTGTGTCAGACGTAACAACCCAGTGTTTGAGTAGTTTTTGTGTTACCCAGATCCTGGGTCAGACGTAACAACCCAGTGTTTAGGTAGTTTTTGTGTTACCCTGATCCTGGGTCAGACGTAACAACCCAGTGTTTGGGTAGTTTTTGTGTTACCCAGATCCTGGGTCAGACGTAACAACCCAGTGTTTGAGTAGTTTTTGTGTTACCCAGATCCTGGGTCAGACGTAACAGCCCAGTGTTTGAGTAGTTTTTGTGTTATCCAGATCCTGGGTCAGACATAACAACCCAGTGTTTGAGTAGTTTTTGTGTTACCCAGATCCTGTGTCAGACATAACAACCCAGTGTTTGAGTAGTTTTTGTGTTACCCAGATCCTGTGTCAGACATAACAACCCAGTGTTTGAGTAGTTTTTGTGTTACCCAGATCCTGTGTCAGACGTAACAACCCAGTGTTTGAGTAGTTTTTGTGTTACCCAGATCCTGGGTCAGACATAACAACCCAGTGTTTGAGTAGTTGTTGTGTTACCCAGATCCTGTGTCAGACGTAACAACCCAGTGTTTGAGTAGTTTTTGTGTTACCCAGATCCTGTGTCAGACGTAACAACCCAGTGTTTGAGTAGTTTTTGTGTTACCCAGATCCTGGGTCAGACGTAACAACCCAGTGTTTGGGTAGTTTTTGTGTTACCCAGATCCTGGGTCAGACGTAACAACCCAGTGTTTGAGTAATTTTTGTGTTACCCAGATCCTGGGTCAGACGTAACAACCCAGTGTTTGGGTAGTTTTTGTGTTACCCAGATCCTGGGTCAGACGTAACAACCCAGTGTTTGAGTAGTTTTTGTGTTACCCAGATCCTGGGTCAGACATAACAACCCAGTGTTTGAGTAGTTTTTGTGTTACCCAGATCCTGGGTCAGACGTAACAACCCAGTGTTTGAGTAGTTTTTGTGTTACCCAGATCCTGGGTCAGACGTAACAACCCAGTGTTTGAGTAGTTTTTGTGTTACCCAGATCCTGGGTCAGACGTAACAACCCAGTGTTTGAGTAGTTTTTGTGTTACCCAGATCCTGGGTCAGACGTAACAACCCAGTGTTTGAGTAGTTTTTGTGTTACCCAGATCCTGGGTCAGACGTAACAACCCAGTGTTTGAGTAGTTTTTGTGTTACCCAGATCCTGGGTCAGACGTAACAACCCAGTGTTTGAGTAGTTTTTGTGTTACCCAGATCCTGGGTCAGACGTAACAACCCAGTGTTTGAGTAGTTCTTGTGTTACCCAGATCCTGGGACAGACGTAACAACCCAGTGTTTGAGTAGTTCTTGTTTTACCCAGATCCTGGGTCAGACGTAACAACCCAGTGTTTGGGTAGTTTTTGTGTTACCCAGATCCTGGGTCAGACGTAACAACCCAGTGTTTGAGTAGTTTTTGTGTTACCCAGATCCTGGGTCAGACGTAACAACCCAGTGTTTGAGTAGTTTTTGTGTTACCCAGATCCTGGGTCAGACGTAACAACCCAGTGTTTGAGTAGTTTTTGTGTTACCCAGATCCTGGGTCAGACGTGACAACCCAGTGTTTGAGTAGTTTTTGTGTTACCCAGATCCTGTGTCAGACGTAACAACCCAGTGTTTGAGTAGTTTTTGTGTTACCCAGATCCTGGGTCAGACGTAACAACCCAGTGTTTAGGTAGTTTTTGTGTTACCCTGATCCTGGGTCAGACGTAACAACCCAGTGTTTGGGTAGTTTTTGTGTTACCCAGATCCTGGGTCAGACGTAACAACCCAGTGTTTGAGTAGTTTTTGTGTTACCCAGATCCTGGGTCAGACGTAACAGCCCAGTGTTTGAGTAGTTTTTGTGTTATCCAGATCCTGGGTCAGACATAACAACCCAGTGTTTGAGTAGTTTTTGTGTTACCCAGATCCTGTGTCAGACATAACAACCCAGTGTTTGAGTAGTTTTTGTGTTACCCAGATCCTGTGTCAGACATAACAACCCAGTGTTTGAGTAGTTTTTGTGTTACCCAGATCCTGTGTCAGACGTAACAACCCAGTGTTTGAGTAGTTTTTGTGTTACCCAGATCCTGGGTCAGACATAACAACCCAGTGTTTGAGTAGTTGTTGTGTTACCCAGATCCTGTGTCAGACGTAACAACCCAGTGTTTGAGTAGTTTTTGTGTTACCCAGATCCTGTGTCAGACGTAACAACCCAGTGTTTGAGTAGTTTTTGTGTTACCCAGATCCTGGGTCAGACGTAACAACCCAGTGTTTGGGTAGTTTTTGTGTTACCCAGATCCTGGGTCAGACGTAACAACCCAGTGTTTGAGTAATTTTTGTGTTACCCAGATCCTGGGTCAGACGTAACAACCCAGTGTTTGGGTAGTTTTTGTGTTACCCAGATCCTGGGTCAGACGTAACAACCCAGTGTTTGAGTAGTTTTTGTGTTACCCAGATCCTGGGTCAGACATAACAACCCAGTGTTTGAGTAGTTTTTGTGTTACCCAGATCCTGGGTCAGACATAACAACCCAGTGTTTGAGTAGTTTTTGTGTTACCCAGATCCTGGGTCAGACATAACAACCCAGTGTTTGAGTAGTTTTTGTGTTACCCAGATCCTGGGTCAGACATAACAACCCAGTGTTTGAGTAGTTTTTGTGTTACCCAGATCCTGTGTCAGACGTAACAACCCAGTGTTTGAGTAGTTCTTGTGTTACCCAGATCCTGTGTCAGACGTAACAACCCAGTGTTTGAGTAGTTTTTGTGTTACCCAGATCCTGTGTCAGACGTAACAACCCAGTGTTTGAGTAGTTTTTGTGTTACCCAGATCCTGTGTCAGACGTAACAACCCAGTGTTTAGGTAGTTTTTGTGTTACCCTGATCCTGGGTCAGACGTAACAACCCAGTGTTTGGGTAGTTTTTGTGTTACCCAGATCCTGGGTCAGACGTAACAACCCAGTGTTTGAGTAGTTTTTGTGTTATCCAGATCCTGGGTCAGACATAACAACCCAGTGTTTGAGTAGTTTTTGTGTTACCCAGATCCTGTGTCAGACATAACAACCCAGTGTTTGAGTAGTTTTTGTGTTACCCAGATCCTGTGTCAGACATAACAACCCAGTGTTTGAGTAGTTTTTGTGTTACCCAGATCCTGTGTCAGACGTAACAACCCAGTGTTTGAGTAGTTTTTGTGTTACCCAGATCCTGGGTCAGACATAACAACCCAGTGTTTGAGTAGTTGTTGTGTTACCCAGATCCTGTGTCAGACATAACAACCCAGTGTTTGAGTAGTTTTTGTGTTACCCAGATCCTGTGTCAGACGTAACAACCCAGTGTTTGAGTAGTTTTTGTGTTACCCAGATCCTGTGTCAGACGTAACAACCCAGTGTTTGGGTAGTTTTTGTGTTACCCAGATCCTGGGTCAGACGTAACAACCCAGTGTTTGAGTAGTTTTTGTGTTACCCAGATCCTGGGTCAGACGTAACAACCCAGTGTTTGGGTAGTTTTTGTGTTACCCAGATCCTGGGTCAGACATAACAACCCAGTGTTTGAGTAGTTTTTGTGTTACCCAGATCCTGGGTCAGACATAACAACCCAGTGTTTGAGTAGTTTTTGTGTTACCCAGATCCTGGGTCAGACGTAACAACCCAGTGTTTGAGTAGTTTTTGTGTTACCCAGATCCTGTGTCAGACGTAACAACCCAGTGTTTGAGTAGTTCTTGTGTTACCCAGATCCTGGGTCAGACGTAACAACCCAGTGTTTGAGTAGTTCTTGTTTTACCCAGATCCTGGGTCAGACGTAACAACCCAGTGTTTGGGTAGTTTTTGTGTTACCCAGATCCTGGGTCAGACGTAACAACCCAGTGTTTGAGTAGTTTTTGTGTTACCCAGATCCTGGGTCAGACGTAATAACCCAGTGTTTGAGTAGATTTTGTGTTACCCAGATCCTGGGTCAGACATAACAACCCAGTGTTTGAGTAGTTTTTGTGTTACCCAGATCCTGGGTCAGACATAACAACCCAGTGTTTGAGTAGTTTTTGTGTTACCCAGATCCTGGGTCAGACGTAACAACCCAGTGTTTGAGTAGTTTTTGTGTTACCCAGATCCTGGGTCAGACGTAACAACCCAGTGTTTGAGTAGTTTTTGTGTTACCCAGATCCTGGGTCAGACGTAACAACCCAGTGTTTGAGTAGTTTTTGTGTTACCCAGATCCTGTGTCAGACGTAACAACCCAGTGTTTGAGTAGTTTTTGTGTTACCCAGATCCTGGGTCAGACGTAACAACCCAGTGTTTAGGTAGTTTTTGTGTTACCCAGATCCTGGGTCAGACGTAACAACCCAGTGTTTGAGTAGTTTTTGTGTTACCCAGATCCTGGGTCAGACGTAACAACCCAGTGTTTAGGTAGTTTTTGTGTTACCCAGATCCTGGGTCAGACGTAACAACCCAGTGTTTGAGTAGTTTTTGTGTTACCCAGATCCTGGGTCAGACGTAACAACCCAGTGTTTAGGTAGTTTCTGTGTTACCCAGATCCTGGGTCAGACGTAACAACCCAGTGTTTGGGTAGTTTTTGTGTTACCCAGATCCTGGGTCAGACGTAACAACCCAGTGTTTGGGTAGTTTTTGTGTTACCCAGATCCTGGGTCAGACGTAACAACCCAGTGTTTAGGTAGTTTCTGTGTTACCCAGATCCTGGGTCAGACGTAACAACCCAGTGTTTGGGTAGTTTTTGTGTTACCCAGATCCTGTGTCAGACATAACAACCCAGTGTTTGAGTAGTTTTTGTGTTACCCAGCTCTCCCAAAAGAAAGAATCGGCTCTGAACCGCCTTAACGAGACAAGTTTTTTGTTCGAATTTTACTGCGTGACAGTCCTACCTCACTAGAAATTATATTCGCATAATGCCCGCCTATGTTGTACATGTTGTACAACTTGACATTCCCTCAGACACGTCATTTTACTGACGACTGCTTCTCAAATCTCAGAGTTCAACACGGGATTCACAAAACGCTTGCTCTTGAAAGATGGGTCAGTACCAGTTTATTTGGACCAGCTCCTCAGAATCACAACCTGTAAGTATGAATAATTATTGATGTATATATTTTCTACAGGGTGTTCAAAATACATAGTTTTGTGGAAGTTCTCAATTTATTACTGTCTTACTGAAATACTTCTGTAAATCAGCTGTGGGCTGCAGTATTAAAACTAAAACTAAGATTGTCTGAAATTCTTACTACTCTGAGTAAAGATAAAGGATTGAGCAAGATTTGGTTCAAAGATCTGTTTCATATACTTTCATCTACTGATCATGTTACAATAGTGAAATGAAAACTCATTTGACTCTATCTGCACTCTTTCATTTGTGTTGTATACTGTAATACACTGAGCTGTCAAATTACTCTTGAATCCCAATAAGAGGTTTTTGTTACAGTGTTATGAATTGATCTCTCTAGTGTTCACTGGGCAGTGCAGTAGTCTGTGTATTTGCAGGTTTTGTGTGTCATCTGAGGCCAAAGTTTGATTTTGACAGAATTGAATACGTTTTTGACTGAAATATTTGATTTTGACATGGAAGTTTGAGGTTTGTTCAAGTTGGTGTGTAGTTAAATTGTGTTTATAGTTGTAAGAAAATGGTGAATTGTTTCATGAATTGTGTGTTAGCAATCGAGAAAAACTGTAATAGAGTTCCCGCATGTACACCGCAATAAATCAGAAATATACACATGGGTTTGTTGATGGACATACTCTTGTTAATGCTGATGGTGAGGAATTACAGTTGAAACATCTCATAATGAATCTCAAAATGAGTAGCATATCACTGAGAAACGTCCTGCTCAAGCCGTCCTTGCGATGGAGAACTAGTTCTTCCAGTGTTTCATCATCGGACTCGCGCTCGGATTGATATGGTAAAATCGACGCCATTGTTACTGTCTTTGTAGTGTGTACAATCGCTGAGGACTGAGGAAGCCTCCGGAGCTGAAGTTTATGGTAATTAGTGTTTGATTCGGACGTGCGCTGTAAGCGGTAGACCAATCACAACAGACTGGGCTGTCTGACCAATCACAGCAGAGCCGATCACAACAGACTGGGCCGTCTGACCAATCAGAGCAGAGTAGCTCATCGAAAGGAGGGATTTAGAGAGACTGATCGTTTGAGTCGTTTGAGAATCATTGAACATTGTGGTGATGTGCAGTGTATATTATGAGAAAATTAAGTGTTTTTTGACCTTTGATGCATGTAAACCTGTTGTAGGAGACTCTAAAACAAAATCAGGAGCCTTTAAAATAGCATAAGAAAAGGCACATGGGACAGCTGCTTTGTCCTTATTTGGTTTTTCTGAATGATCTGTGCAATGGTGGAGATGCTGATGCTGCCAATTCCTTGGAAGACTACCTGGTATTCAACTATTTGTGTTTGAATTTCCCTCAAACGGATGCCATTATTGGCAATTACCATATTCAGCAGGGCAGCCTCCTGCTCAGCGATGAGAAGTCTTCTCCTGTCTCCAATAGACAGCCGCCTCTCAGTTCTGCAAAAATGAAATTACCATTATTACTGACTTATGGTCATTCATGACTGTGGCAAAAACTACACTGAAAACAAAGTGGAGATTCAATCTATATGCACTACAGCATTACATGTATCACAAAGCAAATGATCCTGAAAGTACGGACAATAGATGCAACTGTGTAACGGCTTAGGTTCGGTGGCACTAGCTGTCCAGCTTCTCTCATAGTCGTCCCATGTATGAGCACATGATGAACTAGGGTGGCACTGATTTCATCTGAGATTACTTGTCTTTGTCTTCCTCGTCCTCCTCCTTGTCCTCGTCTTCACTGTTGTCTTGCAACGTGAGCATTGTTAGAATCCATTGTTTCAAAACGCATGGGCATTGCTCTAGGTCCTATTTATTGACCCTGCAATTCTGATTGGTGTGTCAACATTTTGAGTCTGAGTGTTTGCACCTGGAGAAAGCTGTGCTCTTTGAGTTTAGCTTGTGATGAGTTAATTATATGTGTTTGCTAAATGAACATATAGTGCAATGAATGATTTATTTGGCCACTTTTGTGTAAGTTTTTACAGAATGAGTTTTGAATATTGAAGCATGTGTGGAAACAGGTGAATAGTGTTTACGGTTATGGGAAATTACATAAGGGTATGGGTTTTTGTGCTACAGGAACCAGTTTTTGTTTACGAAATTAAAAAAAAACTGTAATTGTTTTGACAGCAGTGGCGTGAGTTTGAAGAAATGTGAAATCAGTTGAGAATAACAGTAACAGAATAACTAAAAGTCCACAGGTTCAGACCTGCCCGTATAGTTGAAGAAACACCTGTAAGCATTCACAAATAATAGTGCATATAATAAATGTGATGCCACTCCCTTCTTTAGTTTCAGTTAGAATTCCCTTTAAATGGGAGTGTTTTTAAAAAGAATTACATTCTTGAAATCTGACAGGATTCAAAAATCTTACAGTTTTCTTTTACAATAGCTAACAAGCGTTTACCAATACTTACAGTGAGGAGCAATACTTACAATACTAAGAAGTATTTGATACACTGCCGATTTTGCAGGTTTGCCCACTTACAAAGCATGTAGAGGTCTGTAATTTTTATCATAGGTACACTTCAACTGTGAGAGACGGAATCTAAAACAAAAATCCAGAAAATCACATTGTATGATTTTTAAATAATTAATTTGCATTTTATTGCATGACATAAGTATTTGATGCATCAGAAAAGCAGAACTTAATATTTGGTACAGAAACCTTTGTTTGCAATTACAGAGATCATACGTTTCCTGTAGTTCTTGACCAGGTTTGCACACACTGCAGCAGGGATTTTGGCCCACTCCTCCATACAGACCTTCTCCAGATCCTTCAGGTTTCGGGGCTGTCGCTGGGCAATACGGACTTACAGCTCCCTCCAAAGATTTTCTATTGGGTTCAGGTCTGGAGACTGGCTAGGCCACTCCAGGACCTTGAGATGCTTCTTACGGAGCCACTCCTTAGTTGCCCTGGCTGTGTGTTTCGGGTCGTTGTCATGCTGGAAGACCCAGCCACGACCCATCTTCAATGCTCTTACTGAGGGAAAGAGGTTGTTGGCCAAGATCTCGCGATACATGGCCCCATCCATCCTCCCCTCAATACGGTGCAGTCGTCCTGTCCCCTTTGCAGAAAAGCTTCCCCAAAGAATGATGTTTCCACCTCCATGCTTCACGGTTGGGATGGTGTTCTTGGGGTTGTACTCATCCTTCTTCCTCCAAACACGGCGAGTGGAGTTTAGACCAAAAAGCTCTATTTTTGTCTCCTCAGACCACATGACCTTCTCCCATTCCTCCTCTGGATCATCCAGATGGTCACTGGCAAACTTCAGACGGGCCTGGACATGCGCTGGCTTGAGCAGGGGGACCTTGCGTGCGCTGCAGGAATTTAATCCATGACGGCGTAGTGTGTTACTAATGGTTTTCTTTGAGACTGTGGTCCCAGCTCTCTTCAGGTCATTGACCAGGTCCTGCCGTGTAGTTCTGGGCTGATCCCTCACCTTCCTCATGATCATTGATGCCCCACGAGGTGAGATCTTGCATGGTGCCCCAGACCGAGGGAGATTGACCGTCATCTTGAACTTCTTCCATTTTCTAATAATTGCGCCAACAGTTGTTGCCTTCTCACCAAGCTGCTTGCCTATTCTCCTGTAGCCCATCCCAGCCTTGTGCAGGTCTACAATTTCATCACTGATGTCCTTACACAGCTCTCTGGTCTTGGCCATTGTGGAGAGGTTGGAGTCTGTTTGATTGAGTGTGTGGACAGGTGTCTTTTATACAGGTAACGAGTTCAAACAGGTGCAGTTAATACAGGTAATGAGTGGAGAACAGGAGTGCTTATTAAAGAAAAACTAACAGGTCTGTGAGGAATTCTTTAGGTGATTAAATACTTATGTCATGCAATAAAATGCAAATTAATTATTTAAAAATCATACAATGTGATTTTCTGGATTTTTGTTTTAGATTCCGTCTCTCACAGTTGAAGAGTACCTATGATAAATGAAATTACAGACTTCTACATGCTTTGTAAGTGGGCAAACCTGCAAAATCGGCAGTGTATCAAATACTTGTTCTCCCCACTGTATTTCAAATGTCTTTACAGCCGACAACAGCAAAATAACCAAAACCCACGACACTGACCAAGCAAATAAAAATAGTAAACAATAGGATAAAACCATAAATTATTTCCATGTTTTTGCCACAAAATTATGTTTTATTATGTACGGATAGCACATAGGCTACTTTCTTCCTCCCGCTCTCTCTTTCTGCTCTCCCACTCAAACACACACGCATACAGTACGGACACACACTCGCACAGAAACGTGTTGTCAGCGCGGTTTCGACGGCTTTATCTGTAAAATAGTTGGTAACACTTTAGAGTAATGGTCTGTCAAATAAAAAGTAACTATGCAGGAAGTAATGCAGGACTAATGAGTAGTACTACATTAACACTTCAGCTACTACCATTAACTAATAGAAACAAGCTTAACTAATCAGTAAGTAATATCAAATTTAGGAAATAGTTCCTTATTAGGTAATCAATAATTACTGAAGGACATTGGCATCATGAAGAACTAATAGGTAACTAAGACAAATTATAAAAAAAAATACTAATTAATTACTAATCACAACATTAGCGTGTCTGAGATGTGAGCAATTGTCTTTTTTTTTTACTCTCAACGTGGCCATAAAATGCATCACCAATTACTCAAGTGTTACCTAGTCACTCTGCAGGAACTACTAGTGACCTGGACCATTATTTTAAAGTGAAAAAGATGTTTAAAATAATGGTCCAGGACAGGTCACTAGGAGTTCTTGAAGGTTGTCTTTTTTTTACTCAGAACATGGTCATAAAATGCATCAGTAATTACTCAAGTCACTCTTCAAGGACTACTAGTGATCTGGACTGGGCTGGAATTTCTCGAAGTGCATATAATGAAGGTTGTGAAATAATTGCCTAATATTAAAGGGTTAGTTCACCTAAAAATGAAAATTAGCCCATGATTTACTCTCCCTCAAGTCACCTAGGTGTATATGACATTCTTCTTTCAGACGAATAAAATCGGAGTTATATTAAGTCCTGGCAAACCCAAGCATTATAATGGCAGTGAATTGTTGTCTCGTTTTTGAAGTCCATAAAAGTGCATCTATCCATCATAAAAGTGCATCTATCCATCATAAAAGTGCATCTATCCATCATATAACTGCTCCACATGGCTCCGGGGGGTTAATAAAGGCCTTCTGAAGTGAAGTGGCGCGTTTGTGTAAGAAAAATATCCAGCATACAGTGATACACCACATGTCATTAAAGAGCATTTCATACTTAGCATTTGGCATGTTCATTATGTGCTATTGCTGGCTAATAGAATGAAAGCTAGTTAGTACAGTCAGTCAAGTGACAATAAAAATAAAATAAACTTGTGTTTTGTGATTTGTTTAAAGAGGCAGGGTCTCAAGCCCCCCGTGCTCACTACTGTTGTTAGGGAGCCATATTAAAATCATTGTGAGACTACTCAATTCGGTTACTTAAAAATTACTTCATTCCATGATGTGAACAAATTACGTTTGTTTAACTTAATTGATTCATGTGGAACCAATGTACATGATTAAATCATGTAAATCCAACACACCTTTTTTCCAGTGTTCAGTTAGTTTTGTGAAGTCGTTTTCTCGATGTTGAGGGATCAACATCCTGTTCATTGTGGCCACTAGTTTTTCTTTTCTATTTTCTTTTTTTGTTGTTGTTGAGGGAAACAACTTCTCTTTACAGGAATTTAACAAGAGGGCGCCAAAGTCCAAACATCTCAGCTTGGCACTGAGCTTTTTTGTCATGTTAAAATTATATAATCAAATAAAAAATTTAAAATATCTTAAAATTAAAACAGTTTAATTACGTATTAATGTTAAATTAAAAAAAATTATAATAAATGTATCATTAATATTTACAACCTTAAACATGCAGATGTGTTCTGAGCTGCATTAACGCTTCATTGTGTTTAACAAGAACAGCCTCTGTGTTTAAAGTAGCACATGAATAACAATATTCTTGTAAGGACTGAATCCAAAGGCATGGGTGAAGGTATGACGCGTGCAGCTCTTCTGTGAAGTTAATTTCAATTTTACTTTAGCTCTGTGCTTAATCTGACTCCAATTTCAAATGATTATTAAATGTAGACTGTGTTTCTAATTATGAACTAATCATAAATATTATAAATATTATACTTTCAATGATTTGTTCATTAGGGACCCGATGTCTCACCGGGTCACACGCCGGCGAGGTTAAAGGAGGGGAGCAGGAAGAGGAGGATGGACAGATGGGCGAGGAGAGAAGTCTGGGGAGTGTCCAATGCTCTTTCTCTGGAATCTTCCCTCCAGATTAGTAAGTTTTATTGTTTTATTGCATGTTCTGTTTTAGCTGGAAAACCAGTCTTACATCCTTAAACTCTTACAAATCTTTAACTGCATATAATGGTTTACAAAAATAGCTGAGTTAATAAACAGTCAATGTGTCAGAGTTCAGAGGAAATTGATTTCTTTGCTGATTTGCATGATTTGAAAATAGAAAGACTTTTACCACTGAATTAAAACATTTAACATAGACTGGGAATCTTTGGATAATTCAGCATCAAAATAGGGATGTAAAATACAGCCTGTTGTTCAAAAAGTTTGTTGATCTGGATTTGGAAATCCCGTGTTTTGCCATCCAGGTTCAGGTAATCCATTTTACTTTTCTGTTGGTTTTTCAAAGCAAAATTGGATTGGATCACCCTGATCCAGATACACACTTTTTCAGATTACCAAATCTGGATTAGGCTCTATGGAGGCCCTAAAGGGACATGGTGATGGAAAAAAATGAGATGGGGAAAAAAATATTTCAATGCTTTTGCGTTGTCTTAGAAAAGTTTCACGCAAAGAACTTGGTTCATCTCTTATGATTGTGCCAATGTGGTTTACAAACAGTGATAAAAAACAAGACACTTTAACCACTTTTGGTTGATATTTACAGCTGTTTGGGGGTTATTTTATGGCGCCAAAATCTCTTTTTTACTTTACTGTAGGCTACCGAAAGGCTAGCGGTGGTAGAGGACACCCCTGTCTACATCCTCTACGTACTGGAAACCCCTCAGACATCAGGCCATTTGTATTGACAGTGGCTATTGGATTTGCATTAAAATGTTTAATCACACTAATAAAGCCACATTTTTCTAACACTGAAAACTGCCTTTTCGGCTATCATTGTATAAGCTTGTCTCCAAGAAGGAGGGATATCGCCTTTCCAAATGATATTAGTATCATGCATAAGAATTATATGGATTTTTGGAAAAATTCCAATGGAAAACCATTTGGCCCAGGGTCCGTTCTTCGTACCTCGCTTAATATATCTGAGCTGATTTGACAGATGCCAGATCTTCTAATCGTGATAACTGATCTCTGGCTAATTTGGTTCTTCAAACGAATTTGCCAGATTTGATTAAAATATCTGGATGAAGTTGTCTGAGATTACTGCATGTTCTCATGTTCCCTGAAGAGGGCAGATGCATCGATGCGTGAAACCACGATCAGCAATGCAGCGATTGGCTGGCGGCAAGACAGCAACATAATGACATCATATAATTAAAAAAGACACCTGGTGAAAAACTTCTATTCTGATGACATTGAACATATAGAGGGTATGCATTGACGTCACTTTCCCGCGGGAACATGCCCCCTCAGCCGGATTGAGTGGCAGAAGAGCTGCGTCATGACTGGAGTTAATAGGGGAAACTGCGAAAACGCGAGTAAAACAAATGATTTTCATTTTAAATTAAAGGTTTGATTCGATATAGTGTTCCTTACAACTTACCAAAGATCCAGAGATCCATGGATATTGACATGCAGCTAGGAATTGTGTTTCCTAACATTTATATGAGCCTGATTTCGACGCCGGAGAAATACATAAAGCAAATTTGCCTGTGAAGGCTTTATATAAATACAATATAGGCAGATCTAAATCCGGGAGATCACTTATATCAATGTTATATATATCATCATATCGTCCAGCCCTAAAACTTGTATAGTTTTTGTCAAAAAATGGGGCATTAGGCAGAGAATCGACAGAGTAAAGAAAAGAACATAAAACACAAAAAACTGAATTAAAGGTGCGCTTGCCCACCCCTATCCTGTCCCCAAACGACAGAATAAAAATACCCCAAATAAAGTCACCAACTGAGACATCAAGTCAAGTCAAGTCACCTTTATTTATATAGCACTTTTTACAATGCCAATTGTTTCAAAGCAGCTTCACAGTGGTAACAGGAAAATAATGCAACAGAATTTGATTCGGCTGTACAGCCGCTCTGGAGAAAACGGTGATGTCATCAGCTCATTTCACTTATCATATAGTGTCAATGCGGGCAGATCAGTAATATAGTTGAAATTTTAGTGTCCCCAACTGAGCAAGCCAAAAGACAAAGGCGACGGCGACATCACAGTAACTGCTTTAGTCGCTGAAGACAACGTTCAAAACCTGGGCTGAACAATAAACAAAAGAGTCTCCTAAAAATAAAATAAAAAACATAAAATACCTGCTAAATACCTGCTGTATTTAGAATTAAACGTTGTATAAATTATATATTAAAATGAATAACAGTAAAATAAACTAGATGAGTAAAGTTTGTTGGGTCAAAAAAGAGTGGAAAGAGAAAGAAAGATATTGTTAGCATGAATTAACATGTTTTAACACATTGCTAACATGATTTAGCATGTTTTAACATGAATTAGCATGGATGCAGCTCTCTCCCCCCTGAGACAGTGGGAATGCGCATTCTGAACTACCTTGACAACTGGCTCATTCTGGCCCAGTTGAAGGTCAAGTTATTAACTCACAGATCATGGCTCCTCAGTCACCTAGAATGCCTTGGACTCAGGATCAACTTATCCAAGAGCGTACTGTTCCCCAGCCAGCGAATTACGTTCCTGGGGACAGTTTTCGACTCTACCCAAATGAGAGCCTGGCTTGCGCCAGAACGCGCTCTCACCATTCAACAACTAGCTGCATCGTCCTGGTGGTCTCCCCCTCAGAACTTTTCAAAGGGCACTGGGCCTCATGGCCTCTGCATCAGCAGTAATCCAGTTAGGCCTACTGCACATGCACCCTCTGTTGGTTGAAGCACCGAGTCCCGGCTCATGCTTGGCTATCTGGCTGCCTTCATATCAGGGTAAACCACGGCTGTATCAAAGCCCTGGCCCCTTGGAAAAACACTAGCTGGTCTCTTTGGCCGTAGAAACCTTCCTCCCGAGCCTGGCAGGACACCACGTCTTAGTCCGGACGGACAACATGGCAGTGGTGTCCTACATAAATCACCAGGGTGGACTCAGGTCAGGCAGCCTGTACGCTATGGCCAGGCGCCTCCTAATATGGGCACGAGCCAACCAGCGCATGTACCGGGCAAATTAAACCAGGGAGCAGACATGCTGTCTCGAGACAACATTCCCTCCGGGGAATGGTCTCTCCACCCTTAAATGGCTCAGCTAATCTGGAGTGTCTTCGGGAGGGCAGAGGTAGACCTCTTCGCCTCAGAAGACAACTCTCACTGCCCAGCATTTTTCTCAAAGAGCAGGGATGCGTTGGCCCACGAGTGACCCAACCTTCCCCTCTATGCATTCCCTCCGGTTTCGATGCTCCCGCAGGCCATCGAACAGATCAGGGAGCGCAAGCGTGCAGTCCTCCTAATAGCCCCTCTCTGGCGAACCCAAATATGGTTTCCCAAGTTGATGCAGCTGCTCGTAGCAGCTCCTTGGCCGATACCCCTGAGGAAGGACCTCCTTACTCAGGCGAACAGGACAATCTGGCACCCCCGTCCTGACTTGTGGGCCCTCCATGCATGGCCCCTCAACGGGTACCAAGGAAAAAAGAGTCCAGAAAGAGTCCTAAACACTATTGCGGAAGCTAGAGCCCCATCCACGAGACGCCTCTACTCCCTTAAATGGTCAGTGTTCACCAGCTGGTGCTCGGCTCGGAACCATGACCCCTATTCATGTGAAGTACCACTGGTACTTTCATTTTTACAAGAGCTACTGGACGCGGGTCGTACCCCCTCCAGGCTCAAAGTATACGTGGCGGCCATAGCAGCTTTTCATGCTCCCTTGGCCTGCCAATCCCTGGGAAGAAACGACTTAGTCGTACACTTCCTCAAAGGAGCCAGGAGGCTCAACCCGGCTCGTCCCCCTTCTATACCCTCATGGGACCTATCCACGGTCCTCAGGGCCCTCAGGGGTCCACCATTTGAGCCGCTTCAGTCGGCTGAATTAAAGCCACTTTCGCTCAAGACCGCACTCCTGCTAGCCCTAGCATCGGTCAAGTGAGTGGGCGACTTAGCGCTCAGAGCTAGGTCATCAGCTTATAGCACGGCGTGATTGAACTAAGTTCCCATAAGCGCCTTTACGACGCAATACGAGTGAACCATTTTCGAAAGGGAACGTATTCGCTTACTCACGTAACCTCGGTTCCCTGAGAATAACGGGAACGAGTATTGCGTAGACGGCCGTGCTATTAAGCTTCAGATCTTGTCGCTTCAGTTGAATTAACCTGATTTCTATGGCGAAATGAGCTGCTTTTATAGCCAGTAGCTCCGCCCATTTTGGCGGGCTCAGCTCGCTGGCGGCGGGATGCGCCCCTATTGGTTTGTGCAGTCTCGCCGCCTCGCCATAGGTTCATGCAGTTCCCACAGCCCAGCCAATCAGCATGCTTATAGCTCTGCACTATGTTGGCTGTGCAGCTGCACTGTGTTTTAAAAAATAAGGCTTCAATATTTCGAGAAAAGGAGTTTTCCCATAAGCGCCTTTACGACGCAATACTCGTTCCCGTTATTCTCAGGGAACCGAGGTTACGTGAGTACCCGAATACGTATTTTTTATTCGCTTTGGTACTATTTTCAGAAGTAAGGTGTACATTTTCAAAACTCATAGTACTAATATCACAACAGATCATCAAAACTGCACTTTTTTCAAACATTTCAGCATATTTTCAATTGTGTTAGTACAATACACAATCACAAAGTATACTTTTCACTACACAAAATAAGTGTTTCATCTCTATATAAATGTTTCATTCACAGCAACTGCCTTTCATAAATCTCTTACTATCAAACTTTTGATTTGCATCTCTTCTCGTTCAGTTTAATACATTTGTCTGTTATTTAATCCAACTGATCTTAATGGTTAATTAACGATTCATTTGATACACCTATAGATTTCTATAGATATTGATTCTATAGACAAAGTTTCTACTTTGTTTGCAATATCTGATATGGATATCCATATATAATGAATTCTTTTTACAATATAAGCGATTTATATCTTAGATTATAAGATGTTCAATGTGTGTGTGTGTGTGTGTGTGTGTGTGTGTGTGTATGTGTGGACATGTTTTTCTATCCCGGTGGGGACTTCAACATAAAGATTTTTCCCCCTATTTTTAAAAAACACTGGCATTCTAAATCTCCGGCCTGATGGTAATCTCTCAAACTCATTAAACAGAGGATGCCTATTATCTAATATAATTTTCGTGGCTTTACTGAGACATCTTGTTTGATATATTTGTTCTAAATCTGTCAGAGGGATGCCAATTAACTTACTTGCAGTACTTAAAACTTTTCTAAGTGAACTCTTTTGTTCGACTGTGACATTTCCAAACCAGCAGGTGATACAAAAAGTCAAAACGCTTTTAATAAAAGAATTATAGAACAATCTTAGTATTGGGACGCTTACATTAAATGACACCATCTTCCTAAGGAAGTATAGTCTTTGCTGTCCCTTTTTGTACACAGCTTCAGTCCATTTATCCCATCTCAACTTTATACTCATTAACATTAATCAGCTCCCCTTTAATAGTAGTCACACTCATCAAAGACGGACAGATACAGTGGGGAGAACAAGTATTTGATACACTGCCGATTTTGCAGGTTTGCCCACTTACAAAGCATGTAGAGGTCTGTAATTTTTATCATAGGTACACTTCAACTGTGAGAGACGGAATCTAAAACAAAAATCCAGAAAATCACATTGTATGATTTTTAAATAATTAATTTGCATTTTATTGCATGACATAAGTATTTGATCACCTACCAACCAGTAAGAATTCCGGCTCTCACAGACCTGTTAGTTTTTCTTAAAGAAGCCCTCCTGTTCTCCACTCATTACCTGTATTAACTGCACCTGTTTGAGCTCGTTACCTGTATAAAAGACACCTGTCCACACACTCAATCAAACAGACTCCAACCTCTCCACAATGGCCAAGACCAGAGAGCTGTGTAAGGACATCAGGGATAAAATTGTAGACCTGCACAAGGCTGGGATGGGCTACAGGACAATAGGCAAGCAGCTTGGTGAGAAGGCAACAACTGTTGGCGCAGTTATTAGAAAATGGAAGAAGTTCAAGATGACTGTCAATCTCCCTCGGTCTGGGGCACCATGCAAGATCTCACCTCGTGGGGCATCAATGATCATGAGGAAGGTGAGGGATCAGCCCAGAACTACACGGCAGGACCTGGTCCTGAAGAGAGCAGGGACCACAGTCTCAAAGAAAACCATTAGTAACACACTACGCCGCCATGGATTGAAATCCTGCAGCACACGCAAGGTCCCCCCTGCTCAAGCCAGTGCATGTCCAGGCCCGTCTGAAGTTTGCCAATGACCATCTGGATGATCCAGAGGAGGAATGGGAGAAGGTCATGTGGTCTGATGAGACAAAAATAGAGCTTTTTGGTCTAAACTCCACTCGCCATGTTTGGAGGAAGAAGAAGGATGAGTACAACCCCAAGAACACCATCGCAACCGTGAAGCATGGAGGTGGAAACATCATTCTTTGGGAATGCTTTTCTGCAAAGGGGACAGGACGACTGCACCGTATTGAGGGGAGGATGGATGGGGCCATGTATCGCGAGATTTTGGCCAACAACCTCCTTCCCTCAGTAAGAGCATTGAAGATGGCAGCCAGGGCAACTAAGGAGTGGCTCCGTAAGAAGCATCTCAAGGTCCTGGAGTGGCCTAGCCAGTCTCCAGACCTGAACCCAATAGAAAATCTTTGGAGGGAGCTGAAAGTCCGTATTGCCCAGCGACAGCCCCGAAACCTGAAGGATCTGGAGAAGGTCTGTATGGAGGAGTGGGCCAAATGGACGGACAGATAGAGAGGGACAGACGGACGGACGGACGGACGGACGGACGGATGGACGGATGGACGGACAGACGGACGGATGGATGGATGGATAGATAGATAGATAGATAGATAGATAGATAGATAGATAGATAGATAGATAGATAGATAGATAGATAGATAGATAGATAGATAGATAGAGAGGGACGGACGGACAGATGGACGGATAGACAGACAGACAGATAGATAGATAGATAGATAGATAGATAGATAGATAGATAGATAGATAGAGAGGGACGGATGGACGAAACAGATGGACGGACAGACAGATAGATAGACAGATAGATAGATAGATAGATAGATAGATAGATAGATAGATAGATAGATAGATAGATAGATAGATAGATAGATAGATAGATAGATAGATAGAGAGGGACGGACGGATGGACAGACAGACAGATAGAGAGGGACGGACAGATGGACAGACAGACAGATAGAGAGGGACGGACGGACAGACGGAGGGATGGATGGATGGATGGATGGATGGATGGATAGATAGATAGATAGATGATGGATGGATGGATGGATAGATAGATAGAGAGGGGCAGACAGACAGACAGACAGATAGAGACGGACAGACAGACAGATAGATAGATAGAGAGGGACGGACGGATGGACAGACAGACAGACAGATAGAGAGGGACGGAGGGAGGGACAGACAGACAGATAAATAGATAGATAGAGAGGGACGGACGGACGGACGGACAGACAGACAGATAGATAGATAGAGAGGGACGGACGGATGGACAGACAGACAGACAGATAGAGAGGGACGGAGGGAGGGACAGACAGACAGATAGATAGATAGAGAGGGACGGACGGACAGACAGACGGACGGACGGACGGACAGATAGATAGATAGAGAGGGACGGACGGACAGACAGACGGACGGACGGACAGATAGATAGATAGAGAGGGACGGACGGACAGACAGACGGACGGACGGACAGATAGATAGATAGATAAAAAAGTCCTCTTAGTCAGAAGAATATCTCCAGAGTGTCAGAGACACAAAGCAGAGACGGATCCTGACCAAGTACAGGCTCAGTGAGCACAGTCTAACCATCGAGACGGGCAGACACAGAACTCTACTTAAACAAATTCAATACATTAATAAAGAACTTTACAGCCATGACTGAAATAGAACAAATAAAGATAATATTAGGAGAGGGACAGACAGCAGCACTGGCTGCGAGATACATGTGGATGTGCCACAGCCTGACAGACAGCAGGTGAATGTGTGTGTAATGTGTGCATTGTGTCTGACATCAGTGTGTTTTCCTACTCTCCACCACAGTGACCCTCAGTATGTGTGAGTGTGTATATATGTTTAAACACTGTGGTATCAAATGTTCAAATGTTCAAATGTGTTACACTGTTTATTTAAGTTTAAGTTATGTTATAATATTTTCTTCTATTATTTTGATGTTTTAATTATTATTTTATGTTCATATATTCCAAGTTTTGGCAATATTGTGTTATTTACATTCATGCCAATAAAGCAATTTTTGAATTTGAATTTGATACATAGCTATATCTGTACCAGGAAATTTACCATATGGTCTCATTTGATAATATTAGTTAATGTATTAACTAATAATGAGTAATACATTTATTACTGTATCTATTAATATTTGTTAATGTTAGTCGATAAAAATCCAGCTGTTCATTGACTGTTCATGTTAGTTCATAGTGCATTAACTAATGTTAACAAATGCAACATTTGATTTCCATAATATTAGTAAATGTTGAAATAAATTGTTCGTTCTTAGTTCATGTTAACTAATGAAACCTTAGCCTATTGTTAAGTGTTACTGAAAATCTATCTGTACCAGGAAATGACATGCAAAACCTTTTCCACCTTCTGGAGTTCAGGTTCACCGCCTCCACCTCCCACAATGATATCTAGACTTTCCTATAAAAGATCTGACCGCTTCTGTCCGATCTCAGAGACGGCGGCGGCTCTGTCACTATTGGTGAAGTCTCAAGATTTTACAAGACTGTACAAGAACAGTGAGTACATGTTTTAAAGCTTTTACAACAGGGCAATTAATAGGCTTAATGTCTTTATATTTATAAGTGACAACAGTATATGAATGAATCCAGACTTTTTCAGTAAAGAGCTTTAATTCTTAATTAAAACATCACCAAAACCAATGACCTGATGCAAACTAGTAAACACTATAACTTCCACTGTTAGCCGTGGCTTAACAATTGACTATTTTTATCAAAAGAAATTTTAAAAAGAAGTTCCCTATTAGTTTTGGAATTATAGATTTTAACTTTAATGTTGACCATTGTTTTATAGATGAGTGCATCTGATCCCCAGGAAAGGTAATTCTGCTCATTTTCCTTTGATGGAAGCTGTGCACTTCATTATATATAAGTACTGAACTGCATTACTTACAGAATCAATGTCTATAATTCTGCAAATAAATGTTCAAAATGCACATGAGACTCATTTAAGGGGTCATGAACTGAGAAATCAATCCTTGAAATCCTTGAGCTTTTGATATATAAGAGGTCATCATACTATAAGAATATCCTGTAAGTTTCAGAACTGAAAACAAGGCCTACTTCATCATTGCAACTTTGGCCCCGCCCACTGGAGTGTTAGTGAGATGGCGAGGAGAGAAGAGCGATGCAGGATAATTTGACTAAAAATAACATTACTTTCCAAAGGATCCTAATCCTAGGAATGTGCTTATTTATTTTCAACAATGTGAATGTCGCAGTTGAGCATTATTTATTTGTATTCGCTACATTTCACTGTGGATTCTTTAGTAAATCAGTCACAATTTCAGCACAGGCTTTGCAAACAGACTTTTACAATATGGACTCGACAGTAATGCCACAACATGTAAGTAACAGTGTTAATTCTAATGCGGTGCACTGATTTCTGATATGTCATGATTCATGTACAGTCAGATGTTCTTTGTCTATGTGTCAGTAAATCAAACCAGTGACTAAACGCTCAACTTCATTGTTATTTAAACGGTGATTAAATTATATATAGACTTTGCAATCGCTGGAGCTGTCACTGTTTATCAGTGACTGAGTTTTGGACTCGCGCCGAAACTCCCGTTATAATCAACGAATCTCTTATTTTATTGTGTTTGCACTGTTAGTTATGATGAAAGCATTCGTTAGTGTGCAGAAATCAAAGTTGCAAACAAACTTTAAACAAAGCTTAACATGTCTGTGATCGGCTACAATGATCATCACTGCAACCTTTCATGCCACCATCTGAATATAATGCTATAGATCTAAATATAATGCTATAATCAACACTTTTTATGATTAGTTAACTTTGTTAGTTAACTTTGACAGTTGTAATAGTAAAAACTTCCTAAAAGTTTTCGAGAGAGTTCCACATGTAATAGCCAAGATGTCAGCCAATCACAGCAGTGGGCGTTTACACTGAAATCTCACAGCAGCCAATCACAGCAGTGGGTGTTTACACTGAAGTCTCACAGCAGCCAATCACAGCAGTGGGCGTTTACACTGAAGTCTCACAGCGGCCAATCACAGCAGTGGGCGTTTACACTGAAGTCTCACAGCAGCCAATCACAGCAGTGGGCGTTTACACTGAAGTCTCACAGCAGCCAATCACAGCAGTGGGCGTTTACACTGAAGTCTCACAGCAACCAATCACAGCAGTGGGCGTTTACACTGAAGTCTCACAGCAGCCAATCACAGCAGTGGGCGTTTACACTGAAGTCTCACAGCAGACACGCCCCCTCAAACAGAGCGTTCAAATCAGAGGCTAGAATCAGGGTAGGAAAAGTGCCTTTTGTTTCTAAATTATAAAATGATAAAATATTGCAGTTCATGACCCCTTCAAATCTAAAATCCAAATATATGAAATAGCAGTATGTGATGTTAAATTCAGCACTGGTGTGTGTATCTGTCTCTGCAGTGTTGAGGTGAGAATCGGACACTCTCTGAAAAAGAAGGAGGAGGAGTTTGTAGCCAAAAGGAGAAAAGATATTCTACAAAGCCTGGAGAAGCTGCAGATACACTGCAGTGAGGTGCCAAACATTGCATTACTGGGTTCTGGAGGAGGAGAAAGAGCCATGGTGGGTTTGCTGGGATGCCTGGATCAGCTCCAGAAAACAGGTCTTCTGGACTGCATCCTTTATCTGAGTGGAGTCTCTGGATCCACCTGGTACAAACAACACACACACATTCTCTCACACACACACACAGATGGGGTAAATGTCATAAATGAGAGTATATGTTGTTCCTTTGAAGGTGCATGGCCTCCTTATATCAGGAACCAGACTGGTCCACCAAACTAGAGACTGTGAAAGACAAGATCATCCAGAGACTCAGCGGTCCTGGAGTCAGCTGGAAAGATGCATTTGACAAACTGAAGAGATATTACCAAGAGAAAGACATATTCAGCTTGACTGACGTCTGGGCAGTGATGGTCGTCACGTATTATGTGAAAGAGGTCTGTATCATATACCACAACCCTCAATGATGTATGATTTTTAATGAGTGCTCACCGTCTTAGAAAGTGCTATATTTAGTAGCCTATTGATATGTACAACACACTTGGTTAAAAAATATGATTTTGTAAGTCATAATAATGAGAAACATTTTCATAATTATGAAGTGAAGTGATGTGAAAGCAAAGCATGGCAACCCATACTTGTTTTTTGTTCCATCTGCATTTAACCCATTCAGGTTAGTGCACACACATTAGAAGCAGTGAGTTGTGAACACACACACACACAGACACACACTCAATTTGAATCCCGGCGAGGTTAGGTGCCTTTCTCAAGGGCACCTTGGTCGTTTCCTGTCGGTACTGAGAATCAAACACACGACCTTTAGCCAGGTTACAAGTCCGACCCAAGTTTAGTAACTCATTATATTGTAGAATAAAATAAACATTACTTTGTTTTAAAGGTGCAGTGTAGTATTTATGAGGATCTATTGACAGAAATGCAATATAATGTACATAACTATGTTTTCAGTGGTGTATTAAGACCTTACATAATGAACCGTTATGTTTTTATTACCTTAGAATGAGCCATTTCTATCTACACACACCGCGGGTCCCCTTACAGTGAAGTCGCCATTTTGCGCCGCCATGTTTCTACAGTAGCCCTAAACGGACAAACTTCTCTACAGAGCGCTAGTCACTCTCTGCTGTCTCAGATGACGACATCTTTGTCCTGTGTCGGCCACCGTAGCTTCTCTATGTGCTTCGAAAGGGAGGGGTGAGCGATTGCAATTCACAACCTCACCGCTAGATGCCGCTAAAACTTACACAGTGCACCTTTAATAGTGTTTTATATATTGATATAACTATATATATAAAATTGTGTGCAAAATATCACGCCCACTGGAGCTTCATCAATAGGGCATGTATGCGCTGAACACAAGTAAGTAAACTAACCCTGGGACTTGAGCTGCTCCGGAGACCCTTAAACATACCCGAGTATGTCACATAACCTGCTTTCTGGAATACCCCCCAGGTCTCTCCTACACCTACATGATAAACAACAGCTGTAACAATATATTTTTCTCTTCAGATAGACGAGCACACACTCACAGATGATTGGGACCAGCTCAGTAAAGACCCGTTTCCTATCTACACTGTGATCGACAAGCAATGCAAACAGCGCAAAGATGCAGGTCTGTGTGTGTGTGTGAGAAAGAGACTGAGTTAATGTGTTAGTTTCAGCTGTTATATGGATGTGTTTCTGTCTGCAGACCCCTGGTTTGAGTTCACTCCACATGAAGCGGGTTATTCCCTCATTGGAGCGTTTGTGGAAACCTCCAGCTTTGGCAGTGAGTTTGAAAATGGCTGTAAGATCAAGGACCAGCCTGAAATTGACATGCTGTACCTGCAAGGTAACAAACTCTGTTACAGGAGAGTTTATTCATATTTAGGGGTTCAAGCGTTGAAAGCGTTGAATAGCGTTGAAACACTATTGTAATTGTTAAAATCTCACCTAAAAGTGATCGGGCAGACCAAACCGTATATCATAGAGACTTGAAACTTTGAGGGATGGTTGTACTCACACCGTCTGGCCACTTGGTGGCGCTATAAAACACAAAAACAGCTATAGCTACACAACAGTCAGTCAGATTGACTTAAAAAACTGGCAAGCGGTGTCTTTGTCCAAGGTGGCACGATTGCCTACGAGGACATCTTGAAAAACATGGCCGAACATGAAGTTCGAGCGGCTATCAGACCAGGTTAACGCAGGCCGATCGGAACGAAACTCGCTGGACCTGTTTGACTCTCGGCCATAGAGGCCTGTGAGAAATTGGCCACCGAGGGGGGCTCCTTTGCGTAAAGGATTGTATATCACACAATTTTTTCACACATGCCCACGACATTCATACCATATGGTAGAACTCCTCATTCTGAGCAACTTTGCCTCTAGGACCACCACTGTCAATCGAACCATTCGTTAAATACACTGCGTACAGAATTATTAGGGACGTTGATTTTCTGATCATATTTTTTTCCAGGCACATTTTACCAATTCCAAACCACATTAATCTTAATAACTAATATTAATTTTGTATTTAATCATTTATAAGTGATATATAATTGTTCATGAAGGCAGGAAATGAAAAACACCTTGTATTCAGGTGTGCAGAATTATTAGGCACGTCTTCTTTTACAGATAAAATGAGCCAAAAAAGAGATTTAACTCAGACTGAAAAGTCAAAAATTATTAAATGCCCATGAGAAGGATACAGTATTAATGCAATACTAGACATTGCAGTTAAGGCATAACCATTGGACAGTGAAATGCTCATGGGGTCAGCAGGTCAGACAAAAACAGGTGGTGAAGAAAAGGCACATGTTACCTGCAAAAGAATTAAGAATTAAGGTGAAGAATTAAGTGTGAAACCATCAGGAACCCTTTAGTCTCCAGCGCCACCATTTTCCAGAACTGCAACCTACCTGGAGTCTCCAGAAGTGCAAGGTGTCAGGATCTCAGAGACTTAAGTTAGGGAAAGAATCCTAAAAAATGACCCCCACTTAATAAGAATCAAAAGCTGAAGTGTTGTAAAATACATGAAGAAGTGTTGTGAATACAGAAGACTGTTTTTTTATAGGCTTTATAGACAGATAGGTTGAGAGTGACTCTTGAAGGACCAGATTAAGATTTTCACAATTATATATCCCAATAACAAAGAAAACATATATGTCAGTGTGTGTGTGTGTGTGTGAGAGAGAGAGGGAGAGAGAGAAAGAGCATGCTTAATGGAGTTAAAGGGTTAGTTTACCCAAAAATGAAAATTAGCCCATGATTTCCTCACCCTCAAGTCATCCTAGGTGTATATGACATTCTTCTTTCAGACGAATAAAATCGGAGTTATATTAAAAAAGTCCTGTCAAATCCAAGCATTATAATGGCAGTGAATTGTTGTCTCGTTTTTGAAGTCCATAAAAGTGCATCTATCCATCATATAACTGCTCCACACGGCTCCGGGGGGTTAACAAAGGCCTTCCGAAGCGAAATGGCGCATTTGTGTAAGAAAAATATCCATATTTAAACCTTTATAGACTAAAATAACTAACTTCCGGTGGAAAGCTGTACGCAATTCGACTTACGGCAAAAGAGTAACCCCTGACGTGATGTACTGAAGCATCACAAGCTTTGACGCCTCTCGCGGTTCAAACAAATAGTGCTGGGCAACAAACTCAAGCCCCTCTTCTCTTATATCGAAATCCTCCGGCATTTCTCTTTAAAAATTCTCGTTTTAGACTCCTAATTCATGACCAGTGTTTTGTTTGCGTTCGTCAATACGCATGCGTCAAGGGTTCAAGGGTCAAGGGTTACTCTTTCGCCCGTAAATCGATGCGTACGGCAATCCGCCGGAAGTTAGTTATTTTAGTCTATAAAGTTTTAAATATGGTTATTTTTCTTACACAAACGCGCCACTTCGCTTCAGAAGGCCTTTATTAACCCCCCGGAGCCATGTGGAGCAGTTATATGATGGATAGATGCACTTTTATGATGGATAGATGCACTTTTATGGACTTCATAAACGAGACAACAATTCACTGCCATTATAATGCTTGGACTTTTAATATAACTCTTTTATTCGTCTGAAAGAAGAATGTAATATACACCTAGGATGACTTGAGGGAGAGTAAATCATGGGGTAATTTTCATTTTTGGGTGAACTATCCCTTTAACATGGAAAATGTGCCTTAATTTAGTGGAGTTTACTGGAGGTAAACGCTTTTAAAATGAAAGTGAGCCAATGCTGCCTCTGCTGCCATCTACTGGTTATAATGTTAAGTTTGTCATTCTTCTCACTAATATAGTTCTCATTATGATTAATGTGAAACCTGAAAATGGTGTTATACAAAGGGGTCGCTTTGAACCTATCAGCATAGATGGCATAAAGGTCTTAAAGCGCTTGAATCCCGTTATTTGCTGCTTGCAGCTATATTCATAATATCAACTTACATTCTACAGATTCTTCATTGTACACTGTATATTGACCTGAATTAGAGAATAGTGTAAAATTGATCAGTAGTTTCTGGGATTGATCTGTAATATAAATATTACTATTAGTAATGTTGAAAAAGCAATTTCACCAACACAATAAGGTGCTGTTTTCCAACATAAACCTTCTCATACACAGTGATTTAAAGAAAAGACCATTTTTGCATGCTTGTATTACACATTTTATGTGATACATTTTGTTTATTGTGAACACTTTTAAACTTAAATGTGTTTTCTGCAGGTCTGTGTGGCAGCGCTTTAGCTGATGGAGACGAGATCTGTAAATTCCTCTGGGAAAAAATAAAAGGTGCAACTTAATTTATTCTGAAGATTCACTTCTGTCTGAAGCTGACAGTCATTTCATTATCATGTGAACTTTAAATCCCCCCAGATTTCTTTCATCATTTCCTGCTTAAAAGAGAAACAGGGATGTTTGAGGAAATGAGGAAAGGTAAAGCATTTCTTACAGCTTTTATTTATTGACAAATTGATCAGTCTTTTGTATCTAATGATCTATTCATGCTAATAAAAAGTTAAACTCTTTAATGATGAAAAATAAAAGTGAGCTATAATGATGATTATCACCTGATATCTGGATGTCATAAATTTGGGGATGAAAAGCACTTGAAGACATTTTGCACTGTTCATGTTCGTTCAATGTGTGTCCAGAAGATCCAGACTGCCCTCCCATAGACGAGTGTTATCAGGTGCTCATGGATCTGGTGGACATGAATCTCTCTGTTTTGAATGGCATCGATCCGTCTGATCTTGATGAATCCATCAGGACAAAACTGAACGGTAAGATTTTCCTAAAGTGTGCTAGAAAATGTATCTTTAATGGCTTTTCAGCAACATTAAAACAAGCTGATTGATGAAACCACAAATATGGATACAATAACATGCAAAAACATCTGTTTTGGCCAAGAATGTCAGGTGTCAGGTTATTCTCTTCTTGCTTCTCACTATTTTTTTGTACTCTCCTGATTGTTTCAGGTTCTCACACACTCACACACACACACACACACACACACACACACACACACACACACACACACACACACACACACACACACACACACACACACACACACACACACTCCCCTTCGTGCACTCTCACTCCTCTCTCTCTCTGTACCTGCACCTGTTAGCCATCACAATCAGCGCTCCCGCTGCCTTGCGATGGCACCTGTTCCCACTTTGCCCTAAGTGCTCACCCTTTATCTAGTGTTTGCTCACACTGTTTCTTGTCAGATTATTGTTACTTGTCATGCCATACGACTGCTGCTTCCTTCATGCCTGATTAGTTTTGAAGTTCTCACCTTGTCTTGTTTGTCCGGTACAGCCTTGTGCCTAAGTATTGTCTGTGCCCTGCATCTGCTGCAAGAGAGCCTTCGCGGTTCGTGTCCTGATCTAATTCCTCTTCAAGACGGGATCTTCTCAGCTACACCTGTGTTTGTTTTTTCCAGTTCTGTGTGCCTTAACGACAGACTGCCTTGTTTATATTTTCATTAAAAACTGTCGTATCCTGTCACCTCTGTTTTTGGATCATTTTTATGCATGACAAACAAAAACTGTAATTAACACAAGATGCACAAACTAATTTTACCTGCATCAGATAAAGAGAACTCAATCTGCACGTTCCCCTGTTTTTACAGAGCTCACTGGAGGCAAACATCAGCTGATTTTTCAAACAGAATCA
>CM077169.1:1807525-1815025 GCA_039654105.1 Coreius guichenoti | reverse complement strand
CATCAACTGCAAGATGCTATGCTATCCTATCAATATGGGCCAACATTTCTAAAGAATGCTTTCAGCACCTTGTTGAATCAATGCCACGTAGAATTAAGGCAGTTCTGAAGGCGAAAGGGGGTCAAACACAGTATTAGTATGGTGTTCCTAATAATCCTTTAGGTGAGTGTATATATATATATATATATATATACATATACAAAGTTTTGGGGGTAACGCATTACAAGTAACTTGAGTTACGTAATCAGATTACTTTTTCAAGTAACTAGTAAAGTAACGCATTACTTTTAAAATTTACAACAAAATATCTGAGTTACTTTTTCAAATAAGTAACACAAGTTACATTGTTTTCCCATTTATTGACTGACAGCTCTCTTGTCCCAATGTTGAGAAAATCGTAAGTGCAGAGGCGTTGCGTGTAAACATGACGTTATTGTAGTTCTTGACTAAATGTGAGCATGCATTTACTCATCTCACTTGCACAAAAAAGATTCAGTATTCCTCAAAATGAATAAAATCAGTCATATGCAAAATCAGAATACTATGCAAACCTCCAATAATTAAATATGTTTAAACATTTTTATGCTTTTAATCTCACTTTATTGACTTTGTACTTTCTGCTGACCTTTGATGATTCAGTTAAACCATAAGCAAAAATGACTTTAGATTTTTTGTTTTTACTGGTAAAGTAAGTGTTAAACTTTCTTCGTTATCCAGAACAGCAGCACAGCTGAAAGGTTTGTTTGAGCGGCGCCCTCTACAGTACAGCTGTGAATTTGCATTTACTTCAGCCTGAGGCTGTATTTTAATATTTTAATTTTGGTTACATTTGTCCAAAAATATAACTTTTCTGTTATAAAAAAAACAAAACAAAAAAGCAAACAAGCCCAGCCCAGGTGATAAAAAGTAACGCAAAAGTAACGCAACACATTACTTTTCTTAAAAAGTAAGTAACGCAATTAGCTACTTTTTAAGGGAGTATTACTTTTAAAAGTAACTTTCCCCAACACTGTTTGTGTGTGAGTGTGTGAGTGTGTGTTTGTGTGTGTGTGTGTGTGTGTGTGTGAGAGAGAGTGTGAAAGTGTGTGTGTGTGTGTGTGTGAGAGAGAGAGAGAGAGAGTGTGTGTGAGAGAGAGAGAGAGAGAGAGAGAGTGTGTGAGAGAGTGTGTGTGTGTGTGAGAGTGTGTGTCTGTGAGAGAGTGTGTGTGTGTGAGTGTGTGTGTGAGTGTGTGTGTGTGAGAGAGAGTGTGAGAGAGAGAGAGAGAGAGAGAGAAAGAGAGAGTGTGTAAGTGTGTGTGTGTGTTCCCCAACACTGCCTATACATTGTATGTAATAGGCTATATATGTATATAGGCATAGGGCCTATATACGTCACCGTACATATTTTTTTTCTTCATAATGTCAACTTTTATGTTTAGTATGCCTATGTCATCATTTCGACTTGTATGTCATATTTATGTGTTTTTTTTTTTTTAATCATGACTTTTTTTCCTATGTGGCGGAAATGAGCGTCTCTCTCTGTCTCACGCACACGCACACGCACACGCACACGCACACGCACACGCACACACACACGCGCACGGATCATCTGATGACGTGGTGCCGTTCGCTCAGCTGCGCGAGAGGATGGCGGACCAGAACAGGCAAATCAAACTCGCTGCAGCCAAGAAAAAGGTACATTTATGTACTTTAACATGGTGTTTCACTCTCTTAGTGACAAAAGGCAACTGTCGATTGTAACGGAATCGCGTCCGAGCGTGTGCGTTCCATCTGTCATGTTGACATTCCACGTCTACCGGCCTGTCCGCGGGCCCGCATCCGGCTGCCAGCACTCTCGGGCGGGCGCGGCTCTCAGGAAAGCTCGGGGATTCAGCCGAGATAAAGCCTGAATATTAACTCATTAGAGTTAGTCTCTCTAATCGCGTTTAGAACGATTTTAACCCGTCATAAATGTGCTAAAAGTGTCTTTGGGTGAATGTCAGCGTGCTAATGTTGTTAGCCTCTGTGTTTTGGCGTCAGTTACAGAATTAAAAACAACAACAATGTGAATTAGTGGGCGCTAATGAAATGTTGTTCAGGCTCATTTAACCAGCTGATTAGTGTTAGTTTACTTGCTAACTGCTAGCTAAAATGACTGCTCTAATTGAAACAGCTGGTTGATTGTCTTCGTTAAAAGTAAAAGTGCTTAACTAAGGGGTTTAATTGCTTTTAGACCCCCTTATTATGCTACTTTTTGAGGTTTAATTGATTAAATGACAGACCAAATCTATGATTATTAGTGTTTTTGTGCTATGATGCATATTGAGTGCACTTGAAAGTGCTGTCTAGGTAGGCAGCTCATGTGTACACTAGGTCTACTATAGTGCTCTATACAATACAGACTGTTTCAAAGCAGCCTCACAGTGATAAACAGGAAAACGAGAGAATCAATAATGCAAACTTCATCTATTTCTGCTGTAAAGCAGCTCTAAAATGTCATTATTCAGGTCAAATGTTGTTCTCATCTAATAGTGTCTGTGCGGTCAAATTGAGAGTATTACTGAATATTAAGTGGCATATACACCACAGGAACAGCTGCTGTCTGTGGCCTGGAACATCAACAACACGTCTTGAAAAAATCAATGTTGGTATTTAAGTTATCGCTCTGTCATATGAGAGCTGATTTAGACCCGTGCGTCCCATGACAGCTGAATCACAAATCTGACCTACTAGAGAGACTGTTCTCAATCTCGGGAGCTTCTTCGTGAACAGAATGTGCAGTTCTTTGTCATGTCTGACCGTATCTGTAGCGTCACTGGTGCAGTGGAACTTGAGTTAGTTATCTTGATTTAGTTTGTACTAGTTCACAGTGAGTTCAAGCCAGTGTGCTTAATCTGTGGCAGAATTAGGGCAGATTATTGACTCGAGCCGGTTTGGCCTGTCAGTGGCGCTGGTGCATTGATGCTTGAGTATCAGTCACAATTTCACTGAACAAAATTTTGGTGTAGAAACAATTTTTGCAACAAAATTGCAGTAACACGTGAGGGTCCAATTCTCACTATTAACTAGTTGCTTGTTAGCATGCATATTATTGGCTGTTTATTAGTACTTATAAAGCACATTTTAATGCATTATTCTACATCCCTAAATCTAAACTTAACAACTACCTTACTAACTATTACTAAGCAGTCATTAGGAGTTGATTGAGGCAAAACCAGGTTCCCACTCCTGGAAAATTTATGAGAAATTTTCCAGTCCTGGAAACACATGGGAAATTAGATAAAATGTCCTGGAAAATATATATTTTTTAAAAACAGAGAGTTTATCACTGGCCCAAAACAATTACCGTTGGTTGCAGAAAGCTGCGTGATATAAACTCGCAATTGCGAGGTATAAAGTCCAATTCTGATGAAAAAAAAACTTGACTTTTCTCACATTTCTGACTTTATAACTCACAATTGCGAGAAAAAAAGTCAGAATAGAGAGATAAAATGTCGCAATTACCTTTTTATTTTTTATTCTGTGGCGTAAACAACCTTCAATAGTCATAATGTATGATTAACAGCTCATATTAAAAACTTTATAGTTTTTAATATTCTATTTAGTTATAGATTTTATAGTTAAGTCATGGCAATAAACTTGTACGCCTTTTAAAGACTTTAGGGCGTGATTACGGCTGTCACTTTTGTGAAAAAATCCTGTTCTATTTTTTTTTTTTTTTTTTTTTTTTAAACATAAGTGTTCATTAAATCGATTGTAAAATCGATTTTCCATGTCTAAAGACGTTTCCATTTTCAACGCCAAATATAGGCCAATCAGCGGACAACTAACAGGCATTAGGACGAACGTAAAGAGGGCGCTTGAGACGCAAAGTCAGCAATATTTCTGATGATTTATTGGCGTGAAGTTTCGTGCGACATTCTCGAAAAACAATAAGCAGAGTGGACTGCCATAACATCAATGAAAAACATTACTTCAGGCTTCAACGCGGCTGTGTTTACGATTAGAAATGTCAAACAAATTTCGCCTACGTAGGCGGTTGTAGCCCATGAAAAGAGGTTGAAAATAAAACTTAAAATTCACTGAAGGACTAGCCTACCTCTACCGGGTCTAGGTCTTTGTATTCATCTGGATGATGAAGCTGCATATGCCCCTCATGGTTGTAGTGCTGCTGTGAAATGGAAACTCACGATCGCACAGTTTGCATACCACTTTGTCCTTCTTCATAGTTTGATCTACAGTCCAAAACCCGAAGTGCTTCCATATCGAACTCCTCAAGATATTAGGGGTTATCACTCGTCTCTCATGTCGCACAGGTCGATCGCCGTTGTCCTCCATTTTTTTGGCAAAACACCAGCAGCAGCCGATTGAAACCGATTGAAACTGTAGGCGTGTAAAATTGGTGGGAATTTTCTTTTTAGCTTTCGCAACGCCTACTGCACTTTCGGATTTCTTTATTTTCTTTTTCTGCTTGTTTGTGAGTTTTGTTACATCTATCTTTTTTATTTGTTTAATTCGTTTAAAATTAATAGTGTACATATTTGGTTAAAATCGATTCCCTATTCTCGTTTTCAAAACTTGTGTTGGTTGGTCCGATCGAGTGTGCAATCGATTTTCGAACGTAACGTGACAGGCGTGATCCTTGTCTTTTATTCTCGCTGTAGAAAAATTGAAAATTGAAAAAAGTCCTGGAAAATGATCACTGAAAAAGAGTGGAAACCCTGCAAAAGTCATAGTTAATAGTGAGAATTGGAACCTAATCTCAATGTGACAAAAATTGCTAGTAAATTTCACTATTAATTACAAAGAAATGGCTTGTAAAACACTGAATTAAAGTAGAAAAACTAGGATGGTATTTTCAGTCTCCATTATCTAATCATTTTTTACAGTGTAATGTCTGATTGTCATTTCATAATATAAAATATCAATTTTAATGTTGAATATAATGTATAATAATGCAATGGGGGAATATTTGTGGGTCCTGATAATGCCAAATCTTATGTTTCCAGTAAAAAGTGGCCTACATTATTTTCAATATATCTAGTCAGTGACAGAGTGCAGGCATATTCGTCTAAAAAATTCTGTATTTTCAGCTTCAGAATCATATTTTTATTGTCCTGTGCATTGGGTTATCAGCACCACGTCCAAGCCTAATCATTTCCACCCCCAATGTAATACCAAATTTAGCATTTTAATCAACAGTACATTTTTTGTTAACCTTTTACCATGTGTCTTGGAGTATCGCAGAAATATCATATCGTGATATGTATGGAATCTTGACATGAGGGTATCGTTACACCCCTAATATCAAACAAATCTTTTCACTTTTCTTCTCATTTTTGCTCACGGACTTTAATCAGCAGTGTTTTGGTGCTTTTTTAGATCAGTGTTTTGTTATAGTTCTTTTAATATTTTGAATTAGCTTTTATTTGATATTTTTATATATTATTTTTTCATTATGTTTTTTTAAAAATATCGCTATTTATGTTTAATTTATTTTATTTCAGTTTTGGTTATAGTTTTTATTTATTTCTAGTTAATAATTTTAGTGCTTCAAGTTAAACTTCTTTCAGTTTATTGCCAAGGCAACATTTCTAATTTTGGTTTTGTTTAAGTTTTTCAACTATTTTACTTGCTTTATTTCAGTTACTAGAAGGGTTTTTAATAGTTCTAGTATTAATTAACGATAATAACCCTTTACATATCATATACAGTACCTGTCAAAAGGAAGTTTGGAAGCATTAAGATTATTTAATGTTTCTGAAAGAGTCTCTTCTTCTCACCATGGTTGCATTTATTTAATCAAAAATACATAAAAAATTGTGAAATATTATTCCAGTGTAAATCAGCTGTTTTCTATGTGAATATGTAGTAAAATATAATTTATTCCTGTGATCAAAGCTGAATTTATCATCATTACTCCAGTCTTCAGTGTCACATGATCCTTCATAAATCATTCTCATATGAGGATTTGATGCTTTCATTATTATCATCAATGTTGAGAACAGTTGTGCTGATTTTTCATTTTTTTGTGGAAACCATGATACACTACCATTCAAAGGTTTGGCATAAGTAATAATAATATAAAAAAATACTTTTATTCATTAAGGATGCATTAAATTGATCAATAGAGACAGTAAAGACATTCATAATGTTGCAAAAGATTTCTATTTCAAATAAATGCTGTTCTTTTTACCTTTCTATTCATCAAAAAAATCCAGACAAAAATGTATCACGGTTTCCACAAGAATATTAAGCAAAAATAAGAACCATTATTAATAATTGAGCACAAAATCATCATATTAGAATGATTTGTGAAGGATCATGTGACACTGAAGACTGGAGTAATGATGATAAATTCAGCTTTGATCACAGGAATAAATTACACTTTATTATATATTCACATAGAGAACAGCTGCTTTACACTGGAATAATATATCATATTTTTACTGTATTTTTGATCAAATAAATACAGCCTTGGTGAGCAGACGAGACTTTTTCAAAAACATTTAAAAATCTTCATGTTTCCAAACTTTTGACCGGTACTGTAGGTTCTTTTTTTGTGAAAAGTGAATTATTATGCACACACATAGCTTTTATTTGTTATATATTTGATATCAAACATTAAATCAAAGTCTGTGTGTTTAACGTTCCTGCTCTGTCGTTCTGCAGCTGAAGGAGTTTCAACAGAAGACTATCCCATCCACAGGAAGCGCTGGACCAAAGAAGAAGAGGAAAGTGAAAGGAGGCGATCAGACGGACACACCTGCTGACAGACGCTCTCCAGATAATGTGAGTCAGGTGCGTAATCGACCCTCGCGCCGTGAAACCTGTGCTTCGCCGGCCGGATGAGACTGAATGTTGACTGTGTCTGTTTTGTGGGGATTTGTTTGTCTTTTGACGGATCAGTTAGTGCTACTTTCCCACGGCAGGATTTAATCCTCGATTCAGGATCTAATTGTTTTTTGCACACAATGAATTATATTTCCCCTTTGTTTAGACTGTTTTAGCTTAGTCCTACTGTTATTATATTAGTCATGTTTGCACTTACACAGAACAGCAAGAAATTACAAGTCTATAGCGCTTTATACAGTACAGATTGTTTCAAAGCAGCTTCACAGTGTTATAATGATTCAATGATGCATGAGTTCAATTCTGCTGTAAAGAATTATTCAGAGTCTGATGCAGGGTTATTACTACAAATATTAAACAGTTTTGTTAATTACAAATAAATCTGAAAAAAATTAAATATGAATATTACATTAAAAAAACTATACCAAAATTAAAAAATGTTGCCTTGGCAAGCAAGTTGAAGCACTAAAATGACTAGCTGGAAATAAATAAAACTTTAAAACAATTTTTGCTATTGTATAATTGGCATTTTGTTAATAATACAGCTGATAAAAATAAAATAAATGTTATTATTATTTATAGTTTAAGTTGAAGCACTAAAAATTACTGTCTAACTGGAAATAAATAAGTAAAACTAACATAATTAATTCAGTTAAAAGCAGAACAGTT
>CM077169.1:1795025-1802525 GCA_039654105.1 Coreius guichenoti | reverse complement strand
AACCGGGGAAAACGCGAGTAAAACAAACGGTTATCAGTTTAAACTAAAGGTTGGACTCGATATAGTGTTCCTTACACCTTACCAAAGATCCAGTGATCCATGGATATTGACATGCAGCCAGGAATCATGTTTCCTGACATTTATATGAGCCTGATTTCGATACATAAATATTTATCACTGTCAGTCATCACAATTTCGAGAGTGAATCCCGCATTTATATGCGGATAGGTTTTATTCAGATTCTGAATATATTATAGCATATTAATTATTTTTTTATATCGCCTAGACAGCGTGCAAGAGCGCTCCCTTTATAATCACTAAAAGCTGTCACTCATTCAGTGAACGTGATCTCACAAAGTCCCGTAATATTAATCAGCGAAGCGACGACACATTGAATCTCTTATTTACATAATGTCCACACTTAGAGAGGATTAGCGCACGTGCAGAACTCAGCACTGGACACACACTCGAGCGTGAGTGGATTCTAACTTCAACACCTGTGATTGGCCATTGCGTTCAAGAAATCAACAAACATGTCTGTGATTGGCTACATTACTCACCGAAGCGAAAACACGTTGGAAATTGAATCATTTGACGAGCGCAAATACAGATACGCACTGGATCTTTTGCCAACTCTTTTTTGCTGATAATGTGCTATTATTACGAAGAAAACAGATCCTAGACCAGCAGTTATGGGCAGCTTTTCCCTCTAAAAGCTGTCAGTAGCAGAAGCAGCAGCGGCGGCAGTGGTTTAGTGAGAAAGTTAAACGCTATTATCAAGTCCGTCTCCGTCGGTCCGGAAGGGGCACAGGGATGACCCCCGACCCCCCCCCTCAGGCGCCGGGCCTGGTTTTGTGTGTTTTTCGCTGCATTCACACTGTAAACCAAATGCTGCCTCTCAGTCTTTTTGCCACTCGGTGGGCGTAACCGCAGTCACTCCGGCTGACGGTGACGTCACGTGCATACCCTCTATATAGTTGATACTAATTTTATATCAGTTTTTGTTATTTTACTACATCAAGTTAAATTAAAATGAGAAATGTTTCCTGGGGAACTAGCTGAAATAAATTTATTTTAGTTCACATTAATTTTATTTCAAGTAACAAATGTTTTTTATAGTTTTAGTTAATTATAATAACCCTGGATTCAATGCGGAAAAGCTATAAAATACCATTTTTTTTGTGGAAAATGTGTCAGAGGCAGTATTATTTTAGTATCATTGGGATACTATTATAATTTTTATTTTTTCCAATTTATTTTTAATTTTAGTTAAAGTTTTATTAATTTAAGTTTTTTTTAATAAGTTTTATATATGTCTATATAGTTTTTATAAATTATTTCAGTTTTAGTTATTTATTACATTGTTAAACTAAATGAAAATGAGAAATGAAGCCTCTAGCTAAAATAAAATACGTTTAAGTTTTATTTTTTTTTTACGTTAAGATGTATTTTATTTCAAACAACAAAAATGTTTTGTTTTTTTCCAGGATTCTTTGATGAATAAAAAGATAAAAAGAACAGCATTTATTTAAAATAGAAATCTTTTGTAACAATATACACTACCGTTCAAAAGTTTGGGGTTTTTCTTTCTTTTTTTGGAAGAAACGAATATTTTTATTAAGTTAAATTGATAAAAAGTGATTTATATTGTTAGAAAATATTTCTATTTTGAATAAATGCTGTTCTTTTTAACTTTTTATTAATTAATTAATCCTTAAAAAAGTATCACAGGCTCGAAAAAATATTAATAATAATAATAATAATAATATTAAGCAGCACAACTGTTTCCAATATTGATAGTAAATCATCATATGAGAATGATTTCTGAAGGATCATGTGACACTGAAGACTGGAGTAATGATGATAAATTCAGCTTTGATCACAGAAATAAATTATATTTTATAATATATTAAAATAGAAAACCATTATTTTAAATTCTAATAATATTTTAAAATATTACTTTTTTTTTTTTTTTTTTTTTTCTTTTTTTTTTTTCCCCTGTATTTTTTATCAAATAAATGCAGGCTTGATGAGCAGAAGAGACTTCAAAAACATGTTTCCAAACTTTTGAACTTTTTTTACTTTTGATATATATATATATATTTGAACTTCTGCGGCTAGACCGCATGCGACCGGCCGACCGGATGTGATGTATTCTAATCAAAACTATGAGCACGAAGTTAGAATTACCAATATTTTAACACTTTAACGTTATTCTGTAAACACTATTTCTGTAAAATAATTAATAATTATTAAATCAATATTTATATTGATTAGCTCTATAACATCTATGTTTTTATTTTATATGTATTGGGGGTCATTTGTTTTGTGTGGATGTATTCATGCATGCATTACATTAATTAAAATCATTAATTTTACCATGGTGAGAGCCGAGGGTAACGGTTGCTTCACGACCAGTTTCAAAGTTCTGTGCGACTGCCGCTAGGGGGCGAAATGCGACAATCGTATGCAAATGTTGTGTGCAGTGGAAAGGCGGCTTAACACTATAAATAAATGTATAACTCAGATTTATGTGTATAACAACCTTAGCTTGCTGCTTTATTCTGTCAGTTTGTACACACTGACTGCACAGAAATGCTGTTAATTCTATATGTTTATAATGCATGTTTAGTCCATTGTATCACTAAATGGTCTATTGTGTAAAGTTGGACTCGTGTTTGTGTTTGCAGGCCGCTGTCGTCCACAGAGAGCTTGAGACAGCTTTCCCAGCAGCTCAATGGACTCCTGTCTGACGTGAGTCACGCCACCCGTCTGTCTGCTTTAATGTCTGTGTTTGGGTGGGTTGGGATGCTATGATGTTATTTTTCCTGCCCTGCTTGGTTACATCAGCAGAAAAGTCATTTCATATCTATTCTTTATATTTTTATGTATAATATTTATATTTGATTTGATCTTGATATATCTAACTAAACTCCAATGGTTCCTCCCAAATGAACCAACAATATTTGTAAATGTACATGCCTTGAGAGAGATTATGCATGATAGAAGCTGTTAAATTGTTATTGAACACTTGTAAATACCCCACATATCAACCATTTCAGGATAATTAAGTCATTTGTTTTGTGTTGTGTAAATGTTAATTGTTTTATTGGGTGAAATGCAGTCAACAACATACATCAACGGAGACAGCGATCCACCGACAGTCAACGAGAAGGAGCTGGAGGTATTTCATACGTTTCACTATTAATTCACGTTTGCTTTTTTTAAAACATAAACATCTTTTTTTTTGTGCAGAGCTGTATTGCTGCATTATACGAGCTGAGGATTATAATTAACACTCCAAACGGTCACTAATCTCGCTCAAGCAGGAGATAATCTTATTGAAGTTCTTACGATGAAAATAGCTTGACGTCTGTAGCGTTGGCCAATGTGACGGTCTGTATAAGAGCGTCAGTCGCTTGATATCATTTTCACAATGATACAGGGTTTTCCTGGGTCAAAAATGGTCTTTGGGGGTGGCTGACAGACATGGTCATCCACACACACAGTAAACAGTACCCTACCCACGTCATCTGCGAACGCAATACTGACAATACATTTAAAATAAATGCAAAGAAACAGTTAGCAATTTTTGCTTATCTTATTTTGATTTCTCATTATGTATGATCTCTTACCTTGATGTTTGTTTCTTTTGTTCCTCATTTTTTTACACTATTTAATGATAATTGTTTTGGTATATAATCATATCAATATTAAAAAAGTAGCATTAAAAAATTATTAACAAATAGCCTAATTTTCTACCATATATAATTTAATAAAATGATCAGCTAGCAAACAACAACTTTGTTCTGGTTTCACCTCACTCCAGTCTAAACTAAATGATTTTATATATTTTACTACACATTGTCAATATAAATTATTTTATAGATTATTAAGACTAATTCTTCCTAACCACTCTTGCTAAATGGGATAAGCACACTTGTGTTCTCATCTCAGAGGTGTTCTGAGTAAATGATTAAACTGATTTGTGAGATCAGTGTTGGACAGATCAGTTGTTTTAACCAGTCGTTAAAATGATTCGGTTCAAAGGAGTCATTAGGTCGCGAATCGGACATTTAGCAGACGCGCGAATCGGACATTAGCAGACGCGTTGTGTGCGAATCCCGTCTGTTAGAACATCGTGAAAGATTTGTCAACACAGAAAACACTTCATAACTGAGTAGAATTTTTCCTGTTTATTGAAAGTATGGTTTATGTCAGCTGGTCAGAGAAGAGTCAACGTTTTTTGAGCGCAATTCCCACCCAGCGTTAATTCAAGGAAAAAATTGTCCGAATGCGCCACGTGCAACATGGATTCAGTGTTCAGACCTTTTGATTTTGATTAATATGTGAAATATGAGAAAGACCTAACGCTCCATTCACACGGGGCATCTGCGTCAACGCCAATCATACTACTTTTCCGGTGTTGCATGAACGCAATTGGCTGCGCTAGGGTATTTGCATAGGCGATCTGATTGGCTGACGCCTGCGTTGACGCTTGAAAAGTTGAAAACTTTTCAACTTCTGCCGCGAGCAACTGCAGTGATGCGACGCAACGGAACCCACAATTCAGTTCGGCAACGCATGACGTCACCCATTCAAAGTAAATGAGAAGCGTTGACGCCGACGCCCCGTGTGAATGCAGCGTAAGACGGTGCTTATTTATACTCTCTGCTCGCTCTCTCTGTCACTCAGTTAACATGCGCCCTATCACAAGTGCAGCAGTCATCTACATCACTCATAAATCACAATAACTGATCTAATAAGGCTTTGGCGGGACAAAAATTCGTTTTGGTGGCCGCCAAAAAAATTTCAATGCAGGACAAACCCTGTGATATCCCAGATTAAGAACAATTTAAACATTTCTTGCTAATGATAAAGAAGCGTTTCCCTCTTCTCTCTGCTGTGCACTACTTGAGTCTTAATTAGTGTATCTCTCAGTATGTGCGTTATTGCAGTGCTGGCGTTCTCACATGATCTCCTGCCACACGCTGAACAAACATCCTGTTTCACCTTCACAAACACAGGCTGTTCGACAGAAAGAGGCTTCGTTTATTAGTTACAGTCTCACTCAAAAGTTTAAAGCAACTCTCGTCTGCTCACCAAGGCTGCATTTATTTGATCAAAAATACAGTAAAAATGTGAAATATTATTACAGTTTAAATCAGCTGTTTTCTGTGTGAATATATAGTAAAGTGTAATTTATTCCTGTGAATTTATCATCATTACTCCAGTCTTCAGTGTCACATGATCCTTCAGAAATCATTCTAATAATCAAGAAACTTTTTTTCGTTATTATCAATGTTATAAACATTTTTTCAGGATTCTTTGATGAATAGAAAGCTCAAATGAACAGCATTTATTTGAAATAGAAATCTTTTGTAATATTATTAGTAGTGCTGTGAATCGATTAAACAAAATTAATTAATCACACTTTTTTTTTAAAGAGGGTATGTTTTAAATATTTGTTGCATCTTTTTATGAATGAAGGCCAGTATCACTGATACTGATGTCTCTGTGAAAACATTAATGATAGACGTTCAACATTACAGTATAATTGAAAGCTATATCAATTTCAACATTTATTAGGCTTTAAAAAAATTACTTTTAATTTAAGTGGACTTTAAAAACAATCTTTGAACCCATAATAAATGTTATTTTTAACTGTGGCCTTCTGTCTAACAGGTAGGAAATATACAGAAATGTAATAGTTATCAAAAACTTCACAGTCTTAACTGCATAAATGATAAATTAAATATAGATTAATCCTTATTAAAGCAACACTTTTCTTTGTTCCCTTTGTTCTGTGATGAACATTAATGACAGACATCATTAGTGGCTGCTGTCTCTTTAAGATCTGCCGCTGCCGAACATGACGTGGATCTGACGCGCATCTCATTTCCTCAACTCTTTACGTTCAATTAATACGTTATTTAACTCATTTAAGACTGCTCTTATGAGGATACTCAACAAAACGGGTGTTTTGGCATAATTCTGTTTGTTTTTGTTCGTCAAGCACAAAAGAGAACTCGATACTGGCGCGCGTCTTTCTGAGCGTCATGTGTGTCATAGTCAGGACATTCACAGACAGCGCGTTCTCTTCTGTCTTTCTGTGTGTCGTGTGTGTGTGTGTCATAGTCAGGACATTCACAGACAGCGCGTTCTCTTCTGTTTTTCTGAGCGTCGTGTGTGTGTGTGTGTGTGTCAGGACATTCACAGACAGCGCATTCTCTTCTGTCTTTCTGTGTGTCGTGTGTGTGTGTCATAGTCAGGACATTCACAGACAGCGTGTTCTCTTCTGTCTGTCTGTGTGTTGTGTGTGTGTCATAGTCAGGACATTCACAGACAGCGCGTTCTCTTCTGTCTGTCTGTGTGTTGTGTGTGTGTCATAGTCAGGACATTCACAGACAGCGTGTTCTCTTCTGTCTGTCTGTGTGTTGTGTGTGTGTCATAGTCAGGACATTCACAGACAACGCGTTCTCTTCTGTCTGTCTGTGTGTTGTGTGTGTGTCATAGTCAGGACATTCACAGACAACGCGTTCTCTTCTGTTTTTCTGAGCGTCGTGTGTGTGTGTGTGTGTGTGTGTGTGTGTGTGTGTGTGTGTGTGTGTGTGTGTGTGTGTGTGCGCGTGTGTGTGCGCGTGTGTGTGTGTGTCAGGACATTCACAGACAGCGCGTTCTCTTCTGTCTTTCTGTGTGTCGTGTGTGTGTGTCATAGTCAGGACATTCACAGACAGCGCGTTCTCTTCTGTCTGTCTGTGTGTCGTGTGTGTGTGTGTGTCATAGTCAGGACATTCACAGACAGCGCGTTCTCTTCTGTCTGTCTGTGTGTCGTGTGTGTGTGTGTGTCATAGTCAGGACATTCACAGACAGCGCGTTCTCTTCTGTCTGTCTGTGTGTCGTGTGTGTGTCATAGTCAGGACATTCACAGACAGCACGTTCTCTTCTGTCTTTCTGAGCGTTGTGTGTGTGTGTGTCATAGTCAGGACATTCACAGTCAGCACGTTCTCTTCTGTCCGTCTGTGTGTCGTGTGTGTGTCATAGTCAGGACATTCACAGACAACGCGTTCTCTTCTGTCCGTCTGTGTGTCGTGTGTGTGTCATAGTCAGGACATTCACAGACAACGCGTTCTCTTCTGTGTGTCATGTGTGTGTCATAGTCAGGACATTCACAGACAGCGCGTTTTAATGGTTTAAAAGCATTTGCATGAATAAGAGCGTGATCATATAATGTAACGCGAGCCAAAGAATGACAGAAAAAACGGATGCTGTGTTTGTGTTAAATATTATTAATGTGTTAAACTGAAAAAATTAATTGCGTGCGTTAATGCGCTAAATTTGACAGCACTAGTTATTAGTCACTTTTGATCATTTTAATGCATCCTTGATGAATTGAAGTATTAATTATAATCAGTGTTGGGTATAACTAGTTACTAAGTAATTAGTTACTGTAATTTAATTACTTTTCCCTTGAAAAAGTAAAGTAAGGGATTACTCTTA
>CM077169.1:1722525-1787525 GCA_039654105.1 Coreius guichenoti | reverse complement strand
TAGATAGGCTAGTTGTTTTTGCTGGGGAATTTTTGTTAAAACCATAGGCAAAAGTTCCTCGGGTTAAGGGTACGTTGTAGTAAACGATGTACTAAAAATGGAAAAGTTTTTGACTAAAGATGGCGTTTTTGATAAGTTTCGCGTACAGACGACAACAATAATCCCCGTTCACACGGATCTGCGAAATCAACTAAAATCGCTGTATTCTGCTGCCAGGCCAGTAGATGGCGATGTTACTTTGTAAAGAAACTACGCGCCTATAGACTGAACACGTGATACGCATGACGTCACTGTTTTCACAAATTTGTGTTTTGGTCGTGTACACAGAGACAATAACGGTATCGTTTTCAAAAACTTGTACTTTGAAACCTGTTTTCAAAAGTTTGCATTTTCAGGCCCCCAAAATGCCATTGTCGTGTAAATGAGCGGCCAAAACACGTAAAAAGTTTTCCATTTTTCATTGAAAACTGTGTTGTGTAAACGGCCCCTGAGTGGTCTATCAGCTGCTGATTTTTGTTCATGGTATTCAGCTGAAACAAAATGTTTTGCAAAAAGACGTAAATATGTAAATAAATATGTTTGATATCTAAATGTTTGACTTATTTATTTATTTATTTTTTACCTCATTGGAATCGAAACTGGGAATCGTTAAGAATTGAAATTGCTCAAATTCAAACGAGACCCAACCTTAAAGCCACAATATGTAATTTTCGCCACTGGCGGTCTCTTATTCAAAACAAAGGTGTGTCTTGATGTCTTGATTGGGCGGAGCTTTTATTCTGTCAGACGAGCGCTTCCGCTTCTTCCGCTCGTGTGTGTGGGGGAACGCAGCGCTGTTTTATCATATTACACACATTTAAATGTTACAGTTATGTTATAATGCTACTCTGTGCGTTCGCTCGGCGCTACTATGAGACACTTGTTCACACTGCAGTGAGCGAGATCATATTAGGCATGGTAAAACATGGTACTCGCGGTAAATCAAGAACACCAGAATTACACAATAAGACTAACTGTGTTGAGCTGTAGAGCAATGTTGCTCACCTGTCTAAAAAAAACACATCATATATTAAAGTGTCTTTGGTGTTTCCATGGTTTCTACTAAATAACACCGGAAATCGAGGGTATCGCGGGTAAGATGGGCGATGCACGCACACGGTCCGTGTCCTAAAATTGCTTATTTCTCTGGATTTAAACATTCTTGGAGACACTTGGGATAATGTAAGTACACAAGTCAACAAAATATATAACGTTGTTCTAGTGGTTTTTGGATATTTTAATCCTAAAATCTTACATATTGTGCCTTTAATAGGTTGACATGTTTTTTTTGGGCGGTAAATAATGGCACAAACACCAGTAAATTGATGAGCGCAAACCTTAGTAAATCACGTTGCATGATTCATTTAAATACTCTTCTCCCATAAATTTTGCGTCTGAAAGGGAAACTCCTACAAATGCATATGCAGTAACGTCAGCCGCAAAAATAGCCCTGTCCACGCCTTTTCAGCACTTATTTTTCACTGCATGTCTTTAGTAGATCCTGACCGTTGTTGTAGTTTTTTTTTAACGCCAAAAGTGGGTTTGCGCTGGTGCATGCTGTTAGTAAATCTGGCCCTTACTGTGCACATGATGTAACAACAGCTCATGAAGTAATTCCTGTCTGTTACAATAAATCCTCCAGTTCTCCAGTCAGTCGGGTCCTCCATCAGAACACCAGCAGGTTCAGCTCCTCCTGGAAGAAAAGCACCAGTTTGAGGCTCACGTGGCTCAGGTGCTGAAGGGATTGTGTTTTGGGAATTGTTTGTGTCTGTATTTTTCCTCTGTCATTCTGAATTTCCTGTGCGTGGTTTATGTGCAGCTGATGGAGTCCATCGCTCAGCTGCAGGTGGAGAGGGATCAGTACGCTGCACAGATTCAGGAGGAGGGACGAGTGTGGAAAGACAAAACCGAACAGCTCCTGTCTCAGGTAAACATACTGTGTGTGTGTATAAATAATAATAATTGTTTTATTTTACAGTACAACTATAAGGGCTTCTCATCACAAATCTGGTGAAATGGCTGACACACGTTATGTTCCCAAATGCACGTTATAAGCGACAGAGTTCACTCTGAAACACACAGTGCATTTTAATGTCATTAAATTGCGGACTTTGTGATGGATCGCTATTTCGATGTCATTCAGTCTAAACACACACACGGTCATACCCTCCCGGGCGGCGTGTGTTGATGTATTGTGTGTGTGTGTGTGTAGGTGCGTCTGATGTCAGAGGAGCGGGACAGCACTGCTGCTCAGATCCACGAGCTGCAGGAGAAGATCACAGAACTGGAGAACGCTGCAGGTACAAGACATGAGATCCACACCCTCTACGACCCCATTCACATTCAACACAACACAATAAGGGTGTGTTCACACTTGGCATGTTTGGTTAGATTAAAACGAGTCCTGGTGCGATTGCTCTGTTAGTGTGGTTCGTTTTCAAACAAACATGGAAACGAACCAAAAACAGGACATGATGTCACAAGATATGACCCTAAAAAGGACAGAATGCTCAAGCATACCTGTTTTTCTTGTCATAGTCGCGACGTTGCCCATCACAGTTCGGTACAACACGAGTTGTCAGCTCCATACACCAGGCCTCCAGACTGTGAAAATAGGCATTTTGTGACCTATTTTCCTGCCGGTGCGTCAAAATTTTGTTAGAGGTCGCACTTGTGCCTCCACCATGTTGCCCAACTGATAAGAGCTGCCATTTCTGTTACATATGAGAAACGTCAAACAAAACGAAAGTGAAACGAAACCGCACTAGCACTAACCGCGGACTGTTTACCACATCAGAGCAATAAAAGACAGCACAGCGAGAGCTTAGGACAGGTTTACTCGCGGGACGATCTCGAGCATGCAACACTGTTAATACAGAGCGCTGGGAGGTCCATTGAGAAAGCGGTTGAATTCGCCGCAAAATTAATAACATCGAGAGGGAAGCATTCAAATTCGGCGCAGAATTCTGTTATAAACGGATACCAGATTAAACAGCGCTGGTGTAGAAACCAGGAGAAACATTGTGCCATGAATTAAGTTATAGAAGGCTTTCCAATCCACAAATCACCATGGATTTAATGTAGTAAAGCTAACTGTAACCATGGTATTGTGGCAGAAATAGTCAAAAGTTTTTTTTTTTTTTTTGCATTATTCATCTCAGGGTTCGTTCGACCTTTTGAGAGTGAAATTCAAGCACTTTTCAAGGGCTTCACACTTTTTCCAGCACTTCAAAACTCTAAATATCATCCAATGTTAATGTTATTTTTAATGTGACGATCTGTAAAACTAAAAGTTTAAAGGTGTAGCAAAACTAACACTTCGACATGAAATGACCACTATAACCAGTAGATGTCGGCAGAGGAACAGTTATTGATTTATTAGCCATTTCCACTAATATATGGAAAAGTAGGACGTCACAAAGTCTCTTGAAAAACAAAAACTTTTCTTCAAATTGTGATGCAATTACACAGAAAACAAGTAAAGAGTGCTCCTTTTATAATCACTGAAGCTGTCGGTCAGTACAGTGTGAGACTATAGAAGAACAATGGGACATTTATTAAAGCTACACTATGAATTTTTTCGGTGCTAGGGGTCGCTAACCTCTTCACAACAATAACAAAGGCGTAGATTGATGACGCAGTGAATGAGCGTGGAATCATACCGATGGATCTAATAATGTTTATGGGGAAATAATGTTTATGGATGAGTGTTTTTAACATGTGGTATGAAGCAGGGCGCGATTACTAATAAGAGACAGATATCAGCGCCACACGCGAGTCCCAGGGATTATAAAGAAATGAGGACATTTCATTCTACCGAACGACCAGCGAGTGCTGAATTACTGCTCATACAGGTCAGTTTATTTGACCAATTAAAACTGTGAGGAAACTCAATGCTGTTTGACTCGGTCTACACTATCTAAACTGCATTTGAGTGTGTTGAGAGTTATAATGTTATTCTGTGTGTTAGTTTGTTGGCTGTATGAGACTAGCAGTAGCTACATCATACTGATGATATTCTCATATTTCATCTTGTTGAGCTACATAACATTGATTCGTTTCATGTACATTTGCTCACCTGTCTAATAAAGCACAAGAAAGGCATCTCTCAAGTCGAAGTTTGTTGCGAAGCTCTCGCCATCTGGAAAACGCCACGTCGATACTGGTCCTCTTTTGATTTCTCATTTTGGTCCAAAGTCTGCGTGCCATGGTCCGTAATGTTTGAGCGAAACTACAACGGCTCGAGACGTTACGCAGTCGTCCACGTCTGTTGCCATGGTTTCTACGTCAGTAAAAGCAGAAACCGAGGCTAACGCGGATATGACGGGATTGGGATATTGTAAATGCTCAACTGAACAAAATATATAACACTGGCCTAGTGGTTTTTGGATATTTTACTGCAAAAATCTTACATATTGCACCTTTAAGTGTAGAATATTACAAATTTCATCTGCATATCAATTTAAGCTCAGTGCTTCACTGTTAAATTTCCAATAAACAAACACGCAATATTATTAGTAACTGCACTTGTTAATGCAAAAACAATAGTAATTTTATGCTTAAATTAACTTAATGAGCTACTGCTCTCAAATGTTAGTCTGGAGCCCTGTATAGCATCATTTGTACAGCGAGCGCATTTAGCCCAGCACACAGCATTGTTTTGGATGTTCGCCAAAATATACGTCATAAAAATAGGTCTTTTTGCTTTGTATCTTTAGGTTTGGTGTTAAAAACGACAGCCAAGCAAACCAGGACTAAATATATTATTTTTTGGTTCAGACCAAGATAACTGAACTACAAGTTTAAACGCACCGTAAATCGCTTACTTTTCCCCCCCAGTTGCCAAAAAAACAAAACACAGGCCAAAAACATACACTACATAAATACTACTTCTAGCCTTACACTCTTCAGACAGAAACATGACAGGTTTGTCTTGTGTCCACAGCTCTGATGAGCAAAGAGCAGGAGTCGCAGGCCGTGTCACAGGTCTCAGGCCCTTCAGAAAGTGAACTGGCCCTTCAGGAAACCATCAGCAGCCTTCAGCAGGAGAGAGACGCTCTCAGTCTACACTACCAAGCACAGGTGACCTGCGATGACCATGTGATGCACGCTTTGTGTCATGCATTTACTGTGTTCAGCAAGCGTTTGCCTTACAAAGTTCACAATTCACTTACATTTGAAAATTCTAGATCATGCAATTCTTATTGCGGTATATTTAGATTAATACATTTCTTAAATGCATTAAACAAAACCCTTTTGACTCCGAGGCCCCCTCATTCTTCACAATAGCTGTTTCCATCCACCTATTTTTATGCACATTTTGGGATATTGCATAAAAAAACTCTGAATGGAAATGCCAAGATATGCATAAATATGCATAAAAAAAACGTGTGCTCAATTGAGGCGGATACATTTTTCATCTGATAAGAAAACGCGTGCATAAACTATGATGGAAATGCATTTACCGAATAATTCCTCAAAACCCTGGGACTTTGCCTCAGCAGAGGCTGTGATTGGATAACTGGACTAACCAGCGGACCAATGGCGTCGCAGCATCTCAAATGGAGATGAAAGGCCTGAGTCAAAGTCTGTGATCAGAATGATTTGGTTTAATTCCCTCCAGAAGCGTCTCACACTATTGCGCACCCAAACACAATAAAACATGACAGCATTTACTGTGTTTCATCTGACGCTCTCAGCAACTTTTATGACTGATATTTTGAGCCAATTCACAATTAAGTGACTATTTTGTTCTCTTGAACACATGGGATGGAAACGCTGCTTTATTTGCACGTTTTATGCCATATTCCAATTTTGTGTACTCTGACCGAAATAAGCATGTGCTTGTGACAAACACGGATGACGTTTTCATGCGCAGATTCGTGAACACGGTGGTAAAGAAGGCATCACATTTTTGGGGTGCTGAAAAGTTCATGTTGACATCAACGTTGCACGACATAAATATAATGCAATATATATTGACATGAAGACATATAGGCCCCTATTTTAACGATCTGAGCGCATGGTCTGAAGCGCACAGCACAAGTGCACTTTAGGGCGTGTTCAAATCCACTTTTGCTAGTTTAACGACGGGAAAAATGGTCTGGTCTAAAGGGGTTGTCCCTCGTCTCTTAATGAGTCATGGGTGTGTTTTGGGCGTAACGTGCAATAAACCAATCAGAGTCTCATCTCCCTTTCCCTTTAAAAGCCAGTTGCGCTTGCACAATGGCGGATTCGCTATTTACATGGAGGAATATAGACACCCTCAACCTGACGAGTCAGTTTAAATACATGTGTGTGTTGCCACGATTGGTTAAATAATTAGGTAATTTAATTCGTCATTACTGCAAATAGGTAATCTGATACATGCAATGACTATCCATTATGACATGCAGACATTTTTATCTCTATGTACACAATAATAATCTTTTACATTGTAATCCTTTTATTTTTAATATTTAAATGTGTGTGCTCCTGTGCGTCACTGTGTGTAATAAGCAGAGTGTATGTGCGTTGTGCACCGCCTATAGGCTCATATTACTAACACACCCTTTAAATAACACAACAAATACTGCGCTATTGACTAGGGGTGTAACGGTACACAAAACGGACGGTTCGGTACGTTCCTCGGTTTTGAAGTCACGGTTCGGTACAGCAGGGGAGAAAAAACTAAATATAAAATTGCTTTTTTTTTAATTTTTATTAAACAGTGGTTTACTAAAATTAGCCTAAATTCAGCTGCTATTTATTTTTAGATGTAATCAACACTCAAATAACACATTGTATGCAAACATGTAAATTTCACATAAGGCAGTTTTTGCATTAACTTCTAAATATTTATAAAATTATGTTTTTACTCCAATTCGTTGTTGAAATATAATCATTTATACACAGTGGCTGTCATTTTCATGACAGATTCATTTAAACACACGTTAAATAATCCAGACATCAGTAACAGGTTAAGTAGAATATAATGAATATATAGGCTAATATAGAGCATATATTTAGTGAAAGAGTTGATTTCTCTAGTGAACTCACAGCTGTGGACACTGAATGACTTCTGAAGTAAATGTGATGCTACGTGACATTGTTTACAAGCTTATTGACGTCTTTCCACCGTTGAAACACGGATTGAGTGATTACAAGACATATGATACGCTTCAGTAAGTTGTATCCTCAACACGTTTATTCTTTGACTAGGAAGAGATGCGCGGTGTGCTGCCGCTTGAACTGACGTGCCTATACAGTGATCTGTGTCACGCCACATTAAAGAGCGTCAAAACGGCATTTATCGTTTGAATTTTATGATGAAATGGACTGAATACTTAATATGTTCGTGTGGGAACTCTGATTGAAGTGTGTTCCACGCGTAAAACAAGCCGACTGTTAAAGATTGCATTCTGTACCGTTCGTTACACGTGCGCCGTACCAGAAGTCCTGTAACGAAACAGTTCAGTACGAATACGTGTACCGTTACACCCCTAATATTGACTTTAGAGCAGGTTTGTGTTGGTCGCAGTCGTTTTCAGTTCCTCAAAATAGCAACGTGCCAACAATGCCCCTGAACACACCTGGTTTTCAGACCAGACGCCCATGCGCCAGTGCATTTGTTATTTAAACAACGTGGAGCTGGACGTGAAAATGAGAACTGCGTCCGGATTAAACTAGCAAAAAACACGCCTGGCGCCGGGTGTATGATAGGACCCCTAGTCACCGAAATCTAAAATGTTTATAGAAATGTGTTTTGAATTTGATGTTAGTAGATTAAAACAGCGGACAGTAACACCTCTGTATGTTCATCATTCATGCTGTGCATTGGGGTATGAGAATAATGGTGGTAAAAATAACCAAAATTCTTAGCAAATAATCAGAATAATGAAAATTGCATGTAAACGGGAGTTGAAGAGGTTTGCTCACGTTAACATCTCAATGCAATTAAGCCTTTACTCTGATTATTGAAATAATCTTGTTATTGGTGCACGTGTAAACGTAGTCAATGTTTAAGATTTTTGATATTCAATTAGTCTCAATATTTATGTTTTGGCTGTGTAATAACTTTAAATGAACACGCCACTATTTTTGAAAATAGGCTCATTTTCCAACTCCCCTAGAGTTAAACAGTTGAGTTTTACCGTTTTCGAATCCATTCAGCCGATCTCCGGGTCTGGCGGTAGCAGTTTTAGCATAGCTTAGCATAGATCATTGAATCTGATTAGACCGTTAGCGTCTCGTTCAAAAAATTACCAAAGAGTTTCGATATTTTTCCTATTTAAAACTTGACTCTTCTGTAGTTACATTGTGTACTAAGACCGACGGAAAATGAAAATTAGCGATTTTCTAAGCCGATATGGCTAGGAACTATACTCTCATTCCTGCGTAATAATCAAGGAGCTTTGCTGCCGTACCATGGGTGCAGCGGCGCAATGATATTACGCAGCGCCTGAAAATAGTCCCCAGCTAGGTAACTTCCAACGTGAACGGCACTAAGTTTGTGTAGTTGCAGAGTTGCAGCCGGCATATTGGGTAGTGGATTTACCTGTGCGATTAGCCATGGTTCTGTGCGTTGTAAAGGGCTGTGATAGTAAGTCGAAGGTGTACTCTACCATCATGTTTCACAGAATACCAACGAAAAACAAAGAACGAAAGAATCAATGTTCCAAAAGCTTATCTTCAGTGTATTCCGGTTCAAATAGATCCGGTTCAGGATCTGCACCAAAATAAATATCTTCTGAATCGTCTCTCACAAACGTCTCCATGGTTACAAGGCACGCTCCCTGTGCAAGCAGGTTGTCACGTTGGTTATGTTGACATAAGTTAGCCTATTTGCAGGCGCTGCGTAATATCATTGCGCCTGCTATGGTACGGCAGCAGAGTTCCTTGATTATTACGCAGGAATGAGAGTATAGTTCCTAGCCATATCGTCCTAGAAAATCACAACTTTTCATTTTCCGTCGGTCTTAGACGATGTAACGATGTAAATAGGAAAAATATCGAAAGTCTTTGGTCATTTTTGAGCGAGATGCTAACGGTCTAATCAGATTCAATGATCTATGCTAAGCTATGCTAAAAGTGCTACCGCCAGACCCGGAGATCGGCTGAATGGATTCGAAAACAGTAAAACTCAACTGTTTAACTCTAGGGGAGTTGGAAAATGAGCCTATTTTCAAAAATAGAGGCGTGTTCCTTTAAAGCATTTCAATACTTTTACCAAAACATTTTAGTCCATGAAAAATGCCACGCACAAAGTATATCATTAAGCATCACTGTGTGAATATTGCGATTACCACCAGCAAAACCTTGGCATATAAATCTTTATATCATTCAGTCCTAGCAGACACTCCTTACGTAAGTGTCTGAGCGCTCTCTTGTGTCCTGTAGGTGCGGGACAACGAGCAGCTGAGCCGACTGGTGCAGGAACAGGAAGTGAGGCTGGAAGAGCTGGAGAGAGAGGCCGAACGGGCCGCTGAGGACGCTCAGGATCGACTCCGTATTCTGGAGGACGTCCAGAGCGACAAGGCCACCATCAGCAGAGCCCTGGCTCAGAACCGCGACCTCAAAGACCAGCTGGCAGAGTTTCAGAATGGTTTTGTCAAGCTGGTGAGCTTTAGTGAAAGATGACGTACTGTATGTGATCGTGACTTCTGAGTGATGATGACCTCTGACCTTTCTCCTCCTTCAGACCAATGAGAACATGGAGCTGACGAGCGCTCTGCAGTCCGAGAATCACATCAAGAAGGAGATCGCTCGTAAGATGGGGCAGCTACAGGAAGATCTGCACAATGCCAAAGAACAGGTTTGTGTCCATTTAGAGGAAAATGCCACGGTGATGAAAAGCTAATCATTAAATGTATTCAATGTAAAATTAAAATAAATGGTCTTGCATGATGTTAGAGTATACTTTATTGTCCTTTTACAATAACCATGCACATGCAACCAACCTTGCATAACAAACCAACATAAAAAAACGCATTTAAAAGAGAGCCATGCTGAATACATTATTACTACATCTTACTACTTAAAATATTAATAGATACCTGAAGAATTGTTTTTTTTGTAACGGTTGCTTTTACATAATGGAACCCTAAATGTTTCCCTGATGATATTGTATCCATTGGTGTTCTTATTATTCTTCCGTTTCTTCTTCCGCTCTTAAGTCTATGGCAGCCCATAGAATCGCTTGCGGGAAAGTTGTGAAATTTGGCACACAGATAGAGGACAGTCTGAACTGTCACCATAGCAAATTTGGAGTCTCTAACTCAGTCCCTCTAGCGCCACCAACTGTCCAAAGTTGCACTTACGTTTGTGCTAATAACTTTTGAACCGTAAGGGAAAAAACTCCTTGGCTCAAGACGATTCGATTGAACCCTATGACAGTTTAACTGATTTGCACGAAAATTGAACCAGATCATCTTTCGACAATGCCAACAAAAAGTTATGGAATTCAAGTTGATTCATCAAAGTGTTTTTGAGTAACGTGCAAACAAATTTTACGTAGCGTTTGTGAAAATAGGCACAAAGCTGTATCTCCTCAACGCTTTAACGTATTCTGACCAAACTTGGTACAGATCATCACAAGCATGACCTGAGGCGACATGCTGTGTTTTGGAGCAGCGCCACCTACTGGTCTGGAGATATACAAAAAATGGCTATTTTTGCTTATAACTTCTGAACGGTTTTCCCAAAAATCATAAAAGATTCGAATGATATCCAATTTTTCCATAGAGAAGTTTCGAGCCTATTCACATGCTTATAACTCTGAATTTGGTTGACTTATTTTCACTGGAGTCATATCCTCAGATTACTACTAACATGTAATTGGCTCAATACAACTCAATGTATTTATGGGTTTTCAACCTTTTTGCTTAAAAGTATCTCAATGTCTTTACTAATTTTTGCAGTTGATCTGCTGCTAGATTACTTGTTTGCTTCTGTTGTGCTTGGCCCTGATAATCACTGCTTGCAACTATATTATTATTATTATTATTATTATTGTTGTTATAATTATTATTATTCAATTTCATAGGGTTCCTAAAACATTAGTATGAAAGTAATGTGGATTGAGACACTCTAAAGAGTTCTTAGTCAGCTACAAAGTCAAAATAAATGCTTAATAACAAAGATATTAAAGATTTTATCTGTTTATTTGCATGACCATTAACTGCCATCAGAGAACCATGAACATGCGAATGTGTTAAGTTATTGAAATATTGACACTTAATCTCGAGGGGAAGATATTTTACGTCTAAAGCGTTCGGCTGATAAAAACGTTTAGGGATACTTGAACTTGTACGCAGCTGTAGTCTTTTTGCCCACTGTAACCTGATTATTCATTCATCTCCTCAGCTGCTGGAGAAGTCGAACGAGGTGGCGTCCGTGCAGGAGCAGCGGGATCAGTATCTGAGCCACCTGCAGCAGTACACGGCCGGATACCAGCAGCTGGTGGCTGAGCGAGAGCATCTGCACAAGCAGTTCCTGCAGCAGGCGCAGCTGATGGACCGACTGCAGCACGACGAGGTGCAGGGCAAAGTGCAGCTGGAGCAGAGCCACATGCAGCTGCAGGAGGCGCAGGTAAACACCATGACAAGAACTAACGCTATATTAGCATCAACACAAGCAGACAATAACGTTCTAAGCTTATTCTAAGCCTGGCACTTTAAATGCTCGATAATAATCCATCCTGCTTTGCTGCAGGAGAAACTAAACCAGCTGGCCAGAGACAATGAGGAGCTGAAGACGGAGGTGCAGGAGCTCCTGAACAGCTCCGTACTGAACACGTCACACAGAGACGAGGGTGAGTCTCGCGTTACACTGACGTGTGTCCCAGAAAGGTCTGTTTTACCACAGTGGCTTTACTGATTTATTACTCTACTTATGTTTAAAGGTGATGGGTTGGAAAGTCACTCACTCGAAGAGAGCTTCCAGAAATCACATATTGTCATTCCAGAAGAGTTTGAGAGCAGAGAAGAAATGGTGAGTTCATTAAAATGTGCAACAACTGAATGGACTTCTGTGACATTGGATATGGAGATTTACAGGCACAATGGACTTCCTGGTCTTATTGTGAATGATTCGTCTATAGAAGCTTGTTTCCGTCACGCAGTAAAACAATTTAAAAGATAATTGTGACTTTTTATCTCACAATTCTGACTTCTTTTCTCAGAATTGCGTGATGTAAAGTGAGAATTGCGAGATACAAAGTCAGAATTGTGTGATATAAAGTCATAATTGCGAGATATAAAGTCAGAATTGCGTGATATAAAGTCAGAATTGCGTGATATAAAGTCAGAAAGTCAGAATTGCGTGATATAAAGTCAGAATTGCGAGATATCAAGTCAGAATTGCGAGATATCAAGTCAGAATTGCGAGATATAAAGTCGGAATTGCGAGATATAAAGTCGGAATTGCGAGATATAAAGTCGGAATTGCGAGATATAAAGTCGGAATTGCGTGATATAAAGTCGGAATTGCGAGATATAAAGTCGGAATTGCGAGATATAAAGTCAGAATTGCGAGATATCAAGTCAGAATTGAGAGATATAAAGTCAGAATTGAGAGATATAAAGTCGGAATTGCGTGGAATTGCGTGATATAAAGTCGGAATTGCGTGGAATTGCGAGATATAAAGTCGAAATTGCGTGATATAAAGTCAGAATTGCGAGATATCAAGTCAGAATTGCGTGATATCAAGTCAGAATTGAGAGATATAAAGTCAGAATTGCGAGATATAAAGTCAGAATTGCGAGATATAAAGTCAGAATTGCGAGATATAAAGTCGGAATTGCGAGATATAAAGTCGGAATTGCGAGATATAAAGTCGGAATTGCGAGATATAAAGTCGGAATTGCGAGATATAAAGTCGGAATTGCGTGATATAAAGTCGGAATTGCGTGATATAAAGTCGGAATTGCGTGATATAAAGTCGGAATTGCGTGATATAAAGTCAAAATTACCTTTTTTACTTTTTATTCTGTGGCGGAAACAAGCTTTCATATTCATCAGTGCACATCCAAACTCGAAAAAAATATATATATTATAACATTTATATTGATAAATACTATTAATAGCTATATTATTTTAACATATTAATTAAAAATATAGCTTACTTTTCATGATCCAATCATGTTCATGATATAAAGTCGGAATTGCGTGATATAAAGTCGGAATACTTTTCATGATCCAATCATGTTCCAATCATGATCCAGTCATGTTCAGAAGCATAAATTCAAGCTCCACCCAACATTTTCTCCTCATTAAATATTAAATTCTTCTTTTCGTCTGATGGTTGCAGGAGGAGTTTATTCATTCCGCCCTGTCCCGTCTGGAGGATGAGAAAGATGAGATGAGCCGCCGGTTCGAGGAGGAGAGGAGGCTTCATCACGCCACCCGGCAACAGATGGCGGCCATGAGCCAGGAGCATCATCTTCATCATCATCATCATCAGAGCACATGTGCAGAGACAGGTGCGGCTTCATTATGAGCTTAAAAAAAATCCCCCGGACTTCTACACACTTTTGTGCAGTGCTTATTGTGCAGACTCTTTCACACGTTTGGTTTTAGGTCTGTCAAATTAAAATTCAAAAAATAAAAAATTCACATTCAAATGCAAAAATGGTCGAATTTTAGGTGTGCGTCAGGCAGCCTGTTGCGTTTTAATGTTTTTGTTTGCTTTACTAGTTTGGTTTTTTCCATTCCACTGCATCTCATGTTTTTAAATGCAAAAAGTACTGATTGTGATTAAACTCTTTGTATTAAACTATACATAAATACATGATGCCGTTATCTTCATAATTGTTAATGCAATTTACGAAATTATATTTGATTTATAAACGTTAGTTTAAACATAATGCACCTTTTTTAACGCTTTCAATAATTTAATGCGTTGCATTGATATTTTATGTATAATATTGATAGAGATCAAATATAATATTTTATCTCATTGGACCCTCTTGTGGCCCTAGAGACAAGCCAAAATCTTTTTCCCCCTAACTGAAATTATGCCTTTTCAATTTAAATATAATTTGAATATTAGTAATATGTAAGTCATTAAAAATACAGTAAAACTGTGAAATATTATTACATTTTAAAACAGTTGTTCTCTATGTGAATATATAGTAAAGTGTAATTTATTCCTGTGAATTTATCATCATTACTCCAGCCTTCAGAAATCATTCTGATATGATGATTTGATGCTCAACAAACATTTATGATTATCATCAGTTGAAAACGTTGTGTTGTTTCACTATTTAACGATTACTACTGCTGTTGCTCTGTTTTTGCTGCACTGCTGATTTTTTGTGTGTGTGTGTAGGAGGCGCTGACGGGGTTCCGGTGGAGGTGCACGAGGCTCTGCGGGTTGCCATGGACAAACTCCAGGAGCGTTTCACCAGGCTCATGCAGGAGAAGGTGGATCTGAGGGAGCGATTGGAGGAGCTGGAGCACCGCTGCATTCAGCTGTCAGGAGAAACCGACACCATCGGTGAGACGCTGCCGCACACACACAGTCAGCACATCTGATATTGTGTGTCAAAATGCATAAAGTTTCATTTATTTTTAACATACACTATATTGCCAAAAGTATTGGGCCCCTCCAAATCACTGAATTCAGGTGTTCAATCACTTCCATGGCCACAGATGTATAAATCAAGCACTAGGCATGCAGACGCTTCTACAAACATTTGTGAAAGAATGGGTCGCTCTCAGGAGCTCAGTGAACTCAAGCGTGGTACCGTGATAGGTTGCCACCTGTGCAATAAGTCCATTCGTGAAATTTCCTCACTACTAAATATTCCACGCTCAACTGTTAGTGGTATTATAACAAAGTGGAAGCAATTGGGAACAACAGCAACTCAGCCACGAAGTGATAGGCCACGTAAAATCACAGAGCGGGGTCAGCGCATGCTGAGGGTCACAGTGTGCAGAAGACGCCAATTTTCAATTTTCAAGACACCAGAGTCAATAGCTACAGACCTCCAAACTTCGTGTGTCCTTCAGATTAGCTCAAGAACAGTGTGTAGAGAGCTTCATGGAATGGGTTTCCATGGCCGAGCAGCTCATCCAAGCCTTACATCACCAAGTGCAATGCACAGCGTGGGATGCAGTGGGGTAAAGCACGCCGCCACTGGACTCTAGAGCAGTGAGACGTGTTCTCTGGAGTGACCAATCACGCTTCTCTGTCTGGCAGTCCCATGGACGAGTCTGGGTTTGGTGGTTGCCAGGAGAACGGGACTTGCCTGACTGCATTGTGCCAAGTGTAAAGTTTGGTGGAGGGGGGATTATGGTGTGGGGTTGTTTTTCAGGGGTTGGGCTTTGCCCCTTAGTTCCAGTGAAAGGAACTCTTAATGCTTCAGCATACCAAGACATTTTGGACAATTTCATGCTCCCAACTTTGTGGGATCAGTTTGGGGATGGCCCCTTCCTGTTCCAACATGACTGCGCACCAGTGCACAAAGCAAGGTCCATAAAGACATGGATGAGCGAGTTTGGTGTGGAGGAACTTGACTGGCCTGCACAGAGTCCTGACCTCAACCCGATAGAACACCTTTGGGATGAATTAGAGCAGAGACTGCGAGCCAGGCCTTCTCGTCCAACATCAGTGCCTGACCTCACAAATGCGCTTCTAGAAGAATGGTCAAAAATTCCCATAAACACACTCCTAAACCTTGTGGAAAGCCTTCCCAGAAGAGTTGAAGCTGTTATAGCTGCAAAGGGTGGACCGACTCCATATTAAACCCTACGGATTAAGAATGGGATGTCATTAAAGTTCATGTGCATGTAAAGGCAGGCGTCCCAAAACTTTTGGCAATATAGTGTAGCTCAATAAAGCTTCAGCAATTATCGTGATGTGAAAATGTGATTTCTGTGAATGTGTGCTTAGTTAATATGAGTGATAAACGAGCCAAACACCAATCTGCCTATTTTTGACCATTTGAGTTTATCAGCATTGGAGGAATTCTCTTTACAAATGTGTTTTTTGTGAATTTTTTTTTTTTCATTCGTGTAGGTGAATACATCGCGCTGTATCAGAACCAGAGAGCCATCATGAAACAAAGACACTTTGAGAAGGAGCAATACATCAACATGCTGGCCAAAGACAAAGAGGAGATGAAGGTACGAGGAGCGGCTCTGTGATGGTGTGACGTCTGCGGCGTGATGTTGACGTTTGTGTGTTGTTTAGGTGAAGTTAGCCGAGCTGCAGGACCTGGTCATGCGTTTGGTGGGGGAGCGTAACGAGTGGTACAGCAGATACATGAGCGCCGTCAGTAACCCCGACCTCCTGCCACCTGAAGGAGACCAGCTCCATCCTGCTGACGGACACATGGACATCAACAGTGTGGACAGTCCAGGTATAACGGCACATAAACACTAGTACACACGTGTGTGTTTCAGTTTGTTCAGATGATCCGATTTGTTAATGAATGAGAACAAAACAAAACGATAATTAGACGACATTAGACATTTGGATGGTGTGTTAAGGACTGCAAAGTTTTTGATATTCTTCATATTCTGTGGTGGTCAGTAATCAGTCAGTACTCTTGATTTCACCAGTGTTAAAAATATCTCATTGATGTTTTGACCCGTTTTCTGTTCAATTTGAGTGACAGAAATCATCTTTTCCAATATTTTTACCATTATAAAGCCTTTTTTTGTACCCATCTTATACATCATCTTTTGACAAATTACATTTACTCAATAAATTAAATTATAATAATAAGACACAATAGGGCTGTTACCAATCAAAAAAATCACTATCAACAAAATTCATCTTTGCAGTGCAGAGGAAACACAGAAGCTGCATCTGAAGTGGATTTAGGTCATGTACAGACGGTTTAATGAGCTCAGAGGGACATGAATGAGTTTATCCTGCTGTTACACATGCACAAATAATGTTCCGATGTTTTAAACATAAAACATTGAATATTGATTAAAAATGAAAAGATACTTTAAATGTTAAATTAAACCGGCAGTAGGTGGCAACAAGTCAGTAGCCAAATTTCCATTACCCTTCAAAATGCGCAAATTGAAATTGCGAATCGAAAATACGCCCAATGGAAACGCGTCAATTTCGCAAAAACTCCCATATATCGCAAAAAAGTTTTTACGCTCGCGTGAGGTGGTTTTTCAGGACATTTTCGCAAAACTGCAATGGAAACGTTTTTTTCGCATTTACAGGTCACCTGGCGTACGTAAAAGACAATCATTCTTTACAGATGACGCCGTATGTCGGACAGAAGACGAGACAGAGTTCTTTATTAAACTCATAAAAGACAAGAGAATTACAGGAATACTGGATTCTAAACACAGAAATGCCACTTTATCATGAAGACCTTGAAGCAGATCTGAGGGAGAAACACACACACACACACACCTCATACGTGACGCTCCCAAGCATAAGGGGCTTTCCTTGCCATTAATGCTTGGATAACACGCCTACGTCTCCTTCCAGTAAAAATAATGGCTAGTGCGGTGACTGGGATATACATAAACCCAACATACGTGGCATAATTTTGGAATGACTTATCGCAAGAGGAAAAAAATTAAGTTTTAGTCGCATAACATCGGTTAATGGAAACGGGGTCATTCCGCAATAGCTTTTTTTAATCGACATTTAGAAAATATTGCAAAAGTTTTACGCAAATCTGTAATGGAAACGCGGCTACTGTTAATGAGTGAGTCATAGGGCCCTATTTTAACGATCCGAGCGCATGGTCTGATGCTCATGATTCGGCGTCCGATTCAACTTTTGCTAGTTTAACGACAGGAAAAAATAGTCGGCGGTCTAAAAGGGTTGTGCCTAGTCTCTTAATGAGTCATGGGTGTGTTTTGGGCGTAACGTGCAATAAACCAATCAGAGTCTCATCTCCCTTTCCCTTTAAAAGCCAGTTGCGCTCGCACCATGACAGCTTGCTATTTACATGGCTGAATTTGCGGAAAGACTGAACACATCTCCAGAGAGGACTGCTTTTATTTTTAATATTTAAAAATGTGTCTGTGCTGCTGCGTGTCCCTGTGTGTGTAATAAGCAGAGTGTATGTGCGTTGTGCACCGCCTATAGGCTCATATTACTAACACACCCTTTAAATAACACAACAAATACTCGTTTTCAGTTCCTCAAAATAGCATCACATTTGTAATCATGCTGATATTTGGAGAAAAAACTGCTCTCTTTGTGTGATATTGGTGAACTATATTAAATGATATAAATATGAAGACATACAGAGGTGTTTTTGCCTCTTATCTTGAATATTGAGGGGATTATAAATGCATAGAGTAAATCACACAGTGAAAGTCTAACCTACTAGACTACATCATGTAGTGTATGCGTGCACTCTCTAGATGTGTGTTTGTGTAAAGTGAGGGACATACTGGATAATGTCAGATCGCACACCGTTAAAACAAGTCTCGCACACCCCTATTTGCATAATTGATTCTCTCTTATTTTCATGTTTATCACTGAAGCTGCTTTGAAACAATCTGTACTGTATAAAGCGCTGTAGAAATAAAGCTGATTTTAAAACTAACGGTTCTCACAGTCTTGGAAAATCTATAGGATGATAACTATAACGATAACTATACTAGCGTTCACACCAGCGGATGATAACGCTCTGTTTATTCTATGCATGCGCTCCAGTTTGTCGTCTGTTGCTGTGAATGAGCTTTTTAAAAAGTGTTAAATTTGATTTATAAACTCTAATGATAACCTGATAGACTTAAGCCCTATTCGGACGGTAATTGTTTCTCATGTGGTCGTCCGTAAAAATACATTTGCATGCCACCTCAGTGATAAAACTCGTGCATTCGGAGCGAGTTTTGTGATCATACGAGTGAGGTCGTACAAATTTGTGCGAATTAGCCACCTCGTAAAATATGTAATTGCCGTGAGATCGGGTTGCAACCTGAGAACGCGCCGCTCACGTGGTCATTAGCATGATTGTCTGCTGTAAATAAAATGTCGGCTTGGAATAATAAGAATAAATACATATTTAATTTAATAATAGGAAATTATTCATTATTTAAATCTCCTGTTTAAAAAAAAGGAAGATAGGATGTCATTTTAAAAACGTGGAAATGAGCGGAAATAAGTTAATACAGCCTCTTATTTACATGAGGTAAACATAATGCTGCTAATTTAGGGTATATAACGTTAACTACTGCCATAATAACGGCCCATTTCAAATGTTCACTTGTTTTTCTTCTTTCTCTTTTTTTTGAGCGGTAATAAAAGATTATTCTTGTAAATACTTTCCAGCATTTCAGTAATAAAAGTGTAGGCTAGATCTTTAAAATGCATCCAAATTACAGCGAAGCGCAACGATACGGTGCTCCGCAGTGGTCAAAAAGGATATAAACAGTGAATTTTGAAGCGATCTCTCTTATGTGGATTCAGACGGCAATTAAATCACCACATGTCCATGGTGTTTGTCTAAAAACAGTCAGTAATTCGGCTGGGGGTTTTTACGCGGGTGGTGGGAGAAAAACACTGACATTCTGGATTTAGACGGCAATAAAATCACAGACTAGCCCCTGTCAGTGATGAAAATAGCCTACCTTATGACCCCATGCAAAACATTTACCGTCCGAATAGGGCTATAGTAAACATTTCATAACTTGCTATTCTATTGTCTCATTATAATCCGCCTAAATTCAGTGATTTACAAATGTGAATTGCTTTGGTCAAAGCTTTAAGAAGCCATAATGCTGTTTTCCTCTGGAGTTATAAACTCCATCAAATGTTGTTTATGGTCCCAACAAACATGTTTTCTCAAAAACAGTAAAGTCAGCTTTATTTCTGTAGCGCTTTATAGATTAAGATTGTCTCAAAGCAGCTCCATGATGACTTAATTAAATAATAAATGATTACATTTTTATTTTAGGGTGAACTGTCGCTTTAAACGCTTTATCCTTTGAGTGACTCACTATTATTATCACGTTCATGAACAAAATGGAGCACATCTCAAATTCTTTGAATCTTTGCAAGGATGTCATTCTAGCTCGGATCAAATCTACAAACAGTTTTTGCATATTTAGATTAGACGATGTTATTTATCTCTTGAGTTCTGTGTCAGTTTAAGCCTAAAATCTTCCCTGTTCCCACAGCCATTCTGGACATGAGCGCAGCGGTGGACGCGTCTTCATCGGCCCAGTCCAGCGCAGACCATGAGACCCGCTCCCAGAGTTCAGAGAGGCCCGGATCCGCAGCGGACCCCGCGGCCGGCCCGTCCCTGAGGCCCAGAGAAGACGGCACGGCCCGTCAGATCATGCAGCTCCTACAGGAGATCCAGAATCCTCAGGCTAGACCTGCTCCCTTCCTGGGAGAAAACCCCTGCATCCCGTTCTTCTACCGGCCGGACGAACACGACGAGGTCAAGATTCTGGTGGTCTGAAAGCGTGCGTCACGTCTTTGTGTGTCTGTCTGATGGGGCGAATCTGAATCTTTTTGGCGACATGGACACACGTGGGTTTGTTTCTCTGGTTTCTACAGAGAAATTTGATTCATTCTGGACTTCCGAAGCTCTCCATTTTGGTTTGTGTGTAAACCAGTTAATCCATAAGAATATCAGTTCTCGCTGCTCTTTCCCTGATCGATCTGTCCCATTAGTTCACTAAATATAGTGCAATAGACAGGCGCAGTTTCCTGATGATTCATATCTGTAAGATTGAACTCGTTACACATGATATGATATGATTAGAGCAGGTCTGGACTAAAGAAGATGAAGTGTTTCTGAAAGAATCATGTTTGTGCGCATGTAGGGGCGAGTATCGAGAAGGTAACGTAATAGAAACTGAATCAGATTTGCCAAGTCAGCGGCGTCTAATATGGCCATCCGTCAGCAAGTTATTTTTGCTTTTCTTTGGCCGTCATTGGGATTTGTTGAAAGATGTAATTATAATTTCTTCCCCACGAACACTTTTTTTCCCAGACTGCGTGATGTTGAAGATTGTTTGCGGCGAACTCCATGACGCTGTCAGCCGAGAGTTCAGAGTGGCGTTCGTCGGTGTCGAGTGAATGATTCAATGAGTGCAAGTTTACGAGAGCTGTACAGAAACGATAGACAACAGAGTTTGTAATAATTCCTCCTTTTACGTGATCAACGCTAAACATCCTCCACCGTCAGAGACTTTCAAGAGCTGGATTTGATGACACTTTCTATGAAGCGCCATGTTTTTGTACGTAATTGCAATGCAGTTTAATACGTTCCTTTCATGGCTACACCTTTAAAGAGTGTAATGCATTGCATACGCCTGTTTTAAATGCATTAAGCTCTTTAGAAGTATGTGCATATCAAGCTTACAGGTATTTACAAAAACAAAAGTAGAATGCATTATATTTACACGCAGGCTTCATAGAAAGTGTTGGCTTATCTATATTCACCTGATGTGAGCCGGTTATAACTGGAAAGGTATTTGACCCTAAAGCACTTTTATTAGTCACATCTGTAAACGTCAAGCTTATGCATTTATATCTGCGTCCTCGTGTATGAATATATTTTACAGTGATTATTTTGGGGCGTGGGCTCTAATCAGATATTTTCCAATCAAGTGGATTATTTTGCAGACGCCGCACCCTGAGCTTGTTGATGTAACAGATGTGTAAATAGTGTAACTGTGTATCATACTGTATATTCATGGAGGGAGAAGGATGCTTGCGTTTGCCTTGTGGGAAGGAAGGACGTGTGGTTTCGTACTACGGCTGAACTAAAGGAGAATTCTATTTATTTGGGATAATCAATTACACACTAATCTGTTTTAATTTCGACTGATGGAACACAATGAAGGAATAATGAGATGTTTCAGAAGAAATACTTCTGTGGTGATTTTCCTCCTAAATAAACCTTGATTGAGCAAAACTAAACCTGTTTAGTGTCTGACGTTGATGATGTGGGAATTAAATGAGATTTCACACTCTTTTCATAAGACTTTTGAGGTTGAAAAGGCGCAATATGTAAGATTTTTAGATTTAAATATCCAAAAACCACTAGAAAAGTGTTATATATTTTGTTGACTTGTGTACTTACATTATCCCAAATGTTTCCAAGAATGTTTAAATCCAGAAAAATCATCAATTTTAACCAGGACACGGACCGTGTGTGTGCGTCGCCTATCAATGACATCATATCCGTGTTACCCTCCGGTTTTATTTTGTAGAAACCATGGAAACACCAAAGACGCTTTAATATATGATGTGTTTTATTAGACAGGTGAGCAACTGTTTGGATCATTCAAGGACAGAAACTAATCATTGTTCTCCAGCTCAACACAGTTAGTCTTACTGATTAGATCTGGTGTTCTTGATTTACCGCGAGTACCATGTTTTACCATGCCTAATATGATCTAGCTCACTGCAGTGTGAACAAGTGTCTCATAGTAGCGCCGAGCGAACGCACAGAGTAGCATTATAACATCACTTTAACACACACAAATGTGTGTAATATGTTAAAACAGCGCTGCGTTCCCCCACACACACATGAGCGGAAGAAGCGGAAGCGCTCGTCTGACAGAATAAAAGCTCCGCCCAATCAAGACATCAAGACACACCTTTGTTTTGAATAAGCGACCGCCAGCGGCGAAAAATTACATACTGTGGCTTTAATGCAATGCAGTGATTTTAAGTGTTTGTGTGTATGATGATATAATGTACTGCTAAAACGATTTTAATATTATTTCAATGACCTCAATGAGAAACTACATAGGCAATCAGCTACGAGGTGAATCAGAGCACTACAAACTTTGATTTGAAGCTAAAAAGTGTTTGAAAAGACTGTGAACTTATCAGCTTTAGTGAGGGGAAACTACAGTCCCATGAAGCATTGCGAACAGCATAATTGAATTGTCAAAATGTTGATTTTTATATAAATATATACACAGATCAGGCATAACATTATGACCTAATATTGTGTTGGTCCCCCTTTTGCTGCCAAAACAGCCCTGACCCGTCGAGGCATGGACTCCACTAGACCCCTGAAGGTGTGCTGTGGTATCTGGCACCAAGATGTTAGCAGCAGATCCTTTAAGTCCTGTAAGTTGCGAGGTGGGGCCTCCATGGATCGGACATGTTTGTTCAGCACATCCCACAGATGCTCGATTGGATTGAGATCTGGGGAATTTGGAGGCCAAGTCAACACCTCAAACTCGTTGTTGTGCTCCTCAAACCATTCCTGAACCATTTTTGCTTTGTGGCAGGAGCATTATCCTGCTGAAAGAGCCACAGCCACCAGGGAATACCATTTCCATAAAAGGGTGTACATGGTCTGCAACAATGCTTAGGTAGGTGGTACGTGTCAAAGTAACATCCACATGGATGGCAGGACCCAAGGTTTCCCAGCAGAACATTGCCCAAAGCATCACACTGCCTCCGCCGGCTTGCCTTCTTCCCATAGTGCATCCTGGTGCCATGTGTTCCCCAGGTAAGCCACGCACACGCACCCGGCCATCCACGTGAAGTAAAAGAAAACGTGATTCATCAGACCAGGCCACCTTCTTCCATTGCTCCGTGGTCCAGTTCTGATGCTCACGTGCCCACTGTTGGTGCTTTCGGCGGTGGACAGGGGTCAGCATGGGCACCCTGACTGGTCTGCGGCTATGCAGCCCCATACGCAACAAACTGAGATGCACTGTGTATTCTGACACCTTTCTATCAGAACCAGCATTAACTTCTTGAGCAATTTGAGCTACAGTAGCTCGTCTGTTTGATCGGACCACACGGGCCAGCCTTCGCTCCCCACGTGCATCAATGAGCCTTGGCCGCCCATGACCCTGTCGCCGGTTCACCACTGTTCCTTCCTTGGAGCACTTTTGATAGATACTGACCACTGCAGACCGGGAACACCCCACAAGAGCTGCAGTTTTGGAGATGCTCTGACCCAGTCGTCTAGCATCACAATTTGGCCCTTGTCAAACTCGCTCAAATCCTTATGCTTGCCCATTTTTCCTGCTTCTAACACATCAACTTTGAGGACAGAATGTTCACTTGCTGCCTAATATATCCCACCCACTAACAGGTGCCGTGATGAAGAGATAATCAGTGTTATTCACTTCACCATCATAATGTTATGCCTGATGTGTCTCACCGGCGGTACACTTCGGGCTTAAGGGGTTAAACAAAATAAGCTGAAATAATGCGGGCTGACGCCTTCAACAGAAGCAAATACCATCGATTAACAACCTTGTATCTCACAGTTGGTCTGTCTTTAAAGGTTTATAAGGTATCATTAAAATCAGTTTCCAAATGGAGAAAATGAATGGTTTTTACTTCCGGAACCTGATTGTTGCACTCTATAGAAAATAATATGGCCTGCTGTGAAAGAAAAAAAAAAAAGATCATGCTTTTGGTAATCATAGTCATAATTTTTGTGTCATATGACTTAGTATGCCGTCATTTTGACTTTTCATCTCTTAATTATGACTGTCACATTTTGAGATCTCATTATCGACTTCATGTCATTTGTCTTTTTATCCATTATGACTTGTCAACTTTTTTTTTTACTTTTTTTGTATCTATTATGACTAATTATGACTCTTTGTCAACTGACACTTCATGTCATAATTATGATTTACCAAAGTATCATATTTGTTTCATATTTGACTCGATATGCTAAAACAAATTCTCTTTATTTTTAAAGTCCCCCTGTAGTCAATAATTTTATCCCTTAAAACTCTTCACCAAAATGACACATTTAAACATTTTTTTTCCTGTGAAAAAATGTCTTAATGCTTTAAAATAGCTTGAATGTAACTCGACACCCTTGCTTCATTTAGTATACGTGAGTATTCGTGAATATGCAAATGAGCCCCGCCTCCACTCACTCACAGGATCTCAGAGATTGCTCAACTTTACTCAAGTTACTGTAGTAAACGATGCATAATGGTATCTCTCTTTACAACAGCGGACACATAACGGTGATTAATATGATTAGCCTTTGGCTCGACTACATTATCAAACAGATAATAATGTGTTGCTAATGTTAGCATGTTCCCGTTCACCATCTCAGAGTCAGACAGAAGCCTTCTAAACATCAGCATCCTTAGAAACGCTTTGAACATCACAGAACGTCAGTGGAGAAAGGCATATAGTTCATCATAACATACATCATATACATAATTCACCTGCTATATTGCTAAATGTAACCGATTTTTCATATCAACAGAAAAATGTACAGGAATAACCTGCTTCTCTTGAGACTCCCTGATTCAGAGAATAGTTAATGATATGCTGACGCTCCGCCCACACCTTGACGTGATTGGTTACATGTTTGTGACGTCAGAAACACTGGCGATTGTCTGTAATTCACTGCAGTTTTAAGGAGAAAATACTCAGCGTTGACTGATGAATTTGCACGTTTTGTCTTAAAGCACATTAAAAACGCCACGTAGACATATAAACAACATTAAACACTTGATTTTCACCACAGGGTTTAGATTTAGATTTACCATCTGAAGACAAGGAAAACAGCACAAAAGCAGAGTTTTTTGGTACACTGAACTTTAATGATGACAAACTGGTCCGAGCAGAGGACACGTTACACACATTCACTCATCCATTCATCCGTTCACACGTTACACACTCAGTATTGTTACAGCTTTCTGTCCAAACGCAGAAAGAGGCCCGGTTTATTCCTCTAGACACTCCATTTCTCACTTTGCACATGATCGTAAGCTTAATTTAAAGAAATCACTTATCCATAATAATTTAATATTCAATAATCATACATGTGGACTACACTAGTCACAATTTGCATAAATGCACCACAAAGATACGCGACACACTCAAGATACAGTATGCCCATGACAGACATTTGAACTCTTAAATAACAGTAATTCTTTTCTCATTAGTGGGTTTTACTAAGACTCGGAGTGGATTCAGGGAAGGTTTGGACAGAAACGTACAATTGATACGGCACAGACGGTCTGGTCATGCCACACAACGTGAACTATTAGCAACAGGGGCTTTTTATCTTTATTATCATCATTATTATTATTATTATTACAACATACAACAGAATTACGAAATACAGTCCACTGGTGTGGAAGGTTGCGCTCATATTTTCTCATTTTCAACCAAACAAACTAATAATGATTTCTATGCATAGACCAGCAGTGATTTTTGCTTTCATAATGAACACTAAATTACAGACAGACTTGAAATAAATGTGCATGATATCAATGCACAGCTCATATATTGGGACAGTTTGTCCACACACAGAAAAAGAACTCCATTAAAGTTGCTTTAAATGTTTTTCGTGCCACATAATGTCCCAAAATCAAATTTTTAGCCAAGGAGAAACTCTCTGTTACTTTGTGGGTTGATTTAAAATTAAAAATATTTTACAGCACCTTAAATCATATGTGGATATGTTTAGAGCATCATACTAGTTAGTATTTCTGCAGTATATAGTATGTACACTATGCGCACATTGTTGCGTACTACTGTTTAGCATTGAATAGTGCACTTTCACATGCTATTTGTTAAAAATAGTAAGCAGTATACACTGGACAGCAAGTATTCAATTCCAAACAGTCTGTGTGTGGAAAACCTTCCAGACATGACTTCTTTATGAAATGAATTAAACACACAAGAACGTCTGTTCACCCTAAAACTGCACTATTAACCCAGACATCAACATAATGTCGGCCCAGATGGATTTGGGCCGACACTATGTTGATGTCTGGGATGTTTTTAATGATTGCCGCCGATTATATTGCACTCTCGTATTGAATCCAGCCCCACTAAATGTTCAGATTTCACTAAGTGAACGAATGATTTCTGTGCACGATCACGAAGGGTGAACACAAGTCCTCCTCGTACCTGAAAGCTTTACACCATCACAACAACGTTTGCACTGCAAAAAAACTATTAATTAGTGCTTTTGTCTGGTTTTCTGGTACCTAAACATCTTGAAAATGAGACAAAAATACTGATTTCTTTGCAGTGTGGGAATAAATGGCTTTTGAATACTACATGAGGAGGCCATTTGAATGATTTGTTCCAGGAAAGGCCGCCTTCTTGAGGAGTTTCTAGAAGATTTAACCAACTCGTTTCTCAAACGCTCAACCAGACGAGGGTGCAGGAAACATCTTGTTGTTTTTGCTCGCCTTCATGGCTGTGCTGGTGGGTTTGGGGTTGTTTTACTCAATGTGGGGGGAAAACCGAAAGAAGAAAGCAGAAAAGAAGAGGGTGCTAAGGGTCACGTGGAGAGAAAGGGACCGTCGGGGCTGCTCTTGTTTGACCAGCTGAGCCATGAAAGCAGAAAAAAGGGGAAAAAACTGTTAGAATTGAGACAAATGAACCCTAGAAAGTGTCCTCAGAGTCCACACGCAGAGAAGACAAACCCCACGTTCCCTCCTTACTGTATAGAAGTGTACTGTTTACAATATATACCTATAAACTTTCATTCATAAACATTTGAATGTTGCATAACGGTTTACAGATCATTTATATTCAAGTACAAATGTACATATAGTGGCCACACAAAGTATTTGTTCACTAAAGTCATACTTAAAACTAAATGTCATAAATGTCTAAATGTCATTCAAAAATCAATCAATTTATATGGTCACATGACTAAAATGTTGTATTAAAATATCATTTGCAAGCTATAGCTTCATTTTTTCGTTATTAAATAAATACATCAAATTAATAAATAATGTATTATTTGTTTAGTTTAATTTGGTTTTTTATTACTTATTTACTACATTTTTGCACAGTTTTTCTTCCACATTAACTATCGGCATGATCTACAGTCTTCACGTTCAAAGCTAGAACTATTTTTTAAGAATTTAACATCGTACAAACTTTTTTTTTTTTGGTCAAAAATGCTTTAAGTTTAGCTTGAAAGCATTTTGTAATTTAAATACACGGTTTTCTGGAATACTTAATTCAATCACGCAATTCAGCAGTCAAATATGCCCGAATAATCAGCGCTCATCAGTTGTTTTTTATCATTATTCCATTACATTTTTAACTGTAACCTACAACAACACTAAATATTGATAAATGTGTTGTAATCAATATAATATACTAGCACTGGTCCGTTAAACCGCTTTACCGGGTACTACTTTCCCGCGTCTCGTAGCACTCCGCGTTATTCATTCAAATGGGAAAATGGCGCCAAACGGTTGTATTAAAATCCCCTCAGAGGACTTTTGTTTTACTTTTATGATGAAAATAAGACTTCTGACTGAAATTTTTATTTTTAAAATAAAACCCACGATGGTGCCCACACAAACATACGTGTGTTTTCAACTGAAGACTCGGTTAACTGTCAAATAATGAGGAGAAATGTTGGAGCTTCAGCATCCTAGTTGTACCGACGACAGGTAAGATTTTGGTTTATTCTCTGCCGCCGTGCAGTAAATAGCATCACTATTAACAAAGTGTTCAATGTTTATAGTAGCCTTGGCACTTTTCTTGTACTTGTAAGAGATGTACAGCGTTTAATATCAGGCAATATCTTGCATACTGATGGGTGCTTTCAAATAATACAGTTTAACTGATCTCGGGTCAGTTTCATAATTTAGTTTTAGCTTTAATTACCAGCACGGGTGTAGGCTATAATGGAAAACTGTTTAGTTAATTGTCTGGTTAACCAAGCGCTCGTAAAAAAAAAAGAAAAAGAAAAAGTAATTAAATAAATCCCAGGAACATGAAAATAAATAAATTAAATGAATAAAAATAAATATAAACATCTACGTCATATTTAATGATTTAGAATATATTTAATATATTACATATGAACACTGGGTTTGTAAAGGTGTCTTTATATCGTTGCATTTACATCGTTTTAAGTTTCGTTCCCTCGTAAATAGATGTCCATGATGTTTTTAGACTCTTATTTTTGAAGTATAGTTTTGTTATTATTGTTTCCGTGTTTTTTTAATTCCTGGTTTAGTTCCGTTTGACTTTTTGTCTCTATGGTTACTCGTTTGTCTCTATAGCAACTAATCATTCACACCTGTTCCTTGTTCCCTTAATTGCCAGAGTTTCTTATTTGTCTGCTGTTGTTCCTCTAGTGTGTGTGTGTGTGTTTTAGTTTCTGTTTTCCCCATGTCTGGATTATCTTGTTCTTTTCCTGTATTTGGATCCATGTCCTGTATTTACTAAAATACCACTAATGTAATGACATTCAGACATTTAACTCTGACTTAAGTGTCCAAATATGTTTATGGCCACCGTTTTCATGTTTTATACTGAAATGTATGTTAACTACTATGGAAATGATGACTTAATATTAATGCAAGTTATTATAAAGTGTTGCAAAACTTAGTGACTTAATTTTTGTTTTAAGGTTCAACATGTAAACAATTTTCTCAGCTCATGAAGCAGACAGGGAAAGACTCGTGTGGAATGACTGTGGAACTATGGGAAAGTTATATTACCCTTCGGGGAGTTTGGTGTCGTCTTCTGGCCCGTGAGCTCAGGGACCACTGCAGCCCGACACACATACGAAACAAAAACAAAAAAAGCCAAAAGTAATGTACAGAAATACAAACGCACAAGCACATTCCAGGAGATGCAGTTATCATGAGACTCCAGAACACACTTTGGAGAGATAATGCATCCCATATACAGTGGGAAATCAAGCGTCTGCTGACCGGGCAAGAAACCAAAAGAAGCGTAAAGATGGCAGAAAATAAAATAAAGCGACAGAAATCAGAGAGAAATGCATTTGTCAAACCCAAATCATTTCCTGTCAAGCTTATTCTTTAGGATAAGGAGCCATATATGCTGAATATCATGAACAGTGATCTAAAACTCATCAACCATCTGTCAAAGAGTTTGCGTTCATAAAAATATTGCATTCTAGATTTACATTTTCATAAACGGGTTTTCGAACTTCTGCACAAAAGATGCCAATAGTTTCCTTTTCTGAATTTTGGTTTGGCCTTCAATGTTGTATATTATCTGTTATATATTATCTAACGACGTGATTACTCTTCGCTTTAAAAAGTAATGGATTACTCAGAATTTTTCTGTAATTTAATTAGTTATTTCTGATGTAACTGCATTAAATACTGTATAGACTATAGAACAGTTCTATATAAAACAGTGGATTTAACATCATTTAATTTCACATAATTTAAATAAATACATTGGTTAGATCAAGAATAATTTATGCAATTTTATTTGGTTTATTTGAAAGAATTAAAAGAGCCGTTTCATGTCTATCCTTGTATTGTATGGGATTTAGAAAGTAATTAGTAATAAGTAATCCGATACTTTTCTTATCAAAAGTTTTCAAACTAGGGAGTGCTAGTGTAAAATATGTCAAATAAATAAGAAATAAAATTTAAACTAACTAAATAAATGTAATAAAATAAATACATTAATTTAATAAATAAAATACATATAAATTACATACAATTTTAAACCCCTGGCCTAACAAACATACGAGTTTGAGATCTGTGACCTACACAAAATGAGAACTTAAACTTGTGACAGAGGGTTGTAGAGTTGTTGTGCTGTCCAAGTGAGGCTGAACTGTGTGTATTAGTGTGTGTGATGATGAGGAGCAGGAAGGGGAGGAGTTCTGGCGGGGTGGGCGTGTCTGTCCTCGCTGTCGGTCACGGGTGTGGGAGGGGCTAATAGTCTAAGAGGGAGGAGTCTGTGGGTCGGTTGGGTCGAGTAGGTGATGCCGGGGGTCGTCGGCTGCCATGGGAACACAGAGAGAAGATGGATGAGTAACACACACACACATTCACACTCACACACAGAAAACATTCAGTCGGTGACACTGTCAAAATTTAAAAAATTTGTTCACATGAGAAAGTAAAAATATTTTGCACTTAGATATTCTTTTATTATAATAGTATAATACAATAAATTACTGCACACATCATCATTCAGGATATTTAATCTCATGGTTTTGCCAAAGTTATGAATCAAATATCTCTCTAGTAATGATTATTTAATAATATTTTATTATATTAAAAATATTGTATTATATTGATAAGTAAAATAGCATTTAAACAAATGAAAGAAATTAATCTAATAATAATAATAATCATATATATTTAATAAAAGTTTCATTTGCTGATTACTAATCCATAACTGATAGATTTGTGCAATTTAATTCTATATTTTTTTTTTTATTGTAAATGGCAGCGCGTGAACTCAGACACTACAGGATCAAGTTTTAAAACATTCAGCGATCACGCATGACAGAATGAGATGCCATGAAGAGACAAACAACATGGACATCTGACATATCACCTTTGACCCCACTGTTCAGTTTCAGCCTAAAGGTCACATGTGTAGCGTTTGAGTGGTTGCTTGTAGTGTTTTTTTAGTGAGAGGGATCATAAATAATGATGGTAAAATCAAAATACAAGAAGTGCAGAAGGAAAGGCTTCTCAGATCTTGATTAAATACAATAAAACTGAAAATAAAATCAACCCAATGCACACATTCAGAGAACTGACGTGATGTTTGCACATTACAGAATCTGATCTGAGGCCAAAAATCACCAATCAGCATACGAGGTGTCAAATACGTCAAAGCTGGAGAAGGATTTGATTGGCTATTGGAAGGGTAGATCCTGTTTAAAGAGTTTTGTCTGACATCTCGTATCCTGAGGGAATGTGCAGCATCTCAGAGATTCTGTCCGTCTGTCCTTCACAGAGAGGAAGACGTGCATGTGACACTTGTAAGAGATGTACAGCTGCAAAAAAGCTGCGGTAGCGCCTATTTATACGCAGGACAAATTCTCTAAAGAGTTCGAGAGGCGGGTTGACTTTGGTTACCTGTCCATTATTGTATCTGCTCCTGTCTATACAGAGGCCAGATTCACGAAACATTTTCTTAAACATTTTGCGTTCCCAAAAATACTTCTTAAGAATGTTTAACCTTGAACACTAGATGCAAATAATACATAATACGACCACTGGGGACGTGCACAGGTTCTCTAAACCAATGTTCGGTCATGGTTATGCAATATATCGTGATTCAAATCGGTCTACGAATTGCTTTGGATAAAAGCATCTGCTAAATGCACAAATGTAAACGTAAATGCGTGACTTTTTCAAAATTCAGTAACAAGTAGAGACCGGTTTTTAATTTTCTTATCGTTATTATGTGTGCATAGAGGACGCATTCACTCCACTAGCGACGAAAATAATGTGCACGCTTTAACGCAACACAGACACCTTTTATTTTATATTTAAAGTCCCCTATTATGCTATTTTAAAGGTTCAATAATAAATAATAACAATATTTACATTTAATTTTCTCATAATATATACATTGCACATCTATGGAAGCTTGTTTCCGCCACTAGTTAATTGCTAGTAATACAGTCAGAATTGTGTGATTTATTAAATTTTTTTTTATTAAAATGTTTTTTTCCTCAGAATTGGACTATACAACTGGCAATTGCGACTTTATATCTCACAATTCTGAGAAAAGAAGTCAATTATGACTTTTTTCCCGCAGTTGCAGGTTTATATCTCTCAATTCTGACTTCTTTTCGCAGAATTGTGAGATAAAAAGTCGCAATTACCTTTTTTATTTTTATTCTGTGGTGGAAACAAGCTTCTTACACATCATCTAATTTCTCTGAAAACGGTTTGTTTGAGAATTCAGTCTCTCTAAACTCCTCCTTTCCGAGAGCCTGCTCTGCTCTGATTGGTCTGACGGCCCAGTTTGTTGTTATTGGTCGAACCCTAACGCCGCATTCACATGGGGCGTCGGCGTGAATGCTTCTCGTTTACTTTGAATGGGTGACGTCATGCGTTGCCGAACTGAATAGCTCGAGTCAGCCAATCAGATTGCCTATGCAAATACCCTAGTGCAGACACTAGCCAATTACGTTCATGCAACACCAGAAAAGTAATGTGATTGGCTGTTGTCACAATGACGGTCGCGACAGCGCGTGTTGGAAACAAAACGCCCATTACCATATCTGGATTTCAGCTCTTCCTCAGGGATTCGAACAGTAACGATGGCATTGTTTTCTTCCTTATCGATTCCAGTGCGAATCCTCATTCTTTTAAAGTGCATGAAAGTGAATTCACAGCGCAGAAAACAGCGTCTTTTCAACATGAACAACACGAACAAAACTCTTCCAGTCTCAGCTACAACTAGTGCTTGAGGGCGGGGCAAAGCACACGCTGTTCACCGGCAGCCAATGGGCTGGCATTATGCAAATTAGTTATACAGGAAGTGAAGACTGGAATTGCTGACGACTCGTTACAGCACCTTCTTTTAGGAGACAATAACTTTATTTGTTGTGAAATTTGATCTTTAAAACAGACTTTACATTCACAAACAGCTGTATTACACACTGCATGAAAGGTAATATTCATAGCATAATGGGACACTTTAAGAAAAACAGATGTTCTTAAGGAAATATTTGATTTATGAACATTCTTAAGAAGATTTTCATGGATCCTAATGATTGTCAATCACAAACACCGACTGTGTGAATGCTTCTTTAGTAGCGGTGCTTATTAGCGAGTTATTTTTGACTGCGTGTTTGTTGTTGTATGTGCGTGTTGAAGGGTCTCAGAGACAGTCGGCCATGCAAGAGGGATGGGGAATGGCGAGAGAACCACAGACGTACCAGAAGCGTTAGTCCTCATTGGTCACTGATTGTAATTCTGTGAAAAATAATAAATATCAGCAGTAGGGATTGAGCCAGAGCGACGGGGAGGAGGAAGAGAAGGATGTGCAAGACACACACAGTTAACATGGAGGAGACACAGAAACATGAAGACTTCTCCAATCCAAGCTAACCAGAGACTGACGTCCAAAACCTCCGCGCTGAGCTTGTTAGCCAATTATGAATTTAAATGCATGGATGTTTAAATGGATTTTGGAGAAGCTCTCGGTCAGAGGTTTTGCAGTTCAGCGTGCAAATCATTTATTAGGGACTTCAGCATTACTTTTAGTATTTAATTAGGGTCAGAATGAAAGGTGTGTGTGCGTGTGTGTTGCTGTCAGGAAGCAAGCATTTGTGTTAGAACGATTCAAATCACACGCAACAGAGGACAAACTTCAGCAATGGACACAAAGAAAAACAAACAGAAGATAGAGAACAGAACCATCCCTCATGACCTTCCTCTGGACGGTTAGTGAAGCGTCTGTCTGCGGTGTGTGAGCTGTGATCGAGACGTCCATTCAGTGACACATTCATAGATGAGATGCTGATTGTTAGTGCTGGGTGATATAGTAGTTAAAGCATTAAAAAGCCTGATATTTATGAGCCTTTTGATGATATTTTGTCATTTCAAACAAACAACCATTTTAGGGAAGATTCAAAATACTTACAAGATGTAAAATACAGGTTTTTGTCATCCACTTGCATATAAACTACCACTTAAATGTTTGGGGATGGTAAGATTTTTGTTTGTTTAACCTCATCCTTCCCACGGGTCATTTAGACCCAAAACTCATTTTTAATAAAAAAATTTTTAAAAAAATTGAGTGGTCCAAGACCTTAGGACTTTTGTCGCACTTGAACCACGAATACACACAAAAAAATTGACTGGATTTGAGGAGGTTTGTGGTTGAAATGTAAAAAAGTAACAAATCCTTCCCTCGCGGGTCAATTTGACCCCTTTAGGAATGTGAGGAATGCTTCAGTACACATAGAAAAACCTAAAATGCTCAAAATTCAAACTAAAAATGCTAAAACTTTACTGAAAATATTTAGAGCTATAAGGCCATCTAGTGGCGAGAGTCATGAAATATCATGTCATATTATTATTTTTCCACAAGAGGTCGGCAAAGACACCCAATGTGAGCTGAATTAAAAGTTATTTTAAATTTTAGTTGAAAGAATGTGCTTAAATTATTATTTATTTATTAATAAAATCTAGTAATTTAAGGGTAAACAAAATAATAAAAAGAAAAATCTCCAAAAAACGCATTAAAAAAATATTATCGAAATGAAATAAGCTTTCTGGACAAAAAAAAAAAAAAAAGTATAATTTCAGGGCTTCGGGTCATTTTGACCTGCGAGGGACGGATGAGGGTTAAAAAATTCATACATTAATTCATCAAGGATGCATTAAATTCCTCAAGTGACAGTAAAGACATTTTATAATGTTAGAAAAGATTTTAATTTCAAATAAATGCTGTTCTTTTGAATTTTCTATTCATCAAAGAATCCTGGGAATAAAAAATGTAGGGTAAACGTACCTATTAAGCTCACCAAAATCTACATTGAGACATTTTAGTGCACAGGGTATTGGTTTGAGTACAAGAAGTTATGTTAAAATAAAATATTAATCTCTCACACAATAATATTTAATTTTATTTTAAATGACAAAAGCGTTTAAATTAAGATATACATCATTAAATGCAAGTCTGCACACCCCGGTTGCCATTAAGCTCACAATATGTTTTTTGGGGAAAATTCTTGTTTATTTTAAACAACATTTTTAAAGGATAATTTTATAAAGATTAACTTGAAGTGACAACCATCAGTTAATATTTAAAGTCTGTTTATGAACTATTTACACAGACGTTCAATGTGCTTAAAGGGAGCACACTGAGCTTTATTGGACGTTTTTTTAATTAATAAAATATTACATTTATAAATTTAAAAGGACATTTTTGCTAAATAAATAATCTAGGTCATGTATTAAGCTATTATAGAAAATATCTATAAAATTATACTTTTTTTCTTATTGATGTCACACTGAAGCTGTGAGTTTCATAGCTAGCGCACCCTTTAAGCTCACCTTACAATAACATGAAATCTTTAAAAATTATAGAAGTGTAAAACAACAGAACATCAATAAACTGTAAATTTATAATATAATGGATTTAAAAGTACAAGCCAGTAATGCCTGTGAAGTAATATATTAGTGTAGCACACAATCTTATACAGCTAGTAAGCTAACAATGTTAGCATTTGCGCTATGTTGCTAAAACTATCTTTTGGATCTAACTGTAATTATTTCCCACATCCAGGTTCCAGGTTATAATATGCAAAAGTCTAAATATTAATCTCTTAATTTTGCTGTAAGAAGTTATACTTATAGAAAATAAAGGCTTAAACATCTAAAAAATGCACATTTAAGGGGCTACTCTTTTGGTGAAAGTTTTCAGACAGCTTTCAAAATGGCCGCCAGACAGTGTGAACACATGAATACCCATAACTCAGTGTGCAATGGTCTGATTAGCTTGAAATTACAGGAGGTATATAGTAACAAACACATCAATTGGTTAAGACATCAAGTAGGATGATAAATTAATTTTTTCTTTTTATAATCTGAGCTCAAAGATAGTGTGCTTAATGGGTACTTGAGCTTAATAGGTACGTTTACCCTATCACAGTTTCCACAAAAATATGAACATTGATACTTGGAAATGAGCAGCAAATCAGCACTTTAGACAAGCTTTGACATCACAGGAATAAATTACATTTTATATATCCACATAGAAAGCAATAATAATATTTCACAATATTACTGTTTTTGTTGTATATCTGATCACGTAAATGCAGCTTTGGTGAGCAGAAGAGACTTACAAAAACATTTTAAAAATCTTCCCGACCCCAAACTTCTGAATTCTAGTGTATTTATGAAAAAAACATTTTAAATATATGAAAAATTCCACGGAAAGACTAATTTCTCACTATTCATATTCAGACCATTTGAACTTATCAGCTCAGAGTCACGAGACAACGAAGGATCCTGAAACTAGTCTGACACAATCTTTGACCAATAAGAAAGCACGTTAAAAATGTTATATCACCAGCAAAATCATTGTGAATATTTGATATATCACCCAGCCCTAAATCTGTAACGTTTGAACGATAATAAGAGCTAGAAGCAGGACGGCAGACTGTGGACATCTGAATATGATTTGATGGCACTTTGATAACCATAATGAGTTTGATTTCAGTGATGGTGAGACTGCGGCTGCTTATCGTTTAAACGTTGGTGGTGACCGGTTAACTCACCCACACCACTGCAATTATTCCACCGGCTAGAGTCTCACATTCCGCGGCTGAGAGCAAACGGATGTTCAGTTTAGACTGCAGAAGGTTAGTCTTTTCTGAGCATAATGTTTCATGTACAGTGTTTTATGTTGTCATTTCTGCTCCATTAGACAGCTACGTCTACAATAATCTGGATACATTTGAAAAAGCATCGTTTTCTCTACGTTTTGGCCTTTTGTCCACACTGAGACAGCCATCTAGAGTCATGAAATATCATGTTATATTATTATTTTTCCACAAGAGGTCGGCAGAGACACCCAATGTGAGAGATTCTGAGCGGAATTTAAAAGGGTTATGCATGAAATTATGAGTTATTTTGAATTTAAGTTGAAAGATGTGCTTAAATTATTATTTATTGATAAAAATCTAGTCATTTAAAGGTAAATAAAATAAGAAAATCTCCCAAAAATTGCATTAAAAAAATAGAACAAATATTATCAAAATGAAATGAAATAAGCTTTCTGGACAAAAAAAAAGTAAGTATAATTTTAGGCATCTTTTTCTCTACGTTTTGGCCTTTTGTCCACACTGAGACGGCGTTTTTGTCCTGCGAGAATGAGCTATTTGAAGACGAGTAAGTAGTGAGTAGAGCTGCACGATTAATCGTTAAAAGATCGCGATCTCGATTCAAACACCCACGCGATCTCATTCCTAAATGACAACGATTCGCCCGAGTCTATTAATCCTTCCCTCGCGGGTCAAAATGACCCGAAGCCCTAAAATTATACTTAATTTTTTTTTTTTTTCCAGAAAGCTTATTTCATTTATTTCTGATAATATTTTTTTCTATTTTTTTAATGCAATTTTTGTTATTTTTTATTTAATTTACATTTAAATGACCAGATTTTATCAATAACTAATAATTTAAGCACATTCTTTCAACTTAAATTCAAAATATCTCTTTTAATTCAGCTCAGAATATCTCACATTGATCTCTGCCGACCTCTTGTGGGAAAATAATAATATAAGATGATATTTCATGACTCTTATAGCTCTATATGGAGCGGATGAGCTGTTCCGCTGGGTCCTAAAGTCAGTTTCTCTTCAGAATGCATTCAGGTAGACATTATAAAATCATTTTTGGTAAAGTTTTAGCATTTTTAGTTTGAATTTTGAGCATTTTTAGGTTTTTCTATGTGTACTGAAGCATTCCATTCATTCCTAAAGGGGTCAAATTGACCCGTGAGGGAAGGATTTGTTACTTTTTTAAATTTCAACAACAAAACTCCTCGAATCCAGTCAATTTTTTGTGTGTATTCTTGGTGTACGACCTAAGGTCTTGGACCACTCCGATGAATTTTTAAAAAAATGAGTTTCGGGTCAAAACGACCCGAGGGGAGGATTAGGTTAAACCTTTGACACAATTTACATCTGCGTTGGTAAAACAGCTTCACAGTCTGTTCTGTGTTACAAATATTCATCACAGAAGTTTATAGTTTGGATATAAACACTGATGTTTACAGTAGTGATCAAAAGTAAATCACCTTTTGAAAGTAACTTGACGTTTCAAATAAAGATTGTATCAATTACGTCGTTACACCAGTAGGTGGCGACAAGAGACTGTTAAAAAATGTTTGTCATTGAATCATTTACTCAAGAGATTCGTTCCAAAAACGCTGATTCATTCAGTAATGAAACAAGTGAAGTCTTTATGAGTGAGTCATTGAATGATTCACTCAAGAGATTTGTTCAAAAACACTGATTCATCCAGTAATGAAACAAGTCTTTGAGTGAATCATTGAATCATTCACTCAAGAGATTTGTTCAAAAACGCTGATTCATCCAGTAATGAAACAAGTGAAGTCTTTATGTGAGAGTCATTGAATGATTCACTCAAGAGATTTGTTCAAAAACACTGATTCATCCAGTAATGAAACAAGTGAAGTCTATATGAGTGAGTCATTGAATCATTCACTCAAGAGATTCGTTCAAAAACACTGATTCATCCAGTAATGAAACAAGTCTTTGAGTGAATCATTGAATCATTCATTCAAGAGATTTGTTCAAAAACGCTGATTCATCCAGTAATTAAACAAGTGAAGTATTTATGAGTGAGTCATTGAATCATTCACTCAACCCGATTTTTAAAATAATTAATTCGTATTAATTAAACATTTTAAATTAGACTGCAGCAATTAACATTTTGTCCGAACGTCTAGTAAATTACATGTTGTTTTGTTTAGTTGTCTATTCAGAATCGTGATTTGAACGTGATTCCCAATTTAACCAGAATCGTGCAGCTCTAAGTAGTGAGATATTTTGATAATAAAATGATCTTGCCAGAAGAATAGCATAAGAAATTTGTTACGTATGGTATCATCTCAGTGAACTTTTATTACATTTTACGCATGCAGTAAGAATTTTAGCATTAGTTTCAGTGTTTTCAAATGTATCTGGATTCATGTAGACGTAGCTGGAATTGGTCGGATAAACATATAGACTGACCATGTAGACTGACCGCTAGTGCTGCAGAAATTACACACTGCAGCTTTAACAATCTGAGTGCTTTGGTATTGTTTTACATTTCATCAGCAATTTGTACAGCCAGAGTTATAGCGTTCATCCTGCATCAGTCTCACCTGGGCACACCGGGCGGTGCGCGGTTAGGCCGGGACGGGACCTGAGGTGGGGGCCCGCCGAAGGGGTCCGGAGAGGCTCCCGGGCGAGAGGGAATGGGTGGCCCACCGGCAGCGGGGGGCACTGGGGCCGAACCACGAGAACCTGGGCGTGCCGGAGGCCCTGGAGGAGGGGCCCGTCTCTGAGGGGTCGGGCTGGTGGCCGGAGACCTTTCAGAGAAATATTGAGCGTAGCTTTAGAGGTCAAAGTAAAGAAATCAAAATGGAAAAAATAAAGCTGCATGCGTGATAAAGATCCACTTCTGATAAAGGATAAAAGACGTTTGCATGTTTTGTTTCCTAAAACAGATTGAATGACTGCTCATCCGGCTCTCTTTTTGTTTTCTGTCGTATAAATTATCCTGTTACTATTTCGAAGTGAGGAACTACTCGAAACGATTCAGTGCGTGAGTGAACTGTCCGAAGGAATCAAATGAGATACACCGAGATGAGACTCTGATTGGTTTATTGCATGTTACGCCCAAAACACACCCATGACTCATTAAGAGACTAGGTACAGCCCTTTAGACCATGCGCATAAACTAGCAAAAGTGGATTCGGACACGCCCTAAGTGCACCTGCGCTCAGATCGGTAAAATAGGGCCCTTTGACTCCGAGCCAGCAAACCAACATTTGAGATGCTGCGATGCCATTGGTCCGCTGGCTTGTCCAGTTATCCAATCACAGCTAAGCTAAAGTCACGCGAGTTTCTTGAGAGATTTACTCGGTAAATGTGTTTCCATTATAGTTTATGTGCATGTCTTCTTATCGGATAAAAAAATTATCCGCCTCCATTGAGCGCATACATTTTTTTATGCACATTTTTAGAATTCATGAGCATCCAGTGTTTTTTTTTTATTTATTTTTTTTATGCGATATCCTAAAATGCACATAAAAATAGGTGGATGGAAACATAGCTAATGACAAATTGAAAGCCCAAGACTTTCATTCCCCAATAAAGACATAATTTATCATCAGTTTATCCGTGTTTATCCATGCATACCTTCCTCCGGAGCCGGAGCGCTGCACCTGGAGCCAGGAGTCGTCCACGGGCGGAGGCAGGGCCGTGGTGACGGTGGTGGTGCTGATGTCACCGATGATGTGGAGCGCTTCTTTGAGAGCGTGGTACATGCGCAGCATCTCGTCTCGGCGCTGCGCCTGTTCGGCCGACTCCTCCATCAGAGTGTTCTGATCTCCACACGAGTACAGCTGAGCCAGCAGCTCCGCGTTGATGAACTCCTTCGTCTGAGAGAGAGTGGATATTAAAAGTGTCATGAACTGGCTTTTTTTATTTTTTTTTTATACTGTTGTCTGAGGTCAACTTATTAGGTTTGCGTGGTTTTTACATTCAAAAACATAATGAATAAGTAATAAGCTATTTTCTACACTGGTTTTGAGCCTCTCTCCTGGAACGCTCATTTTTTATGGGCGTGAATTTCGTGAATTTTTGAAATTCAAAATTCAAATTTTTGAATTTCGTAATAAAATGGATGTAATTTGAAATCTGAGACTTTGTGTCATATCAGTAGTAACAAAGCACAAAGATTATTTCAATTTAATATATGAGAGGTGTGCTACAATGTTTTGTTCATTCATCAACTGAAAACAGGATGGACTAATCGATTCTTGGGATTTAAGAATCGATATCGGTTCGTAAAAATGAGAATCGATTAAAATCGAGAAATCAATATTTATATATATTTTTTTTTTTACCCAGCCCTAATATCTAGTAGCAGAGTGCATGCAAGGGCTGGAAATCCATTTATCCGTTGCTGAAACTTCAAAAACTTGAAAAAAATGGTGCTTTCTGCGGTTTAGAAATCGTGCATGCTTACATTGCGATTTTATTACGATTTGCGCTAGTTGCTGTGAAGATCTTGAGTTTCTGTGTGTATATGATATGACAGTTTTTCTCAAATTAAACGGTAAAATGCTCATAAAGTGACTCTCAGAGCGGCTCTGGAGATGAAGTTCATGTCATAGTGACGCCGCGAGCGTCACGTGTGCTTCAGTGTGTGTGTGTGTGTGTGTGTGTGTGTGTGTGTGTGTGTGTGTGTGTGTGTGTGGGAAATGAAACCGTTATTGCCATTATTGACTAGGGCTGGGACGATACACCTATCTCCCGATTCGATACTATCACGATACTTGGGTGCCGATACGATATGTATTGCGACGTTTTTATTTATTTTTTATTTTATTTATTTTTTTTAAGAATTGTGATTCTACAATGCATTGTATTGTACTTTTTTTCCATGTTTACCATTGGGAAAAGTTAAATCATACACTTATGTAGACTGTACATGATGTAGCTATAAGATTAGTCATATTTACAAAAACAATTCATCACATCTTTCTGAGTTTTATTTCAGAAGCATCATACAGTACTACATTCTCTTGAATAAGTGATTCAATAACAAATACATTTTTTAACAGTCATTTGTCGGCACCTCGTGGCGAAACGATGTAATAGTTTTTTTAAGTCGTTATTTGAAGCGCCGTTTTCAAAAGGTGATAACTATTTTGATCTCTACTGTAGACATCAGTGTTTATATTTGAACTATAAACTTGTATCCCAGTACTTTATGATAATTTGAACTATTGTATCACAGAAATAATGATACTATGAGGTTGAAAAGTTTGTGAAGCTGTTTCATACATAACTCTCTGGATCAGCGGCAGCGCCAACACAGATTTGAATGTTGCGATATGATTTTGTCAAAGGTTTAATAGACAGACGAATTGGAACAGGATCGCGTGGGTGTTTGAATTGAGATCCCAATCTTTTAAAGATTAATCGTGCAGCTCTACGGTCCTATCTCTCGCTCAGCACATGAAGTAGCGCGAGGGCTTTTCAGTGCATTCAGTCTCACATCGCTTTCACGCGTCGAACGGGATATTACGTCACTTAACACTCATAGATAACGACACATTTCACCCTCTGTTGGAAGAAAAGCGGGTGACATCTGTCCACCTCGTCTACAAGCAAGGACTAAAATAAAGCAATTTAATTTGAATTAATACTGATTCTGGAATAAAAAAATCGATTTTAAAATCGTGATCGAAAAAATCGATTTTTTTTTTTTTTTTTGTCCCAGCCCTTTATTGACGCAAACAAAACAACAAAAACCGTTTTGAAATCGGTAAGACCGATCCGGGCCGATCATGTGGAATATCGTTCGATTCTGATTCCTGGCCGGTCGATCGGTGCATCTCTAAAAAAGGTGCATCTCTGGCCTTAGAAATTCACGTATCAAATATAATACAGTAGGCTTTATAAGGTTGTTAAGGACTATCCTAGGTCATGATATTTCATGAATCAACATCATGAGCTTACGTTGTTAATCATCAGATGCATGATGGTCTTGGGCATCAGGTCCCGTACGGTCTTGTTGACGATGCCCATGTAGGAGTCCACCAGGTTTCGGATGGTCTCCACCTGCCGCTCCAGCTGAGGGTCTATGGAGTGCATGAAACCGTCCGACCCGTTCTCTTCACCGGCGTCGCTCTACAGACACAGAAAAAGCTCTGGGACAAATGGAAAACACCAATGCAAAACATACAGAAAAGGCAGAAATCTTGTACCTTTTCCTTCTCCTAGTGTGATGCAACCGGAAGCAGCGTGAGGGAAAGAGAAAAGCATTTTGAGGTGCGTCATTCATGAACACATCTGTATAGATGAACTAAAGATGAACACACACCACCACACGCTCAGGGTAAACGCCGGCACGCAGGAACGACGCCTTCCACCCGTCCACGTCCTCCTGGCTCTCACAGGCCAACTCCAGCTGACGGTAGTCTTTATACACGTTCCTGCGGATGCATTAGAAGGTCATGTGATGTTAAATGTCAAGTCAACACGCCTCTAAATGATCAACATGATCAAAACTTGCTGTCGCACACAATCTACTACACGCCTTCTGTCATCTGATTGATAGTTTAGACTTTTATAATTACTATAATTGTACAAACGTCCACCTTCAGCTCGTGGTTCATGTTTCTTTTTGCTGTGAAATCTTGATTTTTATCAAGTAAACGTAAGGATAACTTTGATATTGTTAGTAATATTTCAAGATGAACACTTACTGGACTGAAGTATTATTGAGTTATTTTTATTATGTTTACCCAGTGCTGGGTAGTTCTTCTGTAACTCATATCCTAAAACATTTACTAAATCAGGGTTCCCACTTGTCCTTGGAAAACTGGAAAATTTATGACAAATTTTCCAGTCCTGGAAAACACATGGAAAATTTGAGAAAATGTAAAATGTCCTGGAAATTGTAGTTGTTGTCCTGGAAAATTATTTTTTATAAAGTTCTTTGGTTTTTGAGCTGAGAACTGGCTCAAAACAATTATGGTTGCAGAAAGTGCGAACAAACGAATATTACGTGTTAAGGGTTTCTTTGTTGTTGTCTTTGACTAATATTTTTGATTTTCAAGTAGTTAAACCAAACATTAAAATAGTTCATTTAAAATAATATTTTTCAATGATATTGACATTTGTCATAATGTTTGATAAGAGCTCATATTAAAAACTGTATACTTTTAAATTTTATAGTTAAGTCATGGCAATAAACTATGGAAGCTTGTTTCTGCCACTGAATAAAATATAAAAAAGGTGATTGCAACTTTTTATCTCACAATTCGAATTTTTTTTCTGGCAATTGCGAGTTTACATAATTGTGATATGTGTTATAAAGACCACATTGCAAGAGATAACTGTTAAAAAGTCAGAATTGCGAGATATAAACTCACATTTGCGTTATAAATTCAGAATTGCGTGATCTAAACAATTCTGACTTTTTCTCGCATTTGCGAGTTATAAAGTCAAATTAGGAGGTAAAAAAGACTGACTTTTTTCAGAATTGCGAGTTTATATCTCACAATTCTGACTTTATAACTGGCAATTGCGAGTTTATATCACAGTTATGTAAACTGGCAATTGCGAGAAAAAGTCGCAATTACCTTTTTTATTTTTTATTCTGTGGCGTAAACAAGCTTCCGTAGTCATAATGTATGATTATGAGCTCATATTAACTGATTTAATAGTTAAGTCATGGCAATAAACTGTATGCCTTTTAAAGACTTTTGGCGTGATCCTTGTCTTTTATTCCCACCATAGTAAAATTGAAAATGTCCTGGAAAATGATCACTGAAAAAGAGTAGGAAACCTGTAAATGTTTTTGAGTATTTTATGATTAAAAGACTGACTTGCTATTGAATAAAAAAAAATTGTATATGAACTGTTCCTGTCCTATACACTGATCAGGCATAACATTATGACCACCTTCCTAATATTGTGTTGGTCGCCCTTTTGCCCTGATCCGTCGAGGCATGGACTCCACTAGAGCCCTGAAAGTGTGCTGTGGTATCTGATGGTTTCCCAAAGAATCACACTGCCTCAGCCGGCTTGCCTTCTTCCCATAGTGCATCCTGGTGCCATGTGTTCCCCAGGTAAGCCACACACACGCACCCGGCCATCCACGTGATGTAAAAGAAAACGTGATTCATCAGACCAGGCCACCTTCTTCCATTGCTCCGTGGTCCAGTTCTGATGCTCACGTGCCACTGTTGGCACTTTCGGCGGTGGACAGGGGTCAGCATGGGCACCCTGACTGGTCTGCGGCTATGCAGCCCCATACACAACAAACTGCGACGCACTGTGTATTCTGACACCTTTCTATCAGAACCAGCATTAACTTCTTGAGCAATCTGAGCTCCAGTAGCTCGTCTGTTTGATCGGACCACACGGGCCAGCCTTCGCTCCCCACGTGCATCAATGAGCCTTGGCCGCCCATGACCCTGTCGCCGGTTCACCACTGTTCCTTCCTTGGAGCACTTTTGATAGATACTGACCACTGCAGACCGGGAACACCCCACAAGAGCTGCAGTTTTGGAGATGCTCTGACCCAGTCGTCTAGCCATCACAATTTGGCCCTTGTCAAACTCGCTCAAATCCTTACGCTTGCCCATTTTTCCTGCTTCTAACACATCAACTTTGAGGACAAAATGTTCACTTGCTGCCTAATATATCCCACCCACTAACAGGTGCCGTGATGAAGAGATAATCAGTGTTATTCACTTCACCTGTCATAATGTTATGCCTGATCGGTGTATATAAATAACAGAGATTTTAGAGTGCATTTTTATTATTTAAAATGAACAACCTTTAATGTCAAATTGACTAGCCCTTTTGCTGGGTTGTTTTTTGACAGTGCTGGGTCAGTGTATAAAACCCAACAAGCTGGGTAAAAATAATCCAGCATGTGTTCTGTCCAATATTTACCCAGCGCTGGGTTGCCAAATAACCCAGAAATGGTTGGTTATCCCAGAGTGTACTTTTTGTCAAATAAATATCAGCATCTACAGCAAATTGCATATTTTTGCTCCGTTTGTTCCTCTTTGAGCTCCATATTCTCACTATATCATACTATAAAGTACTATAGCTATAAAAGTCTGATGATACTCAAGAAAATACTTTGTAATAATTGTCTAAATGTTCAACAAACTGTTCCTTTTTTTTTTCAGTTTTTTCTAAACTATTGTTTCATATGTCAGGCTTTACAGAGTTAAAATAGAGCCTATTGAAATTGCTAATCCTGATCTTACTGTAATTGATTCAACGATGCATGTTATTCCAAAGAAAAAATAATTAGTTGCTCAATCTTTAAAATGACTTCTTTTTGACTGATATCTTCCTTGTTGAATATCCTGTTTCACTCTGAACTAGGTCACATTACAAACGTTAAGCAGGTTGTGTCAGCTTTTTTTTTATGTAGTGCTGGATGACCTCTGACCTTTGCTCGGTGTTGAACAGGGCAAAGATGTGTTTGCTGGACATGAAGCCCTTCTCCACGTCCCTGAGCTTCAGATTGTCCACCTGCAGCATGTACTTCTTCTCTTTCTCCTGCAGGGGGCGGAACAGAGTTTACTGAGAGTATGAAACCTGAAGGACTGAGAGAACGATCCAGTTTTGCTGATTGTGTTGAACAGCTTGTCGGATGTTGAGTGCTGGTGAAGCTTATTGTGATTCAAATAGAAGTTGTTTAAGAAGGAAAGACAAAAGAGTCCTATGTGGTTGCTAAAGTGTTCGGAGTAGTTTGTAGTGTGTTACTATGCAGTTGCTGATTTTTTTTTTATTTATTTATTTTTTTTTTATCAATATTGTGAATTGCAATATTTCCTTACACGCTTGTCTGTATAATTTTTTGGAAGCCGGCTTTATTGAAGATATTTGCGGGCACCATATCTTTGCATTAGGGATGCACGATATATCGGCCACCATATCGGCATCGGCCGATATATATTCTTTTTTAATGTTATCGTTATTGGCCTGATAATAAAATTTTGCCGATATATTAAAGCTGATAAGTAATGTATTTCAGATGCGCACTGTTCGCCATGATGGTTTTGAATTGCTTGAAATATGATTCGAATCACTTCAAAAAAAGGAAAATACAGTTCAGTGCAACATGTACGGCGCAAGTCTGTCATATCGGCTACATAAAATTATAAAAGAAAACATCATAATTGTGTGCTTGGGACATGGATTTTAATGGGGAGACTTTTGTTTTTGTAATCAGGTTCTCAAAAATTATATACAAATTTGGATTTAGATTTATCGACCAATATATCGGTTATTATCGGTTTATCGGTATCGGCTAAAATGTTCATATCGGTGCATCCCTACTTTGTATAAATGATACATTTTATGGCGTTTGTTTTTTTTGTTTTTTTTAAATGCCTTTTTGAACACTTTTCATATGTTGTGCATGTGTTATTGTGTTATTAATTTTTGTTCACCTGGTTCAGAATGTGCCATTGTTTTTCTATTTAAACCCGCTAGACTGACATATTTAACCTTTGCGCTTGTCAAATCACATGATTTGATGCAAAGTAGGCTTGCTACGATAGTCGGTGTTGACAGTGTTACCGGTGTTCATGCGCAACACCGGTTACATCACTTGCCCACCGCGGCACCGCCCCCACCATTGTTTAGATTTTTTTTAAAAATTTTTTTTAATAGTAATAAAATAATTTAGTTCAGTTAGAGAACAGACACTACAAATAAAAACTGAACATGTCTGCTTAATAAAGCGTGAGCCAAACAAGAGTCACAGCACAAACGCAGCAGGAGTCAGATCTCATTTATCACGAGAGTGAAGAGCTGACAGACAAGATGATCGCGGAAGATTTTGTTTCACAGCGAAATGTAAAAGCGCCTATTTATGTGAGTTTGTCATTGTACTGTTTTGTTCTTGTGTTTTTCATTAAGAATAATAGGCTAATGAACCCACAATTCAAGCAACCCGCCCCGGAATTGGCGCTAATTCTAAACCGAAAGTAAAATACGCACGCACGTACTGTCATTCATTCACGGCTGCACTGTCATTCACGGTGCGTGTCCACTGGCGCGTTTTCAGTTCATTCCTATGGAAGCTTCCACAGGAATTCATTGAAAACACTGACTCGTTTTGCTGCGCTCCGTTATGAATGCCCGAGCAGCCGTCCGCATTTTACTTTCGGTTTAGAATTAGCGTTTTAAAAGCCCCCGTCGGTGATACCGGTATTACCGGTGTTGTCACACGTCGATTAACCGGTGGAAAAATTTCCTCACTGTCACATTCCTAATGCAAAGTCACATGAATTTTTGTTGCGCATCGAGGGATTTAATCGGTAAATGTGTTTCCATCATAGTTTATGCGCACATCTTTTTATCGGATAAAATTATTTGCCTCAATTGAGTGCATGTTTTTTTTTTTATGCACATTTTTAGAATTTTATGCGCATCTTGCCGTTTCCATTCAGCGTTTTTGATCCAATATTTCCATAAAAATAGGTGGATTGACACATAGCTAATGATACTGAACTAGGTTGATAAGAAATGTTTATAAAGTAAATAAGCAAAAACTAGTGATCTGAGGGATTTTTCTTCCTTATTTTTAGTCGATGAGAAGAGACTTAAGCTGAAAGTATACTTTGTTTTTTTTTACAGGTACGCGAGCGTATGCGCACAGTCAAATGCACAGCCTTGCAAAGTATACTTCTTTTGACTCGTACACAGGCACTCAACGCATGCGCTGTTTTGAGCAACCTCGCGCCACGAGTTACAACCCATGTAAATACTGCAAAAAAATTAAATGCGCATATGCAATCTGGCGGTGCGCATACTCTTCTGATGACAAAATTTGTATCACGCGCACTGTACACTGACCCTCGCGTAAAAAGTGAAGTATACTTTGGCCTTTGGTTGACCAAGATTTTATTAGTTGGTTAGTCAAAAAAAAAAAAAAACTCCACAGAAAGTGCGGGACAGATCGTTAACGGCGGGTCCTTGAGGTCACTTGCATTTTTTTCAACCCGTCTTAAAATAAGTAATTTTTGGTCATACCGATAAGAGTAATATATCGTTCCAAACTGTAAAGGGTCTTTTATTTGTGTTTTATTTTATAACTCACAATAACAACAAAACAAACGGTGCGCTTTCTGCCGTCTCGGTTTCTGTAAACTGAAGCGCGTCGAAAGCTTTAACTTTTTTGTTAAAAAAACACTAGTGCGTGGGAAAACACTAGTTTATTAATAAACAACCAAGGGCGTGTTCACACTTGACGTCTTTTTTGAAGCTGCCAGCGTCTGTTTTACATTGTAATCCTATGGAGTAAACCGTGTTTTCAATAAAGTCGTGAGCGCTTTAAGCGCCAACGCCGGCGTCTTTTTCTGCAGCCCAGGCTTTTTTTCAAGTTGAAAAAAGTTCAACTTTTCTGATAAAAACACCCTACGTCAAGCGCCTTTTTGACAGCTGAACAATGACAAGCGAGTAGCAAGACCTGACTCGTTTCCATAACAACAAGAAAAATGGAGACGGTGCCGGTAGATCGACTAATTGTGCTAGTGTCGGAGCACAAAGAGATATGATATGAGCACAAAACTGTACCATAACATCAAACCGGAGCTCCTGGACTAAATTATTGTAAGCACCATACTGTTTTCTTCCCCGTATAATGTCGTGCATCCACAAACGTCGTTGTGAACCGACATTCTCCTCCCCGTTAACTTCAAAAGCCAACGCAAGAGCCAACTTTCACTTTCTTGACATTCTGTATCTCTGCACCACACAGCACTCTTGTTGCAGCTGTTGTTATAGCAACAAAAGACTATTTGCTATTTGGAACCAAACGCTGCCAGCTTTTTTTTTTTTTTTTTTTACTAAAAGAGCGCTCTTGTCAACTTTTTCTTGTCAAAAAAGACGTCGTGTGAACACAGCCTAAAATGTCGTCTTGCTATTTTTCTCCGACACATTCATAATCATTACTTTTGCCAGTTGTTTGCGGCAAGCTTTATGCGTGAGGAATATATTCTACCCCCCCAGTATATATCTAAGTAATGAAATTTAATATTTCGTGTGATTAGTCGACTAATGGCTTAAATGAATGACTACTAGTTGACTAGAAAAATCTTTAGTCGGGGGCAGCCCTAGTTATTTTATCATCTATGAGATGAAAATCATAAATCTGATCACTTAGTAAAGTAACACCACACCTAACAGTTATGCACTTTGTCATTTTGTAGTATAAATAATTATAAATATAAATAATTACAATTATAAATAATAAATAATTATTTTCTAAATAAAGAAAATTCCAAATAGAAATATAGCTGCGAGCAGCAATTATCAGGGTTCAAGCGACTTAAGGCCTTTAAGCACATATACATAAGTTGTTTTATTTAGCCATCATGTAACCTCTTAAATCACAGAGGGAAAAGACCATTTACAGCCAATACAGGCAGTTTACCATAATGCATGGTTTTTAAAGCTTTTTAACAGTTATAGCGCCACCTATGGCCCGATCTCTATAAAAGTTTGCATGCTTCTTTAGAGTCATATGCTGCACGTGCTCACCTATTTTCATGAAGTTTTGAGTTTTCCTTCAGGACTAATAGGCTTTTGAGTATATTTTGCCACACCCATTTTTTAAATGACCCTGTTATAGCGACCCAAAGTGCAAAGTTCAACTTTTTTTTTGATAACTATTGATCAGGAGAGTCTAGAGAATCGTACTGCATTGGTTTTATTCAGATTGAGCGAAAATCCTAGGACTAGGTTTTTAACATAATCGCGAATATTTAATGAACGATTTGATTGACAGCAGTGGTTCTTAAGGCAAATTTGTTCAACATGAGATCTATCAAATGATATCAATATTGTGTGGATATGTCAAACACCACGTGATTACAGAGCCGTAAAACTCGTTAGCGCCAACTAGTGGCCGATTTCTTTCAAAATACTTACAGAACTCTAGGACCATGAGTCGAACATGCCCACCGAGTTTCGTTCCGATCGGCCTTCGTTAACCTTGTCTTATAGGTGCTCAAACTCCATTGGCCGATGGCGGCCATGCTTTTTGAGATACGCCAATGTCCTCATAGACTATCATGGCACTTGGGACCAAGACACTGTATACCAATTTTCAAGTCAATTGGACTAGCGGTCGGGTGGTTTTCATGTTTTTTTTTCATGTTATAGCGCCACCAAGTGTTCAATCGTCGCATTTTATTTTATTGTGACCAAAGACCGAGCCCATACACGTGTACCGAGTTTGGTGAAGATATCTAATTTCGTTCTTGAGTTATAGCCATTTTAGTAAAATTGGCCACGCCCCCTTCTAACGTTTTGGCACCCCTTAGCGACCGTGAATCAAAATTTCAACTTTTTTTTGATAATTATTGATATTCAGACTCCAGAGAATATTTTGGCACTGCTTTGGTTCCGATCGGGTGAAAAACCTAGGACTAGTTCGCAAAAGTAGGTTTTGGACAAAATCCAAGATGGCGGACAATTTATGAATTCTCGCTTTTTTCATCTTGACCCAAGGATTTCAACGATGTAAAGCATTTAAGTCTACGACAATCGGTTCATGAGAAATCTTCAAAAGTGTCAATGTTTGTTTTTTTGCGCTATAGCGCCACCGTCTGGCCGATTGAGGCGATACTCTGTCAACCTCTCCCCAAATTGAGGACTACCATCTGGCCAAATTTCAAGTCTCTAACACTTACAGTTTGCTCTGCACGATCAGTTTTAGGGGAGAAGAAAAATAATAAAAATCCTAACAATTACAATAGGGTTTCAGCACTTCACACAATAAGTGCACTTTAAACACCCGGATGATGCACTTAATTAACCGGAAACACTAAAGCCTCGTTCAGACTCTCAGTCCAAATCCGCTCAAATCAATTTTTATGCAAATCCGATTGGAATCTGATCTAATGTTTGACTGTCCACACTGTGTATCGCAACTGTTCAGATCCGATTTGTGTGTCCATGCAGCTCTTTCGTTTTCTGGAATATCTGCATTGGTTTCTATGATTCGATTAGAACTACAAACGTGGATAAAAAGTGTTAAACTACAAACATGGAGGATATGCGAGTCCGGCGCTTATGTAGAGGTTTAGATAAAGGGGTTTGAGTGATTTAATTATCAGTATCTAACCTGATGAAAGTATATCTATTCAATGTTATCCACATTATATTTCATCTGCAGCAGCATTGAGAACTTTTGTAACGATACGTTTGGCCATTACCTTTAAATGCATCATTAAATTCAAATTGCAAACACATGAGGAGAGTCTCCGCATGAAAGACGAATGGCAGATCCAACATTTCTCTCCGACTGAATGTGGAGGATTTGAACTCTGACGATGATTGACAGGGCAGTTTAAACGGTGACGGGCTGCATGTAACTAAGCGACAGAGCGTCCGTTAAAGATGACGAAGTAGTACGTCCCAAAGCTTGCTACACACTCAAAAGTACTTTTTCTTCACAAAAAGAGTACATACTTGTAGGACGTAGTATAAGTAGGCGAATTGGGATGCAGCATCTATTACAAGTGTATAGTGCGTCATTTTGGACACAACTTTAGTGTTACTGGGTTATTCAGATCATTAACATGAGTGATAAAAAGAGTAATGACTGACTTTAGTAACAAAGAAAGAGTGCAGAGGAAAAAACAGCCCACAGTGAGTGTGTGTGAGAACTGTGTGTGTGTGTGTGTGTGTGTGTGTCTATATATATATGAGTGATCTTTAGTCTCCGCCACACGCGGCTGGAACTGATTAGAGCCGACAGACCTAAAATAAACCGTCAGGGCGGGCGGGCGGTTGGGCGATGGTGGAGTCTGCAGGCTGACTGGTGCACCACAGCCGTCTGGCGGCCCGCCAGGGGCCCGGAGAATAGCGGACACGGCCCGGTATTCCCCTGCCCACCAGAGCGAGCGCCGCACCGCGCCCTGCCGTAGAGCCCGTAAAAACACACCAACCAGCTGGAGCGGCCAGAAACAGAACAGCGCACGTGAAGCTTTTCTGAGACCTCTTCTGAAACTCTAGAAGAAACTGCAGTCGCATTTGGGGTTTTCCGAGTGTCAGTGCCAGCTGGACCAGGTGCTCGTCATCACATATAAAACATACAGTTGCCACGGTGCAGAAAGGATGACGTCATCTATGAGCCATAGCAACCGTCTCCTCCACACACACACACACACAGAGTTTCTGACTGGGGAGCAGTCGCTCAGTGACTCACACTTTTCCTTTTCCTCAGCCAGATTTTGGAAAGACAGGCTTGAGGAGAGGAGGGAGACGGATCATCTGGCCAGTGCAGGGAAAAGAGGAAATGATGGAAAGACCATGGCTGCACTCTTAAAGGAACAGTTCAGACAAAAGTGATCATTCTGTCACCGTTTACTCTCTCCCTCGTGTCGTTTAAACAGCTCTAAAAGAGAACAGTAGCCCAGATGATGTGCACTATATTTACATATTACAGCTTACGTTTGTGCAGAAAACATAAATATCATCTTTTGTTTTCCATAGAAGAAAGAAAGTCATATAGGTCTGAAACTTCTAAGCTGTTCCAAATATTTGGAATCATTTTGAAAATTACTCTAATACAGGGATTTTTTGTTTTTAATTTAAAAAACGACATTAAATCATCCAAAATGTTTTTCAGATCAGTGTTTTGGTTTCTGGATTCGGTTTTAATGGTTCCGATCTTTATTTTTAACTTTATTCTGTCATTTTGTATGTGATGACAGAATAATATTTTTTTGGTATATGAAATGTTACTTTTAAAATAAAGTTTGGAACCATTAAAACCGAATCCAGAAACCAAAACACTGATCTGAAAATGTACAAAATTATTTCAAATATTTAAGAAACTACATATAGAAACAGAATTCTGTAACCTATAAAATGATAAATGGTTTGACGCACAAATATTTTTTTTTCTCCTCATTTTCTTTTATTATGTCAAGGATTAGAACTTACAGTGCAAAAATCAAACAAAAAAAAGTAAATACAATAAAATTCAAATTCAAAACATTTTAATGAACCTAAAATTTGATTTTCCTCTATAAAAATACACTTTTTTTTTTTTTGTGACCCAATTCCAACTCAAGAAACCCGTAAAGTAAATAATAATAATAATAATAATAATAACAATAAACATATTTTTGATTGTAAATCTGCCCTGAGAGTCCAGAAACCAAAACACTGATCTGAAAAATATCAAGACCATATTTAATATTGTGAATCTTACTAAATCTGTCAAACAATTTTTACCAAGAACAAAAAATTAAGAATTTAAAATCAAGTCGATATTTAAAAAATCTAAAAAAAATTTTTTCGCATTTTGTGATTTAAGATTTTGCATTCTTTTCATGAGAATTAAGCAGATTGAACACTCAATGATATGATATAATGGTATATTATTAAAATTAAGCATTCATCTATTATGGTAGTATTTGCTGTGGTGAATTTAATGTTGTTTTTTAATTTAAAAAATCCCTGTATTAGAGTGATTTTCAAAATTATTATTTTAAATATTTAAGAAACTACAAACCCGATTCCAAAAAAGTTGGGACACTGTACAAATTGTGAGTAAAAAAGGAATGCAATAATTTACAAATCTCATAAACTTATATTTTATTCACAATAGAATATAGATAACATATCAAATGTTGAAAGTGAGACATTTTGAAATGTCATGCCAAATATTGGCTCATTTTGGATTTCATGAGAGCTACACATTCCAAAAAAGTTGGGACAGGTAGCAATAAGAGGCCGGAAAAGTTAAATGTACATATAAGGAACAGCTGGAGGACCAATTTGCAACTTATTAGGTCAACTGGCAACATGATTGGGTATAAAAAGAGCCTCTCAGAGTGGCAGTGTCTCTCAGAAGTCAAGATGGGCAGAGGATCACCAATTCCCCCAATGCTGCGGCGAAAAATAGTGGAGCAATATCAGAAAGGAGTTTCTCAGAGAAAAATTGCAAAGAGTTTGAAGTTATCATCATCTACAGTGCATAATATCATCCAAAGATTCAGAGAATCTGGAACAATCTCTGTGCGTAAGGGTCAAGGCCGGAAAACCATACTGGATGCCCGTGATCTTCGGGCCCTTAGACGGCACTGCATCACATACAGGAATGCTACTGTAATGGAAATCACAACATGGGCTCAGGAATACTTCCAGAAAACATTGTCGGTGAACACAATCCACCGTGCCATTCGCCGTTGCTGGCTAAAACTCTATAGGTCAAAAAAGAAGCCATATCTAAACATGATCCAGAAGCGCAGGCGTTTTCTCTGGGCCAAGGCTCATTTAAAATGGACTGTGGCAAAGTGGAAAACTGTTCTGTGGTCAGACGAATCAAAATTTGCCTAAAATTTTTTGGAAAACTGGGATGCCATGTCATCCGGACTAAAGAGGACAAGGACAACCCAAGTTGTTATCAGCGCTCAGTTCAGAAGCCTGCATCTCTGATGGTATGGAGTTGCATGAGTGTGTGTGGCATGGGCAGCTTACACATCTGGAAAGGCACCATCAATGCTGAAAGGTGTATCCAAGTTCTAGAACAACATATGCTCCCATCCAGACGTCGTCTCTTTCAGGGAAGACCTTGCATTTTCCAACATGACAATGCCAGACCACATACTGCATCAATTACAACATCATGGCTGCGTAGAAGAAGGATCCGGGTACTGAAACGGCCAGCCTGCAGTCCAGATCTTTCACCCATAGAAAACATTTGGCGCATCATAAAGAGGAAGATGCGACAAAGAAGACCTAAGACAGTTGAGCAACTAGAAGCCTGTATTAGACAAGAATGGGACAACATTCCTATTCCTAAACTTGAGCAACTTGTCTCCTCAGTCCCCAGACGTTTGCAGACTGTTATAAAAAGAAGAGGGGATGCCACACAGTGGTAAACATGGCCTTGTCCCAACTTTTTTGAGATGTGTTGATGCCATGAAATTTAAAATCAACTTATTTTTCCCTTAAAATGATACATTTTCTCAGTTTAAACATTTGATATGTCATCTATGTTGTATTCTGAATAAAATATTGAAATTTGAAACTTCCACATCATTGCATTCTGTTTTTATTCACAATTTGTACAGTGTCCCAACTTTTTTGGAATCGGGTTTGTACATATAGAAACAGAATTCTGTAAGCTATAAAATATTAAATGGTTTGACGTACAATTTTTTTTTTTTTTTTTTTTCATAATTTTCTTTTATTATGTGAAGCATTAGAACTTAAACTGAAAAAATCAAACAAAATAAAAGTAAATAAAATAAAATAATCAGTGCTGTCAAATCGATTAATCGCATTCAAAATAAAAGTTTACTTTTTTTCTATATATATATATATATATATACACTCACCTAAAGGATTATTAGGAACACCATACTAATACTGTGTTTGACCCCCTTTCGCCTTCAGAACTGCCTTAATTCTACGTGGCATTGATTCAACAAGGTGCTGAAAGCATTCTTTAGAAATGTTGGCCCATATTGATAGGATAGCATCTTGCAGTTGATGGAGATTTGTGGGATGCACATCCAGGGCACGAAGCTCCCGTTCCACCACATCCCAAAGATGCTCTATTGGATTGAGATCTGGTGACTGTGGGGGCCATTTTAGTACAGTGAACTCATTGTCATGTTCAAGAAACCAATTTGAAATGATTCGAGCTTTGTGACATGGTGCATTATCCTGCTGGAAGTAGCCATCAGAGGATGGGTACATGGTGGTCATAAAGGGATGGACATGGTCAGAAACAATGCTCAGGTAGGCCGTGGCATTTAAACGATGCCCAATTGGCACTAAGGGGCCTAAAGTGTGCCAAGAAAACATCCCCCACACCATTACACCACCACCACCAGCCTGCACAGTGGTAACAAGGCATGATGGATCCATGTTCTCATTCTGTTTACGCCAAATTCTGACTCTACCATCTGAATGTCTCAACAGAAATCGAGACTCATCAGACCAGGCAACATTTTTCCAGTCTTCCACTGTCCAATTTTGGTGAGCTCGTGCAAATTGTAGCCTCTTTTTCTTATTTGTAGTGGAGATGAGTGGTACCCGGTGGGGTCTTCTGCTGTTGTAGCCCATCCGCCTCAAGGTTGTGCGTGTTGTGGCTTCACAAATGCTTTGCTGCATACCTCGGTTGTAACGAGTGGTTATTTCAGTCAAAGTTGCTCTTCTATCAGCTTGAATCAGTCGGCCCATTCTCCTCTGACCTCTAGCATCAACAAGGCATTTTCGCCCACAGGACTGCCGCATACTGGATGTTTTTCCCTTTTCACACCATTCTTTGTAAACTCTAGAAATGGTTGTGCGTGAAAATCCCAGTAACTGAGCAGATTGTGAAATACTCAGACCGGCCCGTCTGGCACCAACAACCATGCCACGCTCAAAATTGCTTAAATCACCTTTCTTTCCCATTCTGACATTCAGTTTGGAGTTCAGGAGATTGTCTTGACCAGGACCACACCCCTAAATGCATTGAAGCAACTGCCATGTGATTGGTTGATTAGATAATTGCATTAATGAGAAATTGAACAGGTGTTCCTAATAATCCTTTAGGTGAGTGTATATATATATATTAAGAAATATTTGCATGTATATACTGTATATATTTATATAATTTATCTTATATATAAATATTTTTCTTAAACATATACATGTATGTGTGTGTATTTATATATACATAATTATATATATATACACACATATATTACGTAAACTTTTATTTTGGATGCGGTTAATCGCGATTAATCGATTTGACAGCACTAAAAATAATACAATAAAATGAACATTCAAAACATTTTAATGGTCCTAAAAATTGATTTTCTTTATAAAAAAAAATGTTTCGTGACCCAGGCATTTTTCTGTCAAATTCACCCATACAGCTCAACTCAAGAAACCTGTAAAGTAAAATAATAATAAAAAATAAACCATATTTTTAAGAGTTTATCTGCCCTGAGAGTCCAAACAAACCCAGATAACAGAGATTAACAAATTAAGCAAATCTGTGCGTCACCAGCGCAGCGCTATTCTTATCACAACACTTCTGTGTGTGTGTGTGTGTGTGTGTGTGTGCTTAAAGAAAAACCCCACAGAGAGCCATATATACAGAGCAACAGACCACAGCGCTGCGACTAAACACAACCTCACACACACACACACACACACGCATGGAAGTCATCAGAGGGTGAGAAGTCAGACATCAGTGTATATCAGTCGTGACCTCTGACCTCCCCAGCTCCCAAAACACACACACACACACACACTGAATGATTCTCCACATGGTCTCGTAAAGTCTGGGTTTTTAAAACCTTGAATCTCTGGAAACGGCGTTCACTCAGAACAGAAACGATGCACTTTTACAAACTAAACTTCTTAGAGTTAGAAACGTGGATTATGAACTCATCACTCAGATGTTGCTCGTTCATTGTATTGTATATATTATAAAATAGATCTCATTAGAGATGTTTGTTTCCTATGGCCGACCGCACGAACTGAACTGGGAATATTTTCCATTGTTTTGTTTTTGGTGTGACTAATACCAGCGCAATTATAAGAGCGGAGGAAGTTTCATAAACACACTTCTCACGGCTGACTGCGTGATACAAACACATAATCCTCACAAACACACTTCTGAGACGTGTGCATGTTTACACACATCCGTGTTCATACGTCCACTGTCAGAACGGACACCCTGCGTCATAGAGAGCGATAATGCCATCAGTGAACGGGGAGACTTTTAATGTTTTTAGACGAAGTCTCTTCTGCTCACCAAGGCTGCATTTATTTGATTAAAAATGCAAAAAAAACTGCAATATTGTGAAATATTATTAAAATGTAAAATAGCTGTTTTCTATGTGAATATATTTTAAAATGTAATTTATATCCTGTGATCAAAGCTGAATTTATCATCATTACTCCAGTGTCACATGATCCTTCAGAATTGATTTATCAATGTTGAAAACAGTTTTCTCAGGATTATTTCATGAATAAAAACTCCAAAAGAACAGTTTTTATCTTAAAAATAGAATCTTTTGTAACATTATAAATGTCTTTACTGTCACTTTTGATCAATTTAATGCATCCTTGATGAATAAATATATTAAATTCTTTAAGTTCTTTCCCCCCCCAAAAATAAAAATAAATTCTTACTGACCCAAAACTTTGTACAATGTTGTAAAAGCTTTCTATTTCAGATAAATACTGTTCTTTTGAACTTTCTATTCATCAAAGAAACTGTTTTCAACATTGATAATAATCATAAATGTTTCAAATCCTCATATTAGAATGATTTCTGAAGGGTCATGTGACACTGAAGACTGGAGTAATGATGCTGAACATTCACAGGAATAAATTACATTTTACAGTATATTCACATAGAAAACAGTGATTTTACATTTTAATAATATTTCACAACATTTAATATTTTTTTTGTATTTTTAATCAAATAAATGCAGCCTTGGTGAGCAGAAGAGAATTTTAAAAACATTGGAAATCTCACAGATCAAAAACTTTTGAACGGCAGTGTATGTAGAACTGAACCAAAAATGAAGCGGCCTGAAACAGAAATGTGCTGCTTTAAAAGGGTGTGTGTGTGTGTGTGAGAGACTGAATAGCGCTGGTGTGTTGGGTTTGCATCAAAGGCCGGAGAGACGTGGGGAGGCATCTGGGAGCAATAATGGCGCTCTAACCTCTCATTACCAGAACGACTGCGCCTTGAGCCCAGGCCAACGGCAATTTTCAAAATGCATGTTTTTTTCCCCCTCTTTCTGTCTTTAATTCACAAAAGGAAAAAAGGAAGCGTCATTCTGCTCCGGACGCTCCCTCATACAGCTCTTGACACACTCGATGTTAGTTTTGGAGAAGCTGCTTTGAAATGTAAAGATGTTACTCACAAAATCATCTGAAACTGGCTTTTCAGTAAAACTCTGATGTCATTTAGTTTTTACACTCAGAGCTGTGTTTATCTGGGGTTTCCACGATGCAGAACATTTCACAGAATTTATCAAATTTTTGATGAAGATATAGATATAGACTAGTGTCTGTGAATATTAAACCGCAAAAGACTTTAAATATGAATCCTGCATGTTTCGGTGTCTCTGTGTGAATGAATGGCGCAGAAACTCAAAGGTCTTCACGGCAACCCGTCAAAATAAAAGTTCGGTTTAACTTGAAGAAATTGTGACACAAATATATTACTGTTGTACAGTAGAATTTAGCTAATAATAATAATAAATTATTATTAAAACAATTTTTTTAAGGAATAATCAGTTTTTCTTCCATGTTTTAATTTTAACAGTAAATCTCTATTTTGCAGCACTTTGAGAAAAAGTTTAATTTCATATGATTAAAAGATAAATTAAATTTTTATGTCTTCATTTGATTGCCAGAAAAATTAAAATACACAACAGACAATTTCTGGGGGAATTTTATATATATATTATAAAATTATTATTATTATTATTATTATATATATATTTTTTTATGAATTTAATTAAACATGCTTTTTGATTTATTAAAATTTAATTAAACCATTAAAATAGAGTCCAAAAAAAATTACAACGGAAAAAATGGAATCTAGAAAACTTATATAAATAATAATAAAAAATAAAATAAATAATTAATAAAAAACAAAACAGAATTTAAGAAAAACACGTATTTCATAGGGCCCTAAACATGTAATTTTTGTTAAACTTTTAAATAAGTTGTTAAATTGTACACGTTTCATGATTTCAATTAATTAGACATGCTTTTTGATTAATTAAATTTTGTTTAACCATTAAAATTAAGTCCAAAAAATTCCAACGAAAAAAATGGAATCCAGAAAACATATATAAATAATAATAATAAAATAAAATAAATAATGAATTAATAAAAAATAAAATGGAATTTTAGGGAAAAAAAACTTATCCAGAATCCAGAAAGCTTATATAAATATTTGTAAAAAAATTAAATAAATGATTAATAAAAAAATAAAACTGAATTTGAGGGGGGAAAAAAAACTTATTTCATAGGGCCCTTAAAATGTCATTTTTGTGAAACTTTTAATAAATTGTTACATTTGTGTACGTTTCATGATTTCAATTAATTAGACATGCTTTTTGATTTAATAAAATTTAATTAAATCATTAAAATTGAGTCCAAAAAAATTCTAACGGAAAAGAATGGAATACAGAAAACACATATAAATAATAATAAAAAATAAAATAAATAATTAATAAAAAAAACATATTTTATATAGGGCCCTTAAAATGTAACTTTTGATAAACTTTTAATAAATTGTTGTTAAATTGTATAAGTTTCAGGATTTCAATTAATTAGACATGCTTTTTGAATTAATAAAATTTTATTTCCAAATTAAATTTAAAGTCCAAAAAAATTCCAACGGGAAAAAAATGGAATCCAGAAAAATTAAAACAGAATTTGGAATAAAATAAACGGAATTTGGGGAAAAAAATAAAACTGATTTCACAGGGTCCTAGGATCTGTGAGTGACCTAAAATAGCCTTGTCAAGAGCAAAAAGACAGAAAGCTGATATTTATTATTTAAATATTTTGCCACGACAAAAAGCCCATGAGTAGGGTTAATTTACACAAGCCATCCAAACAATGGATTTAATCAAATATTCTAAACTGTAAGACTGTCTGTGCAATAAAATGCAAAGTAAATCCAGTAATGTAGCATTTGGAAAAGCGCCTATGAAAACATCTGAAATACTGACTCGCTACAAAAACTCTACTTTTAGTCTTTTGCTGAGCTCCTATGATCAGGAAGAACAGATCCAACTATGATTCAACAAAGAAAAGCACGAAAGAAAAGAACCGCAGGAACGCCAGCGAATCAGTTCTGGTTTGAAATGTGTGTCTGACGGCTCGTCTCAAACCCTCTGAACACATGCTAATGTCTACAGCAGCGGCGGCGGCGCAGGCATGCTAACTGCATTAACCCTCTGCGTCCTGCCGTAAAGCCCTTTAAAGTCTGCAGGCTAACAGCCTCACATGGAGGTGGAGAGGACGCCGGTCGGCCCCCCATTGCCAAGGTCAAACGCTGACCTCCTACATGCCCTTCTGCATTCTGTGCGCTCGCTTCTTATGTGTTAGGCAAGACACAAACATTGCATAATGCAACCTTGAGTTCACATACACTATATTGCCAAAAGTTTTGGGACGCCTGCCTTTACATGCACATGAACTTTAATGACATCCCATTCTTAATCCGTAGGGTTTAATATGGAGTCGGCCCACCCTTTGCAGCGCTAACAGCTTCAACTCTTCTGGGAAGGCTTTCCACAAGGTTTAGGAGTGTGTTTATGGGAATTTTTGACCATTCTTCTAGAAGCGCATTTGTGAGGTCAGGCACTGATGTTGGACGAGAAGGCCTGGCTCGCAGTCTCCGCTCTAATTCATCCCAAAGGTGTTCTATCGGGTTGAGGTCAGGACTCTGTGCAGGCCAGTCAAGTTCCTCCACACCAAACTCGCTCATCCATGTCTTTATGGACCGACGCTTTGTGCACTGGTGCGCAGTCATGTGGAACAGGAAGGGGCCATCCCCAAACTGTTCCCACAAAGTTGGGAGCATGAAATTGTCCAAAATGTCTTGGTATGCTGAAGCATTAAGAGTTCCTTTCACTGGAACTAAGGGGCCAAGCCCAACCCCTGAAAAACAACCCCACACCATAATCCCCCCTCCACCAAACTTTACACTTGGCACAATGCAGTCAGGCAAGTCCCGTTCTCCTGGCAACCGACAAACCCAGACTCGTCCATTGCAGACAGAGAAGCGTGATTGGTCACTCCAGAGAACACGTCTCACTGCTCTAGAGTCCAGTGGCGGCGTGCTTTACCCCACTGCATCGCACGCTTTGCATTGCACTTGGTGATGTAAGGCTTGGATGAGCTGCTCGGCCATGGAAACCCATTCCATGAAGCTCTCTACACACTGTTCTTGAGCTCATCTGAAGGCCACAGAAGTTTGGAGGTCTGTATCTATTGACTCTGCAGAAAGTTGGCGACTTCTGTGCACTGTGACCCTCAGCATGCGCTGACCCCGCTCTGTGATTTTACGTGGCCTATCACTTCGTGGCTGAGTTGCTGTTGTTCCCAATTGCTTCCACTTTGTTATAATCCCACTAACAGTTGAGCGTGGAATATTTAGTAGTGAGGAAATGTCAGGAATGGACTTATTGCACAGGTGGCAACCTATCACGGTACCACGCTTGAGTTCACTGAGCTCCTGAGAGCGACCCATTCTTTCACAAATGTTTGTAGAATTCAATGATTTGGAGGGGTGTCCTAATACTTATGGCAATATAGTGTACTTGCATTGAATATTTTCTATGTGCGCTTGCATCAAACAGCTGTCTTGAAGTTTCACTAACATTTGTGCATTTGGCCGATGCCAAAGCAACTCGTATTACATTCAAGTTAAACCTTTCATCCGTTCACGAAAGACTTTAGAGCGTGTTTGGGTTCGCAGACAGAAATAAAACTTGAATGCGTCAAGCCAAAATGAACTGAACATGCTGAACTCTATCATCGCCACCCTCATAAAGGACAGAAATGTTCCCGACAGACGGAGGAGTTTAATGAGAGGACGAGGGTTTGTTAGTGTCGCAAACAGATGCTTTTCCTGCTGCTTCACAGTAGCACAAACACAGGCGTGAGGTCACGCTTTACAACGTTTCCATTCTCTCATGCTTAATATTAATATAATAATACAGTGTTTCCCACAGGATTTTGTGAGAGTATGGGGGTCTTGGTCTCTCGGGGGTTGTAACTGAGAGTTGCACTGGAAACGGTTCAGTACGGTTTCAAATTTAAAAAAATGTAGATAGAAAAAGTGTCCTCCTGTTTGATGTCAAACTTAACCCTTTAGTGCATGTGATTTAATAATAATAAACTAATAATAAATTAATCAATTTACATGAGCAAAAAAGTTTTTTTTTTCCAAGTAAAGGACCGTTAACATTTATTAAACCATAATCACATTCACTTAAATGTGTAAAATTTAAGGATGTTTACTGTGCATATTTTAACTGGAAAAATCAATTTACATAAGCAAAAACTGCAACAAAAAAAAGAGGTTTATTTAATTTATTAATTTAATCATATTATGCACTCATCTGTTAAATTTTCTACATTTGTTGATTTTAATTTCAATTAAATAATTGTTTTTCAAGTTAAAATGTTTCAAAAATAATAATTAAATTAATGCTGTTTATTTAATTAATCATGCGTGTTCACGGTTAAAAACATTTTTGTGAATTTTCTAGTTAAAATGTTTTTTTTAATTAATTAATGCTGTTTATTTAATTTATTATTAATTTAATTCATCATATGCGTATATTCACTGTTAAATTTCACATCTAATTTTCTAGATATAAGTTTTAAAAACTTTTTTGTGAATTTTCCAGTTAAATTATTATTTTTTTTTTTTAAATTAATGCTGTTTATTTAATGTATTATTAATTTAATTAATCATATGCGTATTCACTGTTAAATTTGACATCTAAATTTAATTTTGCGTTTATGAATTTTCTAGTTAAAATGTTTTTTTTAAAAAATAATGCTGTTTATTTAATTTATTATTAATTAATTTATTTATTTATTTAAACATTTTAACTGGAGAATGCAAAATTAACAAATTTAGATGTCAAATTTAACAGTGAATATACATATGATTAATTAAATTAAATAAACAGCATTAATTTTATCATATGCACTTTTAAATTCTAAATGTTACATTTGTTCATTTAATTTTTAAAAACAATTTAAAACATTTTCCAATTAAAATATGCAAACGTCCTTAAAACAAGACAAAAATATCCACCACGAGTGTGTTTTTTGCAGTGCAACATTCCCTTGCGTCAGGACTGCTGAGCCAGCTCCCCGCGGAGGCGTTCCTGAGTCCTCGCTCGGGTCCGAGAGGAGAAACCGTAGCTAAAGCAAACACAGTCGCCCCCCCCCCCCAAACACTGACTCACTGACACCACATCACTGCACACCACAAGAACGGGTGGAGATTAAAGAGAGAGAGCGTCT
>CM077169.1:1712525-1717525 GCA_039654105.1 Coreius guichenoti | reverse complement strand
TAAATAAATAATTTGCATTTTATTACATGACATAAGTATTTGATCACCTACCAACCAGTAAGAATTCCGGCTCTCACAGACCTGTTAGTTTTTCTTTAAGAAGCCCTCCTGTTCTCCACTCATTACCTGTATTAACTGCACCTGTTTGAACTCGTTACCTGTATAAAAGACACCTGTCCACACACTCAATCAAACAGACTCCAACCTCTCCACAATGGCCAAGACCAGAGAGCTGTGTAAGGACATCAGGGATAAAATTGTAGACCTGCACAAGGCTGGGATGGGCTACAGGACAATAGGCAAGCAGCTTGGTGAGAAGGCAACAACTGTTGGCGTAATTATTCGAAAATGGAAGAAGTTCAAGATGACGGTCAATCTCCCTCGGTCTGGGGCACCATGCAAGATCTCACCTCGTGGGGCATCAATGATCATGAGGAAGGTGAGGGATCAGCCCAGAACTACACGGCAGGACCTGGTAAATGACCTGAAGAGAGCTGGGACCACAGTCTCAAAGAAAACCATTAGTAACACACTATGCCGTCATGGATTAAAATCCTGCAGCGCACGCAAGGTCCCCCTGCTCAAGCCAGCGCATGTCCAGGCCCGTCTGAAGTTTGCCAATGACCATCTGGATGATCCAGAGGAGGAATGGGAGAAGGTCATGTGGCCTGATGAGACAAAAATAGAGCTTTTTGGTCTAAACTCCACTCGCCGTGTTTGGAGGAAGAAGAAGGATGAGTACAACCCCAAGAACACCATCCCAACCGTGAAGCATGGAGGTGGAAACATCATTCTTTGGGGATGCTTTTCTGCAAAGGGGACAGGACGACTGCACCGTATTGAGGGGAGGATGGATGGGTCCTCCCCTCAGTAAGAGCATTGAAGATGGGTTGGGGCTGGGTCTTCCAGCATGACAACGACCCGAAACACACAGCCAGGGCAACTAAGGAGTGGCTCCGTAAGAAGCATCTCAAGGTCCTGGAGTGGCCTAGCCAGTCTCCAGACCTGAACCCAATAGAAAATCTTTGGAGGGAGCTGAAAGTCCGTATTGCCCAGCGACAGCCCCGAAACCTGAAGGATCTGGAGAAGGTCTGTATGGAGGAGGTGGCCAAAATCCCTGCTGCAGTGTGTGCAAACCTGGTCAAGAACTACAGGAAACGTATGATCTCTGTAATTGCAAACAAAGGTTTCTGTACCAAATATTAAGTTCTGCTTTTCTGATGTATCAAATACTTATGTCATGCAATAAAATGCAAATTAATTACTTAAAAATCATACAATGTGATTTTCTGGATTTTTGTTTTAGATTCCGTCTCTCACAGTTGAAGTGTACCTATGATAAAAATTACAGACTTCTACATGCTTTGTAAGTGGGCAAACCTGCAAAATCGGCAGTGTATCAAATACTTGTTCTCCCCACTGTATCTAGTAATTCTGACTTTTCTCTCGCAATTACGAGTTTATATCTAGCAATTCTGACTTTTCTCTCGCAATTACGAGTTTATTTCTTGCAATTCTGACTTTTTTCTCGCAATTGCGACTTTATATCTCGCAATTCTGACTTTTTCTCGCAATTCTGACTTTTTTCTCGCAATTGCGACTTTATATCTAGCAATTCTGACTTTTCTCTCGCAATTACGAGTTTATATCTCGCAATTCTGACTTTTCTCTCTCAATTACGAGTTTATATCTCGCAATTCTGACTTTTCTCTCTCAATTACGAGTTTATATCTCGCAATTCTTACTTTTTCTCGCAATTCTGACTTTTTTCTCGCAATTACGAGTTTATTTCTCGCAATTGCGACTTTATATCTAGCAATTCTGACTTTTCTCTCGCAATTACGAGTTTATATCTCGCAATTCTGACTTTTCTCTCTCAATTACGAGTTTATATCTCGCAATTCTGACTTTTCTCTCTCAATTACGAGTTTATATCTCGCAATTCTTACTTTTTCTCGCAATTCTGACTTTTTTCTCGCAATTACGAGTTTATTTCTCGCAATTCTGACTCTCTCGCAGTTGTGACTTTCTCTCGCAATTGCGACTTTATCTCTCGCAATTCTGACTTTTCTTAATTGTGAGATAAACGTTGCAATTATCTTTTAAAATGTTTTATTCTGTGGCGGAAACAAGCTTCCATAAACACCTGATACACTACCATTCAAGGGTCTGGGTTAAGATTTAAAAAAGAAATGAATACTATTATTCAGCAAGGGTGCATTAAATTAGTCAAAAGTGACAGTAAAGGCATTTATAATGATACAAAAAGATTCTATTTCAAATAAATGCTGTTCTTTTGAATTTTCTATTCATCAAAGAATCCTGAAAAATAAAATGTATCACTGTTTCCATAAGCTCAAGTGTTTTCAACATTGATAATAATCATAAATGTTTCTTGAGCAGTAAATCATCATATTAGAATGATTTCTGAAGGATCATGTGACACTGAAGATAAATTATATTTTACTATATATTCACATAGAAAACAGCTGTTTATTATTACTTTATTTTCAATAGTCCTTTTCTTCATAAATATTCACCCCACCAACCATGACAATCGAATCGAGCTTAAAATGCAACAAGCATCATCATCCTGTAATGTTTTTTTTTTCTTCTTTTCCGTTCTGAGAGACTGAGCATGTGTGGAAAGCTGCCGGCGGCATCATCAGAGAAAAGCTCCAGATCCTACAAGCTTCATTTAGCAGGAAAACCTTCCAGTGCTGGAAAATATTCCAGCCAAAAACACGCCAGGGGAAAAAGAGAGTCAAGTCAGCAGAAACGGCCCAAACGGCACGGCTTAAAAATAACCGAATTGAGATCATTTCTTTTCTACTGCGGAAAGCTGATATAAATAATTCCACATAAAAGAGTGGCGTTAAAGCTGAAGGGAGTAATGATTGGTGAGCGGCAGCCGCGATGGCGCCGGTGTTTGAGCGAAGCTCGTGGGACGTTTCGAGGCAGCTCTCCAACGAAAATCAAGACGATGTTGCTTTAACTTTGAAGTAAACGATCAGTTGTGATGCGGTCATGAGACGATGTTGATTTGAAGAGATTATAAAGATGGTAAATGTCATTTTCTGGATGTTTCTCATATACTGAGTCACTGTAACGGACTGATTTCTCCAAAATGTGTTTAAAATATTTGGGTAACACTTTGGGCCCTATTTTAACGAGCTGAGCACATGGTCTGAAGCGCACGGCGCAGGTGCACTTAGGGCGCGTCCGAATCCACTTTTGCTAGTTTAACGACGGGAAAAATGGTCTGCGCGCCCGGCGCATGGTCCAAAGGGATACATTTTAATCCTTATGATTAAAAAAAAATGTTAAATAAAATTTAAAAATGTGTGTGTGCTGCTGCGCGTACCCTGTGTGTGTAATAAGCAGTGTACGCGCGTTGTGCACCGCCTATAGGCTCATATTACTAACACACCCTTTAGAGGGAACATAACGCACACAGTTTCTGCCAGTCTCATGTTAATCTTGAGTATCTATAGAGTAGTGTTGATCCTTCATATCTCCCAAGAGTCTTTAGTTTGATCAGATTTATAAAAGACAGATACACTGCACCGATTCTTTCTGAAAACAGCCGAGTCCGTGGAGGCGAGCAGTGGGCGGAGCTAAACAGTCACACACACACACACACACATCATGGCATTATCCCTGGATAACTCTCGATTCACTATACGTTGGTGTTGTTCACATTATATGCACTTACGTGCCGATTGCCAACAAAACACACACATTTGATGCAGTTTCACTCACCGCCTGCGGTTTCCACTCATGACCGGGAACAAACACACACACCTGCAGAACTCCGGAAACACAAACTGCATCCACTGTTCCCTTAACGCTGGGTTATTTGGGAAGCTGAACAAGGTGATCTTTCCCTCACACCAGAAACACACTTCTTTAGTGACATTGTTGATCTCGTGTCTAAAAACACAACGCCAGCGCCGCCGACGGCTCCCGTAACCGAACGAAGCTCGTTGATGGACACGCTCTTGCTCTCGCTCGTGTGTGTGTGTGTGTGTGTGTGTGTGCGCTCATCCGGGGGAAGTGTCCATACAAGGAATCCTGCCCTTTATGACGTCTCACAGGGCCATACTCGAAAAAAACTTTCCGAAACTTGTTCGAATCCTGAAGGAGTGTTTTTGGCACAGAAATACTCTGTCATACGTCCAACTCGTGTTTTGAAACTTTGGCCATGTTTAGCCTGAGAATCAACTCTTTAACAGTGTCAATAAGTTAGAATGCATGAAATAGCATTAGACCCCTCTTTAAATAACACAAAAAATACTGCGCTATTGACTTTAGAGCAGGTTTGTGTTGGTTGCAGTCGTTTTCAGTTCCTCACAATAGCAACGCTCCAACAATGCTCCTGAACACACCTGGTTCAGACCAGACGCCCATGGGTGAACAGATGCACCAGTGCATTTGATATTTAAACAACCTGGAGCTGGACGTGAACATGAGAACTGCGTCAGGATTAAACTAGTGTGATAGGGCCCTAAATTTTACAGTGTCATTGTTACATATGTTACATGTAGTTACTATAGTAATAATGATACATTTTGCATAATTACATGCAACTAACCCTTAACCAAACCAAACCCTAATCCTGTAGTAAGTACATGTAGTTACCTAATAGTACTTACAGTGTAACAAAGACACCTTAAAATAAAGTGTAACCAACATTTGTTTGAGCATCCTAGCCGACCCAACACAGCAAAACCGGATCAGAACTCTCAATCTGAAACCAAACACTTGGCAAAACGTCTCACCTCGTCGTCCTTGTACCAGGACAGCGATTCGGCCGTCAGGACAAACCAGTACTCCTTAGCGCCGCCCTTCATGATGCCAATGTTGTTGATGGTCAGCCAGCCCTTCCTGATCACCTGAAATACACAGACGTCACTGCACACTGACAAACACAGTGATGAACACTTATAACACCCAAACATACTATATACACACGCACATATACATGTAGATGCAAATAC
>CM077169.1:1677525-1707525 GCA_039654105.1 Coreius guichenoti | reverse complement strand
AACTTGACTGAACCGGAAACATTTAACGTCTGATCTAAGACCAGCTCTCTCTATGAACGGACTGAGAGAAGCATGAGCACAAACCTGGCCCTGGATCAGTTGATAAGGGCGTGAAGATAAAGAATAAGAGACACAGATGAAGAACAGAGAAAAGCACACTGGACACACATCAAATGAACATGTTTAACATTTAACACACGACATGCACAGAGATTTGAATATTGACTTTATGTGATGAATATGAACTTATGTTGAACCCCTTCACCTGATTACCAGCCGCTTTCTTCTTGCTCATCTGACTGCTTCTCTGCTGAGCACTAAACAGGACAGAGATCCACTTAAAGCATCTTCAAATCAGAAATATATATATATGTCTGAATGTCATGAAAGATAAAGAAATATTAATTATAAATAGTAATACAAATTATTTTATATTTATTATATATATTTATTATTGTTATTTATAATTAATATTAATATAGTTTAATGTTAGTAATAATGCTAATAATTATTTTATTATTGTTTTTTATATGAATTATTGTAATTTTTTATATCATATATTTATTATTGTTTAATATTAATATTTTAATGTAATTTGTTTTTGTTGTAATTATTTTTGTATTATTATTATTATTATTTATAATATAGTTTAATGTTAGTAATAATACTAATTATTATTTTTTAATATTAATTATTTTATTATTGTTTAATATTATTAGTTTAATGTTAGTAATTCTTGTTATTATTTTTATATTATTATATATTTACTATTGTTTAATATTAATAGTTTAATGTTAGTAATAATACTAATTATTATTATTATTTTATTATTATTGATTTTTATATTAATTATTCTTGTTTTTATTATTTTTATATTATATAAATATTAATTAGAAATAGTAATAATAATTATAATTACTATTTTTATATTATATATTTATTGTTGTTTAATATTAATAATTTAATGTTAGTATTAATAATATAGTTTTATAATTATTGAATTTATAATTTCTATATCATTATTATTATTTATAATAGTTTAATGTTAGTAATAATACTATTAATTATTATTATTAATTTATTGTTGTTTTTATATTAATTATTCTTATTATTTTTAGATTATATAAATATTAATTAGAAATAGTAATAATTATTATAATTATTATTTTTATATTATATATTTATTGTTGTTTAATATTAATAGTTTAGTGTTTGCATTAATAATATTATAGTTTTATACATTACATTTTTATATTATATTATTTTTATTATTATTATTTGTAATTAATATTAATATAGTTTAATGTTAGTAATAATACTAATAATTATTATTATTCGTCTTTATATTAATTATTATTGTTATTATTATTTTTATATTATTATTTATCATTAATGTACTTTATTGGTTCTTTTGTATAATAAAGTTTAAATAATTGTGGCACTATTTTGGATCACGTGATGACCAGTGCACCATGTCAAGAAAACATGACTCTGCAAATAATAATAACTTAATTTATTATATATTATTTATTTATTATGAACTTTATTAAATATTAATATAGTTTAATAAACTTGATACGGGTTAAATCATGTATGTGGTTAATGATACGGGTTAAATCATGTGGGCTCTATGGGATGTTAAAGGTCGAGGAAACGCGACTCACTTGGCAAATCCGATGAAATCCTCATGGTTGGTGTTCATATACGCCAGCTCGATGTCAATCAACAGCAGCACCTGACGAGCACAAAGAGGAACCAATCAGATCTGTTCCTCTCGACAGCCGTTTAGACCGGGACCATCTCGTGACTCACCTGATCTTTAGTGCGGCTCTCGCGGTCGCGGATGTGCTGGGTGACGATCCGCTCCATCTCCTCTCTCAGCATGGGATACTGGGCCAGCTGTGAACAATCACACACGCTTGTGATGCCAATACACCATACGACCCAAAACACTGAGTTTGCAACAGGCCACTTACTACACCCTTTACTCACTAACAGCAGAACATGATGAGCGCAGAAAACCTGTTGCAAAGTCTGTGAAATCACAGTATCAACATAAAGAACACACTATTCGTGCATTATACATGTATGCATGCCAGTCATGTTCGTATGCACAGACAGGGCCTCAAACTAACATTTTGCCACACATGCCAATGGCCGGTGATTGAAGAAAATAAATCTTTTTTATGAAACTATTTTTTGCAAAAACAGACACTAAAATTTTCAGTGAAAATTCACGATTCTCAGGTACAGAAATTGAATAAAGTAGGCTAATCTTATGTAAAATAACACTACATAGTCACTGTATAAATTAAACAGATCAATCCTTATTAAAGTTATTCAGTCAAGAGCAATGTGATTTTTTTTTTTACATTAAAATTTTTACAGTAATATTAGGCTGCTGTCACTTTAAGTAGGGCCTTTAAGTAAGTTTCCCAAATTATATTTATTTTGTTCCAAATTAATTTTTTTCCATTTAATTTTTTTTGGATTCCATTTTAATGGTTAAATTTAATTTTAGTAATCAAAAAGCATGTCTAATTAACTAAAATCATAAAACTTGTACAATCTAACAACAATTTATTAGAAGTTTAACAAAAATTACATGTTTAAAGCCCTATGAAATATTTTTATTTATTTATTTATTTATCTCCCCCCCCAAAAAAAAAATTTGGTGGTTTTTTTTTTTTAGAGATTTTAGAGATAGTTTAATTACATTTTAATAATCAAAAAGCATGTCTAATTTAATTGTGTGTTATGTATTTTAATTTTTCTGGCCATCAAATGAAGGCGTAAAAAACATTAATTTAATTTATCTTTTAATCATATGAAATTAACCTTTTTTTTTTGTCAAAGCGCAACAGAGATTTACTGTTAAAATTATAACTTTTTGTGATTATTTTAATACAATAATAAAAAACATTTTTTTAAAAATTTAATTATTCCTTAAAAAATAGTTTTAATAATAATTTATTATTATTAGAGTTAGTATTATTATTACATTGAGACGTTGAGACAGATTCTATTGTACAACAGTAATATATTTCTGTCACAATTTCTTCAAGTTAAACCGAACTTTTATTTTGACGGGTTGCCGGAAGACCTTTGAGTTTCTGCGCCATTCATTCACACAGAGACACTGAAACATGCAGGATTCATATTTTAATAGTCTTTTTGCGGTTTAATATTCACAGACACTAGTCTATATCACGATTTGATTTAAGTGTAACTGACCTGCTTTTAATTTATTCATCAAAAATTTGACAAATTCTGTGAAATTCCACATTATACAGTAAATTATACTCATTTAATGCACGGATCCAATATACTGATACACATGCGTTTCTTTCTCAACTGTTTACGTTCATTGAACCGACTGTGTTTACTAGGATACTCGCAGAGACGAGGCGTTAGGCGAGTGTTAACTTTAGGCCCTGTGCAGACATACAGCATGTCACATGACTCTGAAGTTCAATGCATTATCATAGTTAGTTGTGAGCCGATTGGCTTTGAAATGTCCAGTAATTTAGCCAAACACCAAGAGTTTTGCACATGAATCAGGCACAATAAGACCAGGAATGAGTACTAAGAAAGTAAACTGATTTGATTTTGAATACTGAAGTTTTTGCCACATAAATGCATTGGAACTTGAAGCCAGTGTAGACTCAAAAAAATCAACCCATACACACACACACGCACGCATATAAACATACAATCGTAAAAAATACACCAGCAGAGTTTAGTTTGCACAGGGATGCAATGAAGGGCGTCTAGCATTGAAACATCACATGATCAGGGTTCTGTAGAAATGAGTGTTTCTGGAGGAGCTGCGGGCATAACAAACGTGCTCTGAGATGAAGGTGAACGAGAACAAGAGGAGAAGGGTTGAGACAAGAGGACGCGAGTCCTTGTGTGGATTCACACTGACGTCCCTTCAACCTTCAGAACAATACATCAAGCCCTTTATATCCTATAATAAACCCGAACGAAATGAAATCAGAGAGACGCTTGCGTCATAATTCACATGTCCTTCCAAACACGTATGCTGCTCATTTTTGAAAAATCTTCATGCAACTCTTATTCACACATGTTATAAGACTAATGCATGTGATCACACCTTCATTTTGGATCCGGTTCCTCACACAAAGCTTCATGTGACTTGTTTAGTGACACTGACTGATGTTATCATATTTATATGATGTGTTTATGGGGGTTTTTGAGTCCATTTTGGAGCTTGAAGATTCTTTAAAAAATCTCCTATTGCGATTTAAATTTAGAAAAAAAAACAACAACATATGAATTTGGAAGGTGAAGGCGAGTAAATAATGACATTGTGTGAGCTATTCCTTTAACGTTCGTACACAAAAACATACAGTCCAAATCCACAGAAGGCGGAGTGTTTCTGAGAGCAGGGTCACGGATGATGAAATGATAAAAAAGGGGATGAGAGAGAGAGAGAGAGACAGAGAGAAACAGAGATGTTCTGGTATGACTGTTAGTCTGCTGGTGTAAGAAGATCTTCCAGCCCGAAGCATCAGTTATTCCATCAGTTATGGTACGAAAGAGACGTTAAACACACACATCCGACAGAAAAACACACTGAAAAAGGGCCAAACGAGGGAGCATGCGTTATTAAAACAAAAGCAAATTTGGATAAAAAGTCTACGGCTACTGTTCTGTGAAAAAAGGACACAAATACTTAGTAAATTAAATTGACACAGACAAAATAAACCAGGATGAAATCTGAGTGGTAAGGATAGACCGATAGTTGCTGGACTGAGGTATGAATCCGACTAAATCTGTTCATGTGTTGATTTATGTGTAACAGTGTTATTTTAATATTTTTTTATACTACAAAATGTTTGGGTCAAATATTGTCAAACCCAACCATTGCATTTAAAATGTAATTAAATTTGAAACCCAACGGTTGGGTTTGTCCATATTTGACTCAAACATGGGTTGAAACAAAAGTGTATTATAGTATTTATTAATATGTTCTCATTTCGCAACTAAATAAAAAAAATCTCTCATTTGGGATTGGCTATATATTTAACATTCAGTTGTAACGTTGTCATGGACTTTTAGTTTGTAACTCTTTGTTGTCTTCCTGTGTTTCAGTTTTTGTTTCCATGGTTTTTAGAATGTTCTCATTTGTTGTCATAGCGACTCATTGTTTGAATGATTTGTTTCACCTGTTCCTTGTTTAGCCCTTTGGCTCATTTATTCTCTCAAATCAGAATTTGCCATTAAAATAATGTTACAATGCAAAAAAGGCTATATATATAATATGTAATATAATCTATAATATTAACAAAAACTACTAGTGGCCAAAAGTGATATCCGAAGGGTATATTTGTTTTTAAATGACCCTACAAGTTTGATTAAACCCTCAAATATGAGGAAAATATTTTGTTACACTTTATTTTTTAAGGTGACGTAGTTACACGTTACTACATGTACTTACTATAGTAATAACAGTAAATTATGCATACTCCAGACTGCGACCAAATGGTGGCATTTTGCGACCTTATTTCCTGCCGGTGCGACTAAATTTTGTTAGAGGTCGCACTGGTGCCGCCACCACAGTGACCAACTGATAAGAGCGGCCATTTCTGTTACATATGATGTCAAATGGCAAACGAAGCGGAACATGATTTACTGTAGTGACACCACATGATTTACTGTAGCGACGCCACATGATTTACTGTAGCGACGCCACATGATTTACTGTAGCGGCGCCACATGATTTACTGTAGCGACGCCACATGATTTACTGTAGCGACGCCACATGATTTACTGTAGCGACTCCACATGATTTACTGTAGCGACTCCACATGATTTACTGTAGCGACGCCACATGATTTACTGTAGCGACGCCACATGATTTACTGTAGCGACGCCACATGATTTACTGTAGCGACTCCACATGATTTACTGTAGCGACTCCACATGATTTACTGTAGCGACGCCACATGATTTACTGTAGCGACTCCACATGATTTACTGTAGCGACGCCACATGATTTACTGTAGCGACGCCACATGATTTACTGTAGCGACTCCACATGATTTACTGTAGCGACGCCACATGATTTACTGTAGCGACGCCACATGATTTACTGTAGCGACGCCACATGATTTACTGTAGCGACGCCACATGATTTACTGTAGCGACGCCACATGATTTACTGTAGCGACGCCACATGATTTACTGTAGCGACGCCACATGATTTACTGTAGCGACTCCACATGATTTACTGTAGCGACTCCACATGATTTACTGTAGCGACGCCACATGATTTACTGTAGCGACGCCACATGATTTACTGTAGCGACGCCACATGATTTACTGTAGCGACTCCACATGATTTACTGTAGCGACTCCACATGATTTACTGTAGCGACGCCACATGATTTACTGTAGCGACGCCACATGATTTACTGTAGCGACGCCACATGATTTACTGTAGCGACTCCACATGATTTACTGTAGCGACGCCACATGATTTACTGTAGCGACGCCACATGATTTACTGTAGCGACGCCACATGATTTACTGTAGCGACTCCACATGATTTACTGTAGCGACTCCACATGATTTACTGTAGCGACGCCACATGATTTACTGTAGCGACGCCACATGATTTACTGTAGCGACGCCACATGATTTACTGTAGCGACTCCACATGATTTACTGTAGCGACTCCACATGATTTACTGTAGCGACGCCACATGATTTACTGTAGCGACTCCACATGATTTACTGTAGCGACGCCACATGATTTACTGTAGCGACGCCACATGATTTACTGTAGCGACTCCACATGATTTACTGTAGCGACGCCACATGATTTACTGTAGCGACGCCACATGATTTACTGTAGCGACGCCACATGATTTACTGTAGCGACGCCACATGATTTACTGTAGCGACGCCACATGATTTACTGTAGCGACTCCACATGATTTACTGTAGCGACTCCACATGATTTACTGTAGCGACGCCACATGATTTACTGTAGCGACTCCACATGATTTACTGTAGCGACTCCACATGATTTACTGTAGCGACGCCACATGATTTACTGTAGCGACGCCACATGATTTACTGTAGCGACGCCACATGATTTACTGTAGCGACGCCACATGATTTACTGTAGCGACGCCACATGATTTACTGTAGCGACGCCACATGATTTACTGTAGCGACGCCACATGATTTACTGTAGCGACGCCACATGATTTACTGTAGTGACACCACATGATTTACTGTAGCGACTCCACATGATTTACTGTAGTGACACCACATGATTTACTGTAGCGACGCCACATGATTTACTGTAGTGACGCCACATGATTTACTGTAGTGACACCACATGATTTACTGTAGTGATTCCCATGCTAAACATGGACAAAGTTTCAAAAAATAAGTTTCTGTGCCAAAAATACTCCTTCCGGTTTCTCACAAGTTTCGGAAAGTTTTTTCGAGTATGAGTCTGCGTGACGTCAACAAGGGCGGAATTTCCTTGTACGGGCCGTACGGGCACTTTTCCCGGAAGGCCGTGCGCGCACACGTCGATAAAGGTCCTAGAGTTAAAGGTCCCAACGATAAAGGTTCACGGTTGTGCGTTGGAAGCGCAGGCGGTGAGTAAAACTGCTTCAAATGTCTGTGTGTTGTTGGCTATCGGCGCAAGTGCACATCAAGTAAACAACATGGACGTATAGTTAATTTATCAATGGAGCATGCGATGTATGGTGTGTGTTTAAATACAGTTGTTTAGCTGACTACTATAGGTGTCTGTTTGTTTATTGTAAACCACTCCAAACAACAATACACAAAGAGTGGGAAAATATGTTGAACTAAATGAATTATTTCATATTAAACCTTGCTCCAAGAGGACAGTATGGGCTGTCAATCCTCCAAAGAGAACTTGAGGTGAAATATCGTTCTTTTTATATTAAATATTTTGTTATTAGCCAGTAGTAAAAGCTTGCCACCACAACGTATTTGTAAAAAATCTATTAAGCTTACATTAAAGCAATATACAGCTCCAATGTTTTTTTATTGATCACCAATGTAATTTAACACTTCTAATGTACAGAAGTACAATTTGTTCGTTATGTAGTCACATAGGGTAATTGAGCCTTTAACAAAAAAAATCTCAGTTCAATGGAACATTTTTCTTTTTGTGGTAGTCCCTCGATGAAACATCGTACAGGCAGAAGTACTGTTGCCACAGCTCCACGAACCTTTCCTCCATTTCGTAATTCCACCTAGCCGCACCATCATCTCTTGTGTTTCGCCATGTTTGAAAGCTGCGTACGAAAAGCATCTGTGCTCCGATTGGTCAGCGTCACCCATGTGACGAAACCCGTAGTGAAGGACCGCAAAAAAAACTCAACATGCTAGTCTTTCTGCCGTGACGTCGTGAACTATCGCAGACGCGGATTCGGTTGTCGTATACTATGACACACTATACGAGATGAAACTATCAATTCTTGCGTCCCGACGTCCATTGTCGTTTACGAATCCCTACGACACCTTACGTCAAACGGATCGTGCCAAATTCGGGCTAAAATCGTGTAGTCTGAACCAGGCATAAGGATGTCACAGCTTTCAGACGCTCTCAACGCAATAGCTGCGCGCGCTCGTGATTCTTTAGCTCCGCCCACATGATACGCCTCCATCCACTCGGTTTTATTCGGAAAGACTCGGTACAGCGTATCTGTCTTTTATAAATATGATAAAACTAAAGACTTTTTGGAGATATGAAGGATCAACACTACTCTATAGATACTCAAGATTGACATGAGATTGCCCTGAATAAGTAAAGTAACTAACCCTAAACCAAACCCTAACCGTAACTCTATAGTAAGCACATGTAGTAACGTGTAACTACATCACCTTAAAATAAAGTGTAACCAAATATTTTAAATATGAGGCAAGAACAAAACACTAAACTTGGTTAAGGTATTTATCTGACAAAAGTATTTGGTAAAAAAGGCAAAGAAACTTTAATTTTACTATGCAAAAAATGCATAAGCTGACAGGAAAAAGCAAACATTGATTACAACATAATCAGTTATTAATATTTTATTGGTTCTCTCTTGTTTTTGCATGTGTTCATAATTTCTTTGTATGACAGCCTGACCAAAAATGATGTCGGCACAATTTGTAATGTTTCATTGCGTTATTATCACAAATAACTCCAAGCACAACTACGCAATATGATTACATCTTTAATAATATTTGTAAATAAATATTAATATAAATTTTTTTTTTTTTTTATTAAATATAGATGAATTCTTATTAAGTTACTCAGTCAAGAACATTTTTATTTTGTTTTTGATTTTGATTTTCTCTTTTTATTTAATTAACATTAATATTCGGCTGCTGTCACTTTATTTTTTTTTATACTTTATTATGTATTTTATTTCAAACACATTTAACACTATTATACAAATGGGCATTTCCTTTAAAGACATAATATTTTTTTTCCCTAATAATCATTCCTTATTTTTCCTTCTACTTTCTTTTCCTTTTATTTATTTTTTTGTGTGATGATAATAATACCCACCACCAACACATTAAAAAACACACATTTCGAACAATAACCAATGAGTACAGATGCTTTTACATATGAACAAAAATACAAAAAATATATTAATAAATATTAATAAAAAAAATAACATTCACATATTGATCTCTAACTCTTATAATGACCCATAATTCCTAATAAGTCATTCAAATAATATTATTTAAATATTAAATAATAATAATAATATTAAATAAGTAAATTGAAAGGGAGGATTATATTAAAAGAGTAATTAATGTAATATGTATTCCTTTATTTTATATTATATTATTTGCCCATATCTTTTCAAAACGTATACTTTTGCTCTTAATTTCTCTTTATTCTCTTTATTAATATTATTCGTCAACACTGGGGTGAGTAAATGATGACAAACGGCTCAGTCTCCCTCTAAACTATGTTTGAGATTGTTTCAGAGCCTAAAAACATTATATTTTACCACCTAGTATAAACGAAACCCTCAACTCCATTCACATCTACGGCTTTAGCTCTGAAGTCCAGCCATCGGTCTATCCGTACCTTTAAGATAGACGTGGACGAACGGAGCTTCGTTCCTCTTTACCTTCTCACTACATTTGTGAATGGTGGAGGAGAGTTCGCTCACAACCATATCTATACATTTCAGGCACGGCCCGTTTAGCTTTTGGATCTGCTTTTTCACTATGGCCTCAAAGGCCAGGTCGGGGGTAAACAGGCCCGTCCTGCAGAGGAAGTCGTGGAGGAAGAGAAAAGAGAGAGAGAGAGACAGGTGGAGGAATGACAGATAGACAGGGTTGGAGGGGCAGATAGATAGACAGCACAGAGGAAAGAGAAGGCAAGTGAGACATTTGGTTTCTCCTCAAGCCGTTCGACAGCGGGTCCGAGCCGTCGCCCGTCCACCAGCCCGAGACAGAAGCTTCCGGAAAGCATCCGCAAACCAAAGGCAGTCCAAGAATCGATAATAAGAGACATTATTAATAACTGAGCATCAATTATATATATATTATTCACATTATATATATATATATATATATATCTGTTCTGATGATTTTTTACAGATGTAATAGTTGCTGATTTAATAAAAGTAGAATAGTATAATAAAATAATATTTAATAAAATATTGCAGTAATGAAAATCAGTTTTGTGCAGTTGCAATCTTAATTACATTAATGCAATTAACTGTAAAAAGTTGCAATTACGTTTTACAATAAAACACTATTTCAGTCTTTCATGTTTATTTCAATGTGTTTTTTGTGACTTTTTTTTTTTAGCAATTTCAGAGTGAACATTGTTTTAAAGTAATTCCTGCACTAGTGTACACTCTAAAAAACCGTTGGGTATAAAATTTTAATTTAAACAATTTGACCCTCATCCTTCCCTCGCGGGTCAAAATGACCCGAACCCCTAATATTATACGTAATTTTTTTTTTTGTCCAGAAAGCTTATTTCATTTAATTTTGATAATATATTTTCTATTTTTTTATGCAATTTTTAGAGATTTTTTAAATTTTTTTATTTACCTTTAAATTACTAGATTTTATCAATAAATAATAATTTAAGCACTTTTCTTGTGGGAAAATAATAATATAAGATGATATTTCATGACTCTTATAGCTCTATATGGAGCGGATGAGCTGTTCCGCTGGGTCCTAAAGTCAGTTTCTCTTCAGAATGCATTCAGGTAGACATTATAAAATCATTGTTTGGTAAAGTTTTAGTTTGAATTTTGAGCATTTTTAGGTTTTTCTATGTGTACTGAAGCATTCCTCACATTCCTAAAGGGGTCAAATTGACCCGCGAGGGAAGGATTTGTTACTTTTTTAAATTTCAACCACAAACCTCCTCGAATCCAGTCATTTTTTTGTGTGTGTATTCTTGGTTCAAGTGCGACAAAAGTCTTAAGGTCTTGGGCCACTCAGATGAACACTCAATTTTTTTTTTTTAATATTTAAAAATGAGTTTTGGGTTGTGTTCATCCATATTTGACCCAAACATGTGTTGAAACAACCCAGCATTTTTTAGAGTGTATGTTCATTAACTTTAATAAGTGTACTGTTGTATGCAGATAAAGTCGTACATACTTATATTTCCAACTAGCTGGGTGATAATAGAGTTACATTTTAGTGATAGCAAATATACGTTTATGTGAGAATACTGTAAGTATGTGGATAAAGTATGAAGAGCTAGGCGATAATAGATACATTTTACAACAAAATAAAAAAAAAAATCTCTGTTGTGATTTGCTATATATTTGTAATGTTCAGTTGTAACATTTTCATGGATTTTTAGTTTGTAACTTTGTTTCCTTTTTGTTTCCATGGTTTCTAGAATGTTCTCATTTGTTGTCATAGCGACTCATTGTTGTTTCACCTGTTCCTTGTTTAGCCCTTTAGTTACTCTGTGTATTTATAGCCCTTAGTCTGAGTCATTCTTGCTTGTTTATTTGTAGTTGGCTGAGTTTCTCATGCGTTCCCGTATTCTCCTGTGTGTTTTTGTTTTGGTTTATTGTTTAAAATTATTTTTTGAAGTTGTAAATCACACAAATATTGCAGTACCTTTTACAAGGAAATACTATTTCAGCCTGTCTACTTCATGTTTATTTCAATGTGTTACTTGGAGTTTCTTTGCAATTTTCTAGCAGTTTCGGATTGAAATTTGTTTCAAAGTAAATCCTACTCCATTATGGTATTTGTATTTGTGTGTATGATACTGTGCACGTTCTATATATTAGCGTTTACCTATAAAAAGACACTGTTGTCTTTTTAGAGCTGCTTTACTTACAGCAGAATTTGATTTTGTCTCAAATTTGATAAAGTTTGCATCATTGATTCTGTTACTTTCCTGTTTATTACGGTGAAGTTGCTTTGAAACAATTTCTATTGTATAAAGCTGACTTGACTTGTGATTCAAGTGTCCTTGAGAAGTTTCTGTCATTGTTCTTCTGCACTAGATTTACTCATCAATATCTCTGACTGCCGTTAGCCGCATCTCTGCCGTCCTCAAAGCTTCTGTCTCAAATAAATGGAGTGTTTGGATGCTGAGGTCTGCTAGATGAACTCATGAGGAACAGCGTTAGCTTGGGTTTTGGATGCTGATGTGCTTTGCTTTGAGGAGTCATCATTTTAACGGCAAAAAATAGGGCTGCACAATATATTGAAATTATCAAAATATCACTAATGCATATCAAAAGGGATTGCGATAACTCAATGATTTTAATACTTCAAAAAGTTGCAGATAACAGAGAATAGACTGGGTTAGGCCGATCAAGATGGCATGAAATTTTGAAGCATCTGTTTGAAGCATCTGTAGTATGTTGGGTTGAGTCATTGAATCATTCATTCAAGAGATTCGTTCAAAAACGCTGATTCATCCAGTAATGAAACAAGTGAAGTTTTTGAATGAGTCATTGAATCATTCAATCAAGAGATTCGTTCAAAAACGCTGATTCATCCAGTAATGAAACAAGTGAAGTCTTTATGAGTGAGTCATTGAATCATTCATTCAAGAGATTCGTTCAAAAACGCTGATTCATCCAGTAATGAAACAAGTGAAGTCTTTATGAGTGAGTCATTGAATCATTCATTCAAGAGATTTGTTCAAAAACGCTGATTCATCCAGTAATGAAACAAGTGAAGTCTTTATGAGTGAGTCATTGAATCATTCAATCAAGAGATTCGTTCAAATGCGCTGATTCATCCAGTAATGAAACAAGTGAAGTCTTTATGAGTGAGTCATTGAATCATTCATTCAAGAGATTCGTTCAAAAACACTGATTCATCCAGTAATGAGACAAGTGAAGTCTTTATGAGTGAGTCATTGAATCATTCATTCAAGAGATTTGTTCAAAAACGCTGATTCATCCAGTAATGAAACAAGTGAAGTCTTTATGAGTGAGTCATTGAATCATTCATTCAAGAGATTTGTTCAAAAACGCTGATTCATCCAGTAATGAAACAAGTGAAGTCTTTATGAGTGAGTCATTGAATCATTCATTCAAGAGATTTGTTCAAAAACACTGATTCATCCAATAATGAAACAAGTGAAGTTTTTATGAGTGAGTCATTGAATCATTCACTCAAGAGATTCGTTCAAAAACACTGATTCGTCCAGTAATGAAACAAGTGAAGTTTTTGAGTGAGTCATTGAATCATTCATTCAAGAGATTCGTTCAAAAACGCTGATTCATCCAGTAATGAAACAAGTGAAGTTTTTGAGTGAGTCATTGAATCATTCATTCAAGAGATTCGTTCAAAAACACTGATTCTTCCAGTAATGAAACAAGTGAAGTCTTTGAGTAAGTCACTGAATCATTCATTCAAGAGATTCGTTCAAAAAAGCTGATTCATCCAGTAATGAAATAAGTGAAGTTTTTATGAGTGAGTCATTGAATCATTCATTCAAGAGATTCGTTCAAATGCGCTGATTCATCCAGTAATGAAACAAGTGAAGTCTTTATGAGTGAGTCATTGAATCATTCATTCAAGAGATTTGTTCAAAAACGCTGATTCATCCAGTAATGAAACAAGTGAAGTCTTTATGAGTGAGTCATTGAATCATTCAATCAAGAGATTCGTTCAAATGCGCTGATTCATCCAGTAATGAAACAAGTGAAGTCTTTATGAGTGAGTCATTGAATCATTAATTCAAGAGATTCGTTCAAAAACACTGATTCATCCAGTAATGAGACAAGTGAAGTCTTTATGAGTGAGTCATTGAATCATTCATTCAAGAGATTTGTTCAAAAACGCTGATTCATCCAGTAATGAAACAAGTGAAGTCTTTATGAGTGAGTCATTGAATCATTCATTCAAGAGATTTGTTCAAAAACGCTGATTCATCCAGTAATGAAACAAGTGAAGTCTTTATGAGTGAGTCATTGAATCATTCATTCAAGAGATTTGTTCAAAAACACTGATTCATCCAATAATGAAACAAGTGAAGTTTTTATGAGTGAGTCATTGAATCATTCACTCAAGAGATTCGTTCAAAAACACTGATTCGTCCAGTAATGAAACAAGTGAAGTTTTTGAGTGAGTCATTGAATCATTCATTCAAGAGATTCGTTCAAAAACGCTGATTCATCCAGTAATGAAACAAGTGAAGTTTTTGAGTGAGTCATTGAATCATTCATTCAAGAGATTCGTTCAAAAACACTGATTCATCCAGTAATGAAACAAGTGAAGTCTTTATGAGTGAGTCATTGAATCATTCACTCAACCCGATTCCTTAAAAACATTTAAAATCAATTTAAAAAATGTTTAAATGCACTGGAGCAATTAACATTTTGTTTAGTTTAGTTGTCTATTCAGAAAATTTTAAACAAAAAAAAAAAAAAGTGATTCTCAATTTATCCAGAATCGTGCAGCTCTAGTTGGGTATATAATTTTCAGGTTTAATTTGTTTAAATATGTGTTATCACATTTATCAAGCTATCACATTTGTCTTGAATATCGTGCAGCCCTAGTTAAAAAAATGATGTTAATTGGTTAATGCTATGTTCCCTTACTCGAAAATGATCATAATCAAATTATTCACTACGATCACCTAGCGGTAAACCTCAGCGTCCAGGGCTCTCTGTACACAAAGCCAATGCTGCCATTCCACCCAGAATCCCTCTGTCCAAAGCTGCAGGCACACGAACATACACGACAGTAAACTCCCACAATCCCCCTGCGGTCCCGTGAGTGGGCGAGTGGGGTGGTGGGGGGTCACAGGTGGGTCACAGCAATAGTTTGGGTTGATGAGAGACACGACAACCCTCCACCAGGCCTTTACCTTCTTGGTACACTGCCTAACGGTATTGACTAGCTCAGAAATGACCATGTCCACGCATTTCTGGCACGGCTCTTTAGTCTTCAAGATCTGCCTTTTCACAATGGTCTCAAAGGCCATGTCCGGCGTGAAGAGCCCAGTTCTGTCCGACCAGAGAGAACGGACAGGCCCGGGAAAAGAACGACAGAGGAGGAGAGAAAGAAAAGGAAAAATTGGGGTGGAAAGAAGAGCGTTAATCCAACAAATTCCCTCCCAGCCCATAAGAAATTAATGAAGAACTGAAATAATGTCCCACTGAAGCTCAATTGTTAGTTTAGCATTGATCACACGCTTAAATGTATCAATTGAAGGTAAATATAATTATTTATTTGATTAGCATGTTGCTAGCATTATTTAACCTGTTGCTAGCATGTTGCTAGCACAATTTAGCATGTTTTAACATGAATTAATTTAACATGATTTAGCATGTTTTTAGCACGTTTGCTAGCATGAATTAGCATGTTGCTAGCATGACTTAACATTTTGTTAACATGATTTAACATGTTGCTAGCATGTTTTAACATGGATTAGCATGTTGTTAACATGAATTAGCATGGATTAGCATGTTGCTACCATGAATTAGCATGTTTTAGCATGATTTAGCATATGTTTTCCTAACATGACTTAACATGTTACTAGAATGTTTTAACACCTTGTTAACATAATTCAGCATTTGTTGCTAGCATGTTTTAACATATTGTTAACATTATTTAACATGTTTCTAGCATGAATTAGCATTTTGCTAGCATGTTTTAACATCTTGTTAGCATTATTTAGCATTTTGCTAGCATGAATTAGCATGTTTTAACATGAATTAACATGTTAGCATGATTTAACATGTTGCTAGCATGATTTAGCATTTTACTATCATATTGTTAGCATGGGTTAGCATAATTTAATTAGCATTGAAGCCTGAAATATCAGGAAAACACAACTAAAACTAAAATGAGAACAGCAGCGGATGGGCGGAATGTAATGTGTAATTAATTAATGTGTATTTTTTTTTTTCAAATTAAGTCCAATTTATTAATTCAAAAGGGCGATATGTAAGAATTTCCATATGTTAATCGCTTCCTGTATTGCCAATGTATGAACAGCTTGTAACGAAACTTAAAAACAAGACATTCCCAGACTTCCTAGGTTGTAGACTGATTTTTATGTGAAGGACTCATGAATTATTGTTGTTAGCATTATTTAGCCTGTTGCTAGCATAATTTTGCCTGTTGCTAGCACGAAATAGCATGTTGTTAACATGAATTAGCATGTTGCTAGCATGTTTTAGCACATTGTTAGCATGTTGCTAGCTTGACTTAACATTTAGCTACCATTTTTAACATCTTGTTAACATTATTTAACATGTTAGCATTTTTTAACATGGATTAGCATGTTGCTACCATGAAGTAGCATGATTTAGTATGGATTAGCATGTTGCTAACATGATTTAACATGACTTAGCACTTTGCTAGCATGAATTAACATGTTGCTAGCATATTGTAACACCTGGCATTATCCTGAAAATAAAACTAAAACGAGAGCACCATCAGTAAGCAGATATGACAATAAAGCCTCAGTTTAGACTCTAAAATTAACACTAAACTCTGCATATGTTCATATAACAGCAATATAAAGAAGTAAAGTATTTTCAGTGTCTGACGTGACCTGTGAGAAATAAACTCATAATAAAGACTGTTGGACAAAAAAGGAGGATCATAAATAAAACAAATGGGAACTAGATGAGTAAAGTTCGTAAACAAACTTTAAGTTGGCTTGAAAAGCCTAGCCAGTAAGTTTGAAGTAGTTTTGAAAGTTTGAAGGTTTTCGGTTTTAAATGGTTTAAGTTTTAGTTTAGTGGTTTTAAAAGCCAGCCAGCTGTGTAGCTAGTTAGCTAGCTAGCTAATGTTTCAACATGTTGTAAGCATGCATTAGCGTGATGCTTGTATTATTTAGCATGTTGTTAGCATTATTTAACATGTCATTAGCATGTTATCACAAATTAGCATGTTTTAGCACGTTGCTAGCATGAATTACCATGTTGTTAACGTTGAATTAGCATGTTGCTAACATGTTGTTAACATAAATTAACGTGTTTTAACATTAATTATTGTTGCTAGCATTTTTTAACACATTGCTAGCATTAATTAGCATGTTGATAGCACAATTTAACATTTGCCAGCATGTGTTAACATCTTGTTAACGTGATTTAACATTTTGCTAGCATGTTTTAACATGGATTAGCATTTTGCTACCGTGAATTAGCATGTTTTAACATTATTTAACATGATGCTAGCATGATTTAACATGACTTAGCATGTTGTTAGCTTGAATTAACATGTTGCTTGCATGTTTTAACACGTTGTTAGCATTATTCAACATGTTGTTAACATGTTTTAACATCTTGTTAACATTATTTAACTTTTTGCTAACATGAATTAGCATGTTTTGCTAGCATGTTTTAACATGAATTAACTTATCATGATTTAACATGTTTGTACGTTAGCATGATTTAACATTATACTAGCTAGCTAGCTAACATGTTTTAGTATGTTGTTAACATGTTTCGACATGTTTTAACGTAAGCATGAATTAGCATGTTGCTTGCATGATTTAGTTATTAGCATGTTATCACAAATTAGCATTTTGTTAGGATAATTTAAAATGTTGCTAGCATATTTTAACATGATGCTAGCATGTTGTTAGCATGAATTAGCGTTGAATTAGCATGTTGCTAACATGTTGTTGACATAAATGAACGTGTTTTAACATGAATTATTGTTGCTAGCATTTTTTGGCACATTGCGACCATGAATGAGCATTTTGCTAGCATGTTTCAACATGGATTAACATGTTGCTACCATGAATTAGCATGTTTTATCATTGTTTAGCATTTTGCTAGCATGATTTAACACCTTGTTAACATAATTTAGCATGTTTTAACATCTTGTAAGCATAATTTAACATGTTGCTAGCATGAATTATCATGTTGCAAGCATGTTTTAACATCTTGTTAGCATTATTTAGCATTTTTCTAGCATGAATTAACATTATTTTACATTAATTAGAATGTTGCTAGCATGTTGTATGCATGTTGTTAAGATGAATTAACTTGTTAACATGATTTAGCATGTGGTTATCATGAATTAGCATGTTTGCTAGCATATTTTAGCATGAATTAGCATGTTGTTAGCATTTTTTAGCACATTGCTAGCATGTCCTAAGCTAGTTGCTAGGCTTTGTCAGTGATATATCCGTAGTGGATGAAGCTCAAATACTCTATTAAAGTTAAGTTTTGACCCCCTCAATGAAAGCGTATTGGACTTTTATGATTTTTAATCTTAATTTTTATGAAAACCATGAGTCAGATCAGTTTGAAGTCAGAACAGTCTGAAGGTCTGAGTGAGTTTGAAGCTGTAGGAGGAGATACTGTTCAGATTTTAGTCTCAGAAGAAGTTTAAATAGTAGATCAGTAGATTGGCTTTTTCAAGCCACCTTAATAATGATCAAGACAAAAGCCTCATGTTAGTTACTGAAGCCCAGAGGTCACATGTTTTCATGTCCTAAAGACAGGAAAGACACGACAGACGGAGGTGCGTCAAGAGGCGAGGAGGGACACATACAGACGGACAGTCACGGATCTGATCACAAACCCTCATCCGGATCCTCTGACGGGATGAGACGCCCTCGCACACACACGCTGAAGTCAAAGACGTTTGTGATCAGATGCGTGACGCGTGATGCCAGGTTTGACCCCAGACGGACGGGCAGGACACATGAAACGGGACTAAAGGACAGACGTGCCTGATGCCGTGGATGTTCTTGATGGCGTAGCTGATCTCCTTGCGCAGCTCCTTCTCATCAAACTCCATCTGAGGACAGAGGACACAATGCTCAATATATATACACACACATACATATATATATATATATAAATAATGTTTTTAGTACCACATTAAGGAATAGTTTGAGAGACTATTTGCATCACGAGACCAATATATTGGGAACATAACAGAGAGTAATATTACATAGAGATGTATAAACTCCATAAAGCATTTCAACTCATGTGTTTACTGTGGATGAGAGTGTGTGTGTGAGTGTGCGCATTTGGGTGAGTGAGTGTGTGTGAGCGAGTGTGAGTGTGTGTGTGTGAGAGCGTGTCTGTGTGTGAGAGTGTGTGTGTGAGTGTGCGCGTTTGTGTGAGTGTGTGAGTGAGTGAGTGTGTGTGTGTGTGTGAGTGAGTGTCTGTGTGAGTGAGTGTGTGTGTGTCTGTGAGTGTGTGTGTGTGTCTGTGAATGTGCTTGTGTGTGTGTGTGAGTGTGTCTGTGTCTGAGTGTGTGTGTGTATGTGTCTGTGAATGTGTTTGTGTGTGTGTGTGTCTGTCTGTGAGTGAGTGTGTGTGTGTTAGTGTGTGCATGTCTGTGTGTGAGTGTGTCTGTGTGTGTGAGTGTGTGTGTGTCTGTGAATGTGTTTGTGTGTGTGTGTGTGTTAGTGTGAGTGTGTCTGTGTGTGAGTGTGTATATGTGAGTGTGTGTGTGTTTGTGTTTGTGTGAGTGTGTGTGTTTCCAGGCCAAAGACAGAATGTTTTCCTCATAAAGGCCCAGAGGGAGACGCAATCCTGCGCCGTGACTCACGAGAGATAGAGAGTCTAAACTCTTCAAGAGTTGTGTATTCATTGCAGCTGCACTACAGAAGGAAGTCTCTTCTGCTCATCAAGGCTGCATTTATTTGATCAAAAATGCAGTAAAAACAGTGAAATATTATTATTATAATTTAAAGGAAACATTTCTTATTATTATCAATGTTAAAATTTTGAAAAATAAAATGTATGACGGTTTCCACAAAAATATGAACTGTTTCCAACACTGATAATAATCATAAATGTGTCTTGAGCATCAAATCCTCATATGAGAATGATTTGTGAAGGATAATGTGACACTGAAGACTGGAGTAATGATGATAAATTCAGCTTTGATCACAGGAATAAATTACACTTTACTATATATTCACATAGAGAACAGTTATTTACACTGGAGTAATATTTCACTGTTTTACTGTATTTTTGATCATATGCATCCTTGGTGAGCACTTTCAAAAACATCTCTCGCCTAAACGCGTTGTGCTTGCTCACGCACCTTCACCAGCTCGAAGGGGAAGCGCTCGTGGAAGATGCGGTTGATTCGGGCTCCTCCGGAGAGCTCATACGTGTCTATCTGATCTCCAGATCCCTCGATACGCTTCTCAAAATCCACTGAGAACTGCTGCACCATCCTGAAACAGACAGCATGAGGGTTCAGCGCCGGCATTTCTGCGTTTTATCTACAGAAACTTGAATGTGACTGACTGCAACAGGGCCTTGGTCTTGCGGGACGGATCGTCCGGACGGAAGTTCTTGTACTCGTCCACTTCCTTCTCGATGGACAGGAGCTGGCTCTGCAGTTTAGCGCGCAGCCCGGGGAGCGTGTCACGGATGTGATTGGTCAGTTGCTGCGGAAGAGCCGAGAAAGACAGAGATTAGGGTCGAAGACACTAGATTTTTGGGATATTGTTAAATTCTGCTCTCTCACCTGGTTGAGGGTTTTCTGCAGGAACGGCGTTCCCATGCGGTCGGCCAGGTGTCTATAACTGGGATGAGACAGGAAAAACTTCCTCTCCGCAGCCATAGCGGCGGTAATATCCTTCTTTCCGTCAATGTCTTTCTGACTGCGGTTCACCACACCGATGTAACCTGGAGTCAAATAAACACATCACGAGAGACGAGAGCTATTCAGTGAATGTGGAGAGCCGTTCGGATCATTTGATCTTGGTAGAATTGGATGAGAAATGTTTGAGTTTGTACATAGTTTCAGACATTTATGCATTTACGTTTATGCATTTGGCAGACGCTTTGAAAGCGACTTACATCCCAAGTAGGAGGGGACGTTCTCGCAACCTTGCACAACGTTCCCTAAAAGTTCTCTAAAGGTGACGAAAATCCCGAACCTTTGTAGAACATCCTCTTTGTAGAGCGTCCTCTTTTGGTTATGAAAGTGCTGCAGTTCAAGGTTCCTGGTATGACTTTAGGGGGACGTCCCATTTTGATTATTCTATGGTCACACAGCAACATTACAAAGAGGACATTTGGGACGTCAACAGAACGTTCTCATACGTTTCCCTGTTAGTCAGATGGGAACGTTTTATTCGGGACAGCGCTGCAACATATCTTGTTCAGTGTTCAGTCTCTACACTACATTCCCATCACGTTTGCAGGACCTTTAGGGGACCAACCTAGAATGTTATTTTTTGGTCCTATTTAGGTCCTTCCATCACATTTACTGAATGTTTTCCGAACATGTGTGAATCAATGTACACTGGGCTGCTTTGCAAATGAGGGTCAGTAAAACACAGGATTTACACAAAAGTTGCAAAGAGGTCTCAAAGATGGATCAATACCAACTGTTTGTCCAACTTCATTTTCAGAACATGTATGTACTGCACGTTATATTTTGTGAATGTAATCAAATCGTCTTTGTGAATGTGCTGGTTAGGACGCTGACGGCTACTGTGGCTAAAGTTACCATTGCCTCTGACTGTATTCACAGAGATCATCTTTGAGAAGCAACTTTTGTGTAAATCCTGTGTTTCACTGACCCTCATTTGCAAAGCAGCCCAGTATACACTGATTCACACAAACATGTTCGGAAAACATTCAGTAAATGAGATGGAAGGAACTAAATAGGACCAAAAAATAATATTCTAGGTTGGACCCCTAAAGGTCCTGCAAACGTTATGGGAATGTAGTGTAGAGGGAACATCCTATAGTAATGGTCCCCTACACATTCCCAGAACGTCCTGAATGTTCCTTGAAGGTCCGCCAAATAACGTCCCCCAACCCTTTAAAGAACTCCACATCATGACGTTCTGGGAACATCAAATTTCCAAATATAATATGGTCCCCCTAAACATTCCCAGAATGCCCTGAATGTTACCTGAAGGTCCGCCAAATAATGTCCCCCAACCGTTTAAAGAACTCCACATCTTGACTGTCTCAGAACGTTCTGTGAACGTTACCAGGCGACGCCCTTGACACCAGCGGGGACGTTCTGAGAACATTCAATTTCCAAATAAAATATGGTCCCCTAAACATTCCGAGAACGTCCTGAATGTTCTGTGAAGGTCCGCCAAATAACGTCCCCCAACCCTTTAAAGAACTCCACATCGTGACTGTCTCAAAACGTTCTGGGAACGTTACCAGGCGACGTCCTTGACACCAGCGGGGACGTTCTGAGAACATTCAATTTCCAAATAAAATATGGTCCCCTAAGCATTCCAAGGACGTCCTGAATGTTCTGTGAAGGTCCGCCAAATAATGTCCCCCAACCCTTTAAAGAACTCCACATCTTGACTGTCTCAGAACGTTCTGTGAACGTTACCAGGCGACGCCCTTGACACCAGCGGGGACGTTCTGAGAACATTCAATTTCCAAATAAAATATGGTCCCCTAAACATTCCGAGAACGTCCTGAATGTTCTGTGAAGGTCCGCCAAATAACGTCCCCCAACCCTTTAAAGAACTCCACATCGTGACTGTCTCAAAACGTTCTGGGAACGTTACCAGGCGACGTCCTTGACACCAGCGGGGACGTTCTGAGAACATTCAATTTCCAAATAAAATATGGTCCCCTAAGCATTCCAAGGACGTCCTGAATGTTCTGTGAAGGTCCGCCAAATAATGTCCCCCAACCCTTTAAAGAACTCCACATCGTGACTGTCTCAAAACGTTCTGGGAACGTTACCAGGCGACGTCCTTGACACCAGCGGGGACGTTCTGAGAACATTCAATTTCCAAATAAAATATGGTCCCCTACACATTCCCAGAACGTCCTGAATGTTCCTTGAAGGTCCGCCAAATAACGTCCCCCAACCCTTTAAAGAACTCCACATCATGACGTTCTGGGAACATCAAATTTCCAAATATAATATGGTCCCCTAAACGTTCCCAGAATGCCCTGAATGTTACCTGAAGGTCCGCCAAATAACGTCCCCCAACCATTTAAAGAACTCCACATCTTGACTGTCTCAGAACGTTCTGAGAACGTTACCAAGTGACGTCCTTGACACCAGCGGGGACGTTCTGAGAACATTCAATTTCCAAATAAAATATGGTCCCCTAAACATTCCGAGAACGTCCTGAATGTTCTGTGAAGGTCCGCCAAATAACGTCCCCCAACCATTTAAAGAACTCCACATCGTGACTGTCTCAAAACGTTCTGGGAACGTTACCAGGCGACGCCCTTGACACCAGCGGGGACGTTCTTAGAACATTCAATTTCCAAATAAAATATGGTCCCCTAAACATTCCGAGAACGCCCTGAATGTTCCCTGAAGGTCCGCCAAATAACGTCCCCCAACCCTTTAAAGAACTCCACATCTTGACTGTCTCTGAACATTCTGGGAACGCTACCAGGCGACGTCCTTGACACCAGCGGGGACATTCTGAGAACATTCAATTTCCAAATAAAATATGGTCCCCTAAACATTCCGAGAACGTCCTGAATGTTCCCTGAAGGTCCGCCAAATAACATCCCCCAACCCTTTAAAGAACTCCACATCTTGACTGTCTCTGAACATTCTGGGAACGTTACCAGGCGACGTCCTTGACACCAGCGGGGACATTCTGAGAACATTCAATTTCCAAATAAAATATGGTCCCCTAAACATTCCGAGAACGTCCTGAATGTTCTGTGAAGGTCCGCCAAATAATGTCCCCCAACCCTTTAAAGAACTCCACATCTTGACTGTCTCTGAACATTCTGGGAACGTTACCAGGCGACGTCCTTGACACCAGCGGGGACATTCTGAGAACATTCAACTTCCAAATAAAATATGGTCCCCTAAACATTCCGAGAACGTCCTGAATGTTCCCGGAAGGTCCGCCAAATAACATCCCCCAACCCTTTAAAGAAATCCACATCGTGACTGTCTCAAAACGTTCTGGGAACGTTACCAGGCGACGTCCTTGACACCAGCGGGGACGTTCTGAGAACATTCAATTTCCAAATAAAATATGGTCCCCTAAGTGTTCCGAGAACGCCCTGAATGTTCTGTGAAAGTCCACCAAATAACGTCCCCCAACCTTTTAAAAAACTCCACATTATAACCGTCTCAGAACATTCTGGGAACGTTACCAGGCGACGTCCTTGACACCAGCAGGACGTTCTGAGAATGTTCTGAGAACATCAAATTTCCAAATAAAATATGGTCCCCTAAGTGTTCCGAGAACGCCCCCTGAATGTTCTGTGAAAGTCCACCAAATAACGTCCCCCAACATTTTAAAAAACTCCACATTATAACCGTCTCAGAACATTCTGGGAACGTTACCAGGCGACGTCCTTGACACCAGCGGGGACGTTCTGAGAATGTTCTGGGAACATCAAATTTCCAAATAAAATATGGTCCCCTAAGTGTTCCGAGAACGCCCTGAATGTTCTGTGAAGGTCCACCAAATAACGTCCCCCAACATTTTAAAAAACTCCACATTATAACCGTCTCAGAACATTCTGGGAACGTTACCAGGCGACGTCCTTGACACCAGCGGGGACGTTCTGAGAATGTTCTGGGAACATCAAATTTCCAAATAAAATATGGTCCCCTAAGTGTTCCGAGAACGCCCTGAATGTTCTGTGAAGGTCCGCCAAATAACGTCCCCCCACCTTTTAAAAAACTCCACATTACGACCATCTCGGAACATTCTGGGAACGTTACCAGGCGACGTCCTTGACACCAGCGGGGACGTTCTGGGAACATCACATTTCTAGTGGGGATTGCATTCAATTTACATTTGATCAGTTCTTGCTTTCCCCGGGAATCGAACCTTGGTGTTCAGCCTTTTGTTCCTCTGAGACCTTGTTAATTAATCTAATAATCAAAGAAACTGCTGAGGAGAATATTAAAGGATATTACATCTCATTTGAGATTTTTCTATTTCTATGGGTTACAGGATGTCTGCTGATCCTTAAAAAGTCTTAACATGTCTTAAAATCCTTAATGTAAAAATAAGGCATTAATTAGCGTCTAAATGACCTGAATCCACTTTTCAAAGTCTTAACCCTTGTGCATCGATTTAAAAAAGTTACTGAGGTCCTTAGAGGACAAAAATATCTGTGTCAAGAAACTGTAATAAAAATTGAAGCTTAAGTTCGGTCTCATTTTAATAAAAATACAGCAGAAGTAGAAAAACAGCGAGGATTTGCTTTAAAGGCCAAACCTGAGAAAATGGCGCCATCTGGTAAAAAAAAAAAAAAATTGTAAATGCCTTGCCAACAAAATGAAAGCCTCTTAACAAAGACTGCATCATTTTATAGTTAAATGGCCCTGGGACTAAAAATGTCAGTTTTAATGGGATATTTTTTGTCCTTAAGGTCCTGAGTGAAACTATTTTGTATTTATGAAAGGGAATGAGTGTGCAATATTAAAATTCCCATAAAATACGCACTTCTGCCAAAATTTACACAGCTGGCATTAACACAGGCAAAATGATAAAAAAACTAAATTGATAAAGATAAAAACGTCACGCAAGGGTTAATAAAATGCAACCGAATGATTTAGATTTCACTCGTTGCTTTTTGAAATTGTAAAATGGTTCTAATGCATAAACGTGAATTAAGACAGAATGTTATATTACTATTTGTATCCCCCCCAAAAAATGTATTATTATTATTATTATAATATATTTTTTAGTCCAGTATTAATATTACAAAAGTTGTTTATCTATATTTTCTTCTTTAAAAACGTAATGTACAGAAATGTGACATTGAGCAGGATTTGATTATGTTTGTTAGCCGATGGAAAGGTCTAGTATTAACTTGGAAATGCAAAAAGTGTTTTGTTTCAGGATTGAGGTACAAACAGAATTAAACTCTCCGATTTCTCATTCTAGTGAAGTTCCTCATGCTCTCGGATCCTTCTAAGCATGTTTGCAGTTTTTCATTAGGAAGATGAAGACGCGTCTGATGGGAAAACCAGACGTGTGTGTAAAACTGCCGCGTCAGCACACTGACTGCACCCGAGAGCTTCCCATAAATATCCTTTGTTGCCGAGCAAAGAAGGAAAGCAACGTTTTTCCAGATGTGTAGATGAAATGAAGACTCTCTGATTCTCTCACAGACGGCAGTGGCGACGCTATTCCACTAGAGGGAAACCATGAGACCATATCTGTTCACGTCACCTGCTTTCAGTAGTTTACCATAGTAAGTACACATTTTACCATGTTTACCAAGTATGCTTTTACTAGTAGTTACTTACTACTTACTCAAAGAACCCACACAAATGGAGTCATTCTTCCACTAGTGTTTACAAAGAAAATCAAAGCCTAATAATTAATTAAATCACACAAATGTAAATTTGAAATAAATTATTTTAAAACAAAAAAGATGAAATATTTTGTTTACCTGCATGTCAAGCCAACAACAATGTTAAATTATTGAAATATTAACATAAAAATTCTTGGGCAAATAAATATTTTAGAACAAAAGTTTAATAGTTTAACAGTGGTTTCGTTTTAGGACATCCAATGAGAAGTTATTTAAATATATTTAATAAGAATATTAATAAATAAGCAATGAATTTGTGATATTTGTAAATGAAATCATTTTATTTTTTATGGGGAAAATAAGAGGCACCTCACAATCTGGGAATTCATCTGCTTTTTTTCAAATAATTAATTAATTAATAATGATTTTTCCCAACTTTAAATTTAAAATTTGTGCATTTTTATTCAATTACCTATATAATTATAAGTAATTTCTCAAATAAAACTGATTAAATTGACAATAAATTGTCCAAAAAAAAAAAAAAGATAGTTTCAAAACATAAAAGCAAATATAAAGTAATAAAGGGTTGTAAGTGTTTTCAGTATCTGAATGTTTTCCAGACGAGCTCAATGAGGGATTATAGTTTTATATACAGCGCTTGCTCTATGGTTTGTTTGTGTGTGATTGTAATCGAGTCCTTGAAGTGGGAATCACGATGCATCAGAGAATCGATTTTTCCCCAGTTTAATGCATCAACTAAGTGTCCGTTGAGGAGATGGGATTGAATGCGTTTCAGGGCATGTTTTCATACAGTAGATGTGATTACGATGAGAAGGGTTCGGCTCGCTCACCTCGCCGCAGCGGCAGCAGCTTGTTCTCCAGGATGTCCCGAGCGTCCGTCCCTTCATCCATTAGATCGAGCTTAGTGATGACGCCGATGGTCCTCTGACCTGCTCACACACACACAAACACAGAGCGCATGAGAACACGGGCACCGTTTGGATGCATGACAAGGCAAGTCGTGATTGGCTCTTTTATTTAGAAGGCGGGACTTATTCCACCATATTGCGCATTGAACGCTTTTGTATATCTAAAGTGTTTGTCTATAACCTGTTTGCATTGGCCAAAAAACCTGAAAATATCACACATCTTGAACACCTACCCTCATCCGTCCCTCGGGTCATTTTGACCCGAAACTCATTTAGAATTTTTTTGAGTGTTCAGATGAGTGTTCATCTGAGTGGTCCAAGACCTTAGGACTTTTGTCACACTTGAACCACGAATACACACAAAACAATTGACTGGATTCGAGGAGTTTTGTGGTTGAAATTTAAAAAAGTAACAAATCCTTCCCTCGCGGGTCAATTTGACCCCTTTAGGAATGTGAGGAATGCTTCAGTACACATAGAAAAACCTAAAAATGCTCAAAATTCAAACTAAAAATGCTAAAACTTTACCAAAAGATGATTGTATAATGTTTATATGTGTATCTGAATGCATTCTGAAGAGAAACTGACTTTAGGACCCAGCGGAGCAGCTCATCCGCTCCATATAGAGCTATAAGAGTCATGAAATATCATCTTATATTATTATTTTCCCACAAGAGGTCGGCAGAGATCAATGTGAGATATTCTGAGCTGAATTAAAAGAGTTATTTTGAATTTAAGTTGAAAGAACATGAAGAATGTACTTAAATTATAATTTATTTATTGATTGATTGATAAAAATCTAGTAATTTAAAGGTAAATAAAATAAAAAATAACAAATAAATCTCCAAAAAATTGCATTAAAAAATAAAATGAATTAAGCTTTCTGGACAAATTTTAGGGCTTTGGGTCATTTTGACCCGCGAGGGAGGGATGAGGGTGATCAGTATGACTGGCTCTTGGGCTTCATACAGACGCACAAATATTCTTCATATTTAGGAGAATATGTCCTTTAAAAGTCTAAGCATGTTTGAAAACTTCTAGAACAAGTTTATGAAGATAGTTGAGTTCACAATAAGGTACCATTTGTAAACATTAGTTAACATGAACTCTTTCCCAGCCACCACCAGCATTTTTGATAATTTTCACAAAAATATCATGGCCGGCAGAATATTTTGTGGTATGAATATCTGAACATGCAATATATCAAGAACAGAGCGTCTGCTTTTAAACAAACAAAAAAACTGTTTTATTCTAGCTTCATGCATTCTTTTTTTAATAAAGTATCATAAAAAAAACAACATTTTGAACAAAAAGTTGACAAAATTGCATTTTTTCAAAGACTAAAACATGCATAAGTAATGCTTTTTTTGCTCCTTTTTTGCATGTGTTTTGATCAGGAGATTCTGTATGTCTTTGAGAAGATGTGTAACAGCGCCCCCTACCGTATAACAGTGAAAACACAGAAAGCTGGAAAACACATCAATGGCGAGGAAAGGGTTAACTAACAATGACAGACCCTGAAGCATTTATTAATCTTAGTTTGTGTTAATTTAAACACTTACTAATACATTATTAAAATCAGAAGATGTGACTGTTTATATTATTTAATGGACATAAACAATCAACAGTTGTATTTTTATTAACTTAGAGGGTTAATTGTGGTGGCTGAGAAGTGCAAAACAAAATCCAAAAACAAAACAACAAATCATAAAGACAGTGGCAAGTCTAAAAACAAAATAGAAGTAGTCAGTAAACGACAAATCAGACAAAACAGAGAAGGTAGGTATATTTTGCCAATGGAATACTTGCCGTTGATTGGATGAGACATCTGTCAATCAAGACGTGCAGAAGTACAGCAGCTGCGGCAGGGGAAAGCCGATTCGTGTGTGCATGTGTAAATATCAGAGCTGTATCGTCTAAGTAAGATAATAACTGTTGTTTTAATGATGTGCGAGCTGATGTTATTGAGTTTGTCACTCACTTTGCAAAAACCAAACAAAAACACGCCTTGAGACGCTCTCGCTGCATGATGTAGCCTATTATAATGCAGTTATAATGCCCCTATAATTACAGATATGAGGGCAAAATGCCCATGTTTTTGTCTTATATTATACACTGATCAGACATAACATTATGACCGGTGAAGTGAATAACACTGATTATCTCTTCATCACGGCACCTGTTAGTGGGTGGGATATATTAGGCAGCAAGTGAACATTTTGTCCTCAAAGTTGATGTGTTAGAAGCAGGAAAAATGGGCAAGCGTAAGGATTTGAGCGAGTTTGACAAGGGCCAAATTGTGATGGATAGACGACTGGGTCAGAGCATCTCCAAAACTGCAGCTCTTGTGGGGTGTTCCCGGTCTGCAGTGGTCAGTATCTATCAAAAGTGCTCCAAGGAAGGAACAG
>CM077169.1:1595025-1665025 GCA_039654105.1 Coreius guichenoti | reverse complement strand
TTTACTTCAATTGTTGATATCAAGAACAGACGTTTGAACTAGTATGTAATTATTGGTATCAAAAATTATGATTTTTACTAGTGGAAATGTAATTCTTGATATCAAAAATTGCCATTGTTACTAGTAAAAATCTAATTCCTGATATCAATAATTAGGATTTTTACTAGTAAGAATTGTATTTTTGAAGTGAAATGGGAATTTTGACTAGTAAGAAATCATAATTCTTGATATCAACAGTTGAATTTGAATGGCAGCCTATGGTGAGATTTTACTAGTGAAAATTCAATTGTTTATATCAAGAATTCATATTTCTGAGAGTGATGTCATTGTTGATATCAGGAATTCACATTTTTACTAGTGGAAATGTAATTCCTGATATCAAAAATTGCCATCGTTACTAGTAGAAATCCAATTTCTGATATCAAGAAATAGCATTTTAACTAATGCAAAATGATATCAAGAATTCATATCCTGGGAATGAATAAAAGTCAAAGTGGCTTGCCATAAAGAACTCAATTGTCACGTTGAAATGTTTATTTTTGATATCTGAAAATGTATTTCTGATATCAATAATTAGAAGCATAATTTCAGATATCAAAAATGATCATTTTTACTAGTAGCAATTCAATTGTTCATATCAAGAACAGACGTTTTCACTAGTAACCATGTAATTATTGATATCAAAAATTATGATTTTTACTGTGAAAATGTAATTCTTGATATCAAAAATTGCCATTGTTACTAGTAAAAATCTAAATTCTGATATCAATAATTAGCATTTTAACGAGTGAAAATTGAATAGTTAATATCAAGAATTCATGTCTTGGGAATGAATAAACGTCAAAACGGCTTGCCATATTCGTACTAGTAACAATCACATTCATGATATCAGAAATTAACATTGTCACAAGTGAGAACCAAATTATTGATATAAAAAAAAATTCTAGTAGCAGTTCAATTGTTGATATCAAGAATAGACATTTGCACTAGTAACCACGTAATTATTGATATCAAAAATTATGATTACTAGTAAGAATTGTATTTTTGAAGTGAAATGGGAATTTCGACTAGTAAGAAATCATAATTCTTGATATCAACAGTTGAATTTGAATGGCAGCCTATGGTGAGATTTCACTAGTGACAATACAATATCAGATATCAAGAATTATAGTTTTTACTAGTGGAAATTCAATTGTTGATATCAAGAATTCATATCCTGTGAATGAATAAAAGTCCAAACATGTGTTGTGCTTTCAGAGTTTTTTGAGCTGTCTCTCATTGGTTCTCTGTGTATCTGATGCCCTCCGTCTCTTTTGTCTGGTGCCGGTTGTGTTTTCTACACACTGTTACGTTGCCTTCGCTTGTTTGCATTATCTTTTGACCATCTGTGTGTTGGCTCTCGACAGCTCGGCTCAGGCAGGGAATTGTGGGAATGCTGACAGGTCTTCAGGAGCTGTCCTTGGTGCTGAACGCATGTGATTCTGTGAGGTCCTGGACGCCACACACTCTCAGCTACAGTGGGTTAATGTTTGCTGAACAACCAGCCTATAATGGTAATACACAGTCTGTAGATTTAAAGCTGCCCTAGAATGAGTTGAAAATATTTTAAACTGTTCTCTGATATCTACATAGAGGGTATGTGGCTTATTTAAGGGCAAAAATTGTCCAGATACGGTTTTACAGGTCCATTTACAACCCTGGAAATTGTCCCTAGAATGAAATGGTCTGTTTTTGCCTTATTTGGAAGGGTCATGAATAGTAATGAGGAGTTCTGCTCTGATTGGCTGTTTCACTGCGGCTCATTTCAGTGGCTCACAGTGACAGCAAACACATCCCTACAGACAATGGAGAGATTAGGCATCCAACCTTACGTGTTTGAGCCTGTTTCTGTGTCAATACTAGAACGTCAGCCTAAATGTACACGTTCACTCATAACGTCAGCAGTCACAACTTTGTTTTTAGCATTGTAAAAACATTTTAATTATTGTAATGTGTCACCGTATGATTTTACAATGATAGCTTCTTCACTTTGAATCACGAACTCTAAACAGCGAACTGGGTAGCGCGTGTTTGTATGGATTGCCATGTATCTACGGTTGTATTTTGTAGATTTATATGACAACACTGGCAGGAAATAATATTAACCTTTGTTATTTGACATACTATATAGTTATGTATGCTAGTTGTACTAGCATCTTGCGTTGGATCTAGACAACACAGGGTAAATTATCGTTAATGTTGTCTCACTAAGATAATCAGAAATGGTTTCGACAGTCAAGAAGTGGATAAAATCACTATATAGTTGGAATTGCCCCTTCTTCAGTATCAGACGCTGAGCGAAGCCTGCGTGATATTGTCCCAGGTTAGAAAAACTGTCCGTGGTGAAATGGGCCGAGCAAACGAACAACTGAATTAAATTGTTGCGGTATCCGGTTATAGATAAACATCAACCATGCCTTTGTTCTGTGGGAAGGGTATGAAAAGTCCTCACATCCCCTGCACAGCCTGGAACATAACATTTATTTCCATGATCTGCCATTTTCGCGATCCTCGCTTGACGCTTGTTTCTTCACAATACCTGCAGAGCTTCCGATGATTCGGCCGTGCCGTTCCGCCTGGCCTTGAACATGGGCTGGCATATGCAAATGTTAGGGGCGTACATATTAATGATCCGACTGTTGCGTCACAGTCGGTGTTATGTTGAGATTCGCCTATTTTTCGTGGTGTTTTTCACGCACGAGATTTACATATGAAGGAGGAAGCAATGGTGTTTGAGACTCACGGTGTGTGATTTCCACGCACTGAACTCTTGTTATTCAACTATGCCCAGGTTAATTACATTTTTCAATCTAGGGCACCTTTAATCATCCATATAGGGCTGGGTGACTAATTGAACTTTAATTTCAGTTATGAATGTGGCTTTTAATGATTATGAAAACAAGATAATCAAGATTTTCTTATTTTATGTCAAGTTATTTATTTATATCGTCGCTGTCGTGTCTCCAAAAATGCCACTTTTCAAGAAATGGAAAAACGCTGTATTTTTTAAATAATTAAACACTGCGTTGTCAAAGCTGATATTGTGGCTTTAAATATAGCCAGACAATTGCATGTGTCATTATATTAATAACATATTACCTTTAAATGAAGTTACGAGGTTTCTGACCAGCGAATTTTGGACATATATGTTTTGTCCATCATTAGAACGGACAGTGCATTGCGTTACGTTTTCATCGACTTACGGGTTATAAAGTTTACTGTAGCTATGTGGACGCTCAGATTTTACTGTCATTTTGCCAAAATCTCATGTTATTAAAGGGGAACTATTATGCAAAATTCACTTTTATAAGGTGTTTGAACACAGTGTGTGTAAACAACCAGCCTATAATGGTAAAAATCCACCAAATGATTTTTTTATAACCCCCATCAATCATTATCAATCTCTCATAACGCGCCGTCTCATATTTCCCTCTACTCCTGCGTAAGAGTAGGGAAGCCCCGCCCATGACTGTTGATGATTGGCCCTTTTAGCATAGACACGCCCCTGAGTGAGAAGCACTGAGACGCCATTTCTGTTTACTCTCTGTATCAGCGCTCAAATATTACAATGTGTGCGCCAAAAACTTTACTAATGTTCTGTTGTTGATGAACCAGCGAACACACGAGTCTCATAGACTCCCGGCATCAGAGCCAGCGAACACACGAGTCTCATAGACTCCCGGCATCAGAGCCAGCGAACACACGAGTCTCACAGACTCCCGCCATCAGAGCCAGCGAACACACGAGTCTCATAGACTCCCGGCATCAGAGCCACTATTTTTGAAGGAAATGTGCTGAAGAATGTCGGTAAAATGTTATATATTTCCGCAAATCATTTTACGCATGACTGCTTCACCAACGAGGGTCAATACCAACGCTTCGTGCTCTAGCTTCATATCCAGTACAAGTGAGGATGGCACTTCATATTCTGTGAATGTTTGCAAATTTCCTTTCTGAATGAGCTGAACGCTGTACGGCTAATATGGCTAAAGTTAGCATCGTCTCTGACTGTATTCACAGAGACTAGAGCTGTGTCGTTAGTTTTATCCAGAAAACACTCACCGTCTGCGTAATTCATAAACACACATTTATTATGCATTGTATAGTCAGGTGACAGACGTGTTACGTTCCCACACGAGCACCTATACAACAACTTATAGATTAACATGACAGTACTAGTCGATGAGTTGAATCATCGTAACATCCACTAATCATTCAGAAACGTCCAGGTGTGTCTAAAAGTGTCAAGCTCTCTCATCTGTGTCGACTCCGGTTCAAACATGTACGGCTGCTCCACAACTGGTTATTTCTGACATTTTGGCTGAGTGAGATTCGCCTGTTTTGTTGTTGATGGAGTATCTCAAGCTCGTGTAAAGGATCCGCCCTCTTCTGGAAGGGGGCGGGGAGCAGCAGCTCATTTGCATTTAAACGGACACACAAAAATGGCGTGTTTTTGCTCATACCCAAATAGGGGCAAATTTGACAAGTTATAATAAATGATCTGGTGAGTATTTTGAGCTGAAACTTCACACACACTCAGGGGACACCAGAGATTTATATTACATCTTGTGAAAAGGGGCATAATATGTCCCCTTTAAAGATGAAGTGCTTCGCACAGGCTATTTAAGACAGTATTGACAATGACTTGACGACAAATGCTAGACGGAGACACTCTTCTCCGCTCTTCAAATACATAAAACATTAGCCTTTATATATATATATATATATATATATATATATAGTGATTCTTGAGTAAAGAAAACGTATTTATTCACACAACTAGCTCTTTATTTACCATTGCATTGCAAACAAGCAGAGACGCTCCAAACTCACGATAGAGGTGGGCGGAGTTATGAGGTTTGACTGACAGTTTGAGGAGACACTTGGTGACTTTTGTCGCATTAGCTTTGTAAACACACACACAAATCATGGACATGATTCGGATATGATAAAGAGTCGGAAAAAAATAGTCTCACTTGGCTCCTTCACAGTCAAAAATGACCAACATAATTCAGTAACAATTCAATAATTCAGCCACAAAGCAGTAAAAAACAAACAGCAGGGAAGAGGTTACACAGGAGTACAAAACAGACACACACACTCAAACACACACTCACTTACACACACAACACACTATTATAGACACAAATGAACTGGTGTGGCTGTAGCAATATGGTAAAATTGAGTCAAAAGACTCAAATCCACAACTTAATAAAAATAAGTATTTAAAAACCACTAGAGAATTTATAAGCCACTTTATATAGAGCTATATAGAATCTAGTGGTTACAACATGTCATTACAACAGTTTTTCTTTATTTACTCTCACCAGATGACACTAATCTACCTTCAAAAAAGTGAATTTTAAATGCCTTGTCTCTATTTTAACACGGAATACTCATCATTTAAAAATATATTAGAACACAAAATAATGTATTATTTTCAATAGGAAAAAATTGCTAATAAAACATGTATAAATATTGCATAGTATCATAAAATTCTAAATAATAATCAGAAAATATTATTGAACAAAAATACATTTACATTGGTTTTCTTGGGGGGGAAGAGGGAGTTACATTTCAAGACTTCTGCTTTTGACCGCAAAGAAGCCAAGTGTCACCCCTAAATGAAGAGAGTAACAAATCAACAATAATTTTTATTGTTCCTTAATTTTTTATTCTAAGCCATGAGGAATCTGTTTTTTATCAGCCCTACAAACAAATATGAGCTATGCAAGAGTGCATTCTACTGTCTGTTCAAAATAAATGAGTTTAAAGGTGCACTATGTAACTTTTCTGTCCGCTAGAGGTCGCCTATTCAAAGCAAAGGCGTAGCTTGATGACGCCAAGTTTGAGCGCAGAATCTTGGGACATGTGGTCTTCACCTCACAGTCGGCTGAAAAGAATCGGGATAGGACTCGGGCAGAAATCATGTTCATGGATGCGATTATTAACGTTACTGTAGTATGAAGCAGAGCGGGACCGAGTGTTGTGGGAGCTGAGCAAGGCCGCTGGCGCGATTGTTGATAAGATGAACGCAACACGCGTCTCGCGAGCAGCGGGACTTTTATTATGCCACAGTTGCCGGCGCCATTTCCGTTTTTCCGGTCATGAGTATGAGGTAACAGAGCTCTGTTTATCATATTAGATACATTTGAGTGTGTTGAAAATGATGTTATGACGTTACTCTGTGCGTTCGCTCGGCGGCTGCTATGACACTTGTTGCACACTGCAGTGAGAGTAAAGCATTTCTGCAAAAAAAAATCGGAAACCGAGGGTAACGCAGATATGACCGTCACACGTCCCGGTTCCTTGGTTAAAATAGCAATTTTCTCACGATTTACAAATAGTTGGAAACATTTGGGATATTGTAAGTACTCAACTGAACAAAATATATAACACTGGCCTAGTGGTTTTGGGGTATTTTACTGAAAAAATGTTACATAGTGCACCTTTAAGTATAAAGGGTTTTTTTCAATATTCAGTCGATGCATAAGGTTTCCAAAGTCAAAATCCTGTTAAATAATCATGATCTTAATATTGACCAAAATTACCATATTCAAGCGTCCCTAATCCAACTTCACGATTCCCAGCATTAGATGCATGTGTGAAGACGAGCTCTCAGGAACACACTGTGAATCTGACACGCCGCAGGTAAAGTGTGCGGAGAGTAAATCACAGCCACGTCAATCATCCGTCGGCTTTCATAAGACTTCATTACGGCTCGACAGGAAGCGTTTGCGCAGATTCAGAAGCCAAACAAACGTATCGCTGAAGCTCATTTCACGCTGATGCTCACAAATGAGGATGAAGAACACGGTGTCCCTTCATCAGTGAGAGCCCGACCCGCTCAGTTCATGTCTCAGTCCAACACACCATCATGATGGTTTAAACAGACCTCTAGCAGAACTGTCACGTCATACTCAAATCAAAACACCCGAGACACCACACAGACACACACAATAATCTTGCATAACATTTCCATTCATTTTCTCCATTGGGAAATTGATTTTAAACGATAACTTATAAACCTTTAAAGTGAGCTACGAGGTTGTTAATCCATGCTATTTGCCCACATTATTTTATCTTATTTTAAAAATAATTGTGTTATAAATAAACTACATTACCCATGATGCTGTACAAAAAATCAGAGTAAAAAAAAGCAACATGCACCATCTCATTAGCTCCGCCCACTCCCATGAAGCACTGTGAATGATGTAATCGAGTTGATCTCTCTGCTGAATGTTTGTATATATTTGCATATTTTGCAATAATACCTTGCAATTACAAACCAGTAATGCCCCTGTTAACAAGATGTCTCTGATGTCCCCAGAGTGTGTATGTGAAGTTTCAGCTCAAAATACCCCACAGATCATTTTTTAAAGCATGTTAAAATTGTCACTTTTTGAGGGTGAGCAAAAACACAGTTTTTGTGTGTGTCCCTTTAAATGCAAATGAGATGCTGCTCCCGCCCCCTTTCTAGAAAAGGGCGGAGCTTCAAGAGCTTGTGTTAGCAGCTCCGATTACCTCACGCAGACACACACTGAAAATGCCTGAAACTGTTCAGCCTTTTATGTTCAAACCGGAGTCGGACAATGATGGAGAGACTCAAGAAGAAGTGACAACATGTAGAATGAGACAGGACGTTTCTGAAGGGTTAGTTGATGAATTTATGAGTTAACTATCTTCAAGTCTTTGATTAGCATATTCTGTCATGATAATCTATAAATCGCTCGTGTGGGAACTGTTGTAAAATGAGTCAGAGAATATCTGCAGCATGAAGAGAGAACAGGTATAGTTTAGTTTGATTACGGTTATAACTTATGTTGTCATCTTGCTTTATGACATGCTATTGCATTTGTGTTCGTACTGTATTATAATAAATGTGAAAGACGGATGACAGCTTGAGCGACTCCCAAATGTGCTCGACTACAACAACTCTTCCTCTTCCCAACATGGCCTTTGTTGCGTGTTCCCGGGGGCGGGGTTTATGTAAAGTTTAGAGTTAGTGATGTCACTAACCCAGGAAGAAGCTCGTTGTAGTCCCTACCAGCCGTTTGTTATAGTCCTTAAAGGTGCAGTGTGTGAATTTTAGCGGCATCTAGTGGTGAGGTTGTGAATTGCATCACCCACAACATTTGTAAATGAATAGCTTTATATTTCTCCATTGTTTTTAATTTGATTATGCTGTTCGCAATGCTTCATGGGATTGTAGTTCTTTCCCTCACTAAAGCTGTTAAGTTTTGTGTTTTTGTCCAATTTTTGTCTGATTTTTTTGCTTCAAATCAGTGTTATAATTCTCTCTCCTCGTAGCTGATTGGTTTGATTCATGGCTTATAACTCTTTAACAAAGACTTTTTTGAAATCCCTATGGGAGAAATAAATGGAAAATATACGGTTCTAATGCACTCTATTGCCTATACAGGCAAACATCACAGATTTCCTTCAGAAAGTGTCTAGTTTTCATTTCAACACTCACTTCTGGACATTATAAGCATCATGTAACAGTCCATTTGAGTGTTTTTTTGTGATTGTTGCAGCAAAAAATGCTCAATTTTGTTGTTGTGATATAAATTGCGGGTTATTTAGTGGAAAACTACACACAAAGCACACAAACAATGCATCACCATGACAAAATGCAATGCAACCAATGCATCAACTTATGCAAACACTTCATGGAAAAAACACAGTCTCTTGCATTTTATATCTTGAATTTATAGATTTTCTTGTAACCATTGGATGTGAGAACCGTTTAACAAATTTACACAGGAAAGTGTTCCTCTCATGTTTCATGAACAAGGCCTTCGTACACCCACATAAAAATGCACTTTTCGCAGCAGTGCCTTATGGGACGCTTCTTCTGTTGTGTTGATGATGATGATATGTGATTGTAGACGGACAGTTTCTATTAAAAGTAAAAAGGATCAAGCAGCTTCATCAATGCCAACAGATTACAAACACCAAACAATGTGTTCATGTGTGTGAATGTGTTCATGAAATACAAATAAACTTATGCACATAATTTCATCCAAGTCTTCTCTGGTTCATACTGTAAAAATAGTGCATTTTTATAAAAATGAGACTTATAAAGTGTTGTCTTGTTTGTTTCTGAAAGTTTAAACTGTGTTTTCAGTAAAAGAAAAATTACAATCATTTTTTTTTATATACTGTAATTTTGTGCAGTTTATGATTTACAGTTTCTGCAGCCAAAACAATGGCTTGTACGTAACATTTCTGTTTCTGAGATTCTTAACCTTTTTAATGCTTGAGTGTTGTGGGTGGTTGCTAGGGCGTTGCTAAGATGTTCTGGGTTGCTAGGGTGTTGCTAAGATATTCTGAGTTGCTAGGGCATTGCTAAAATGTTCTGGATTGCTAGGGCGTTGCTAAGATGTTCTGGGTTGCTAAGGTGTTGCTAAGATGTTCTGAGTTGCTAGGGCATTGCTAAGATGTTCTGGATTGCTAGGGCATTGCTAAGATGTTCTGGGTTGCTAGGGCGTTGCTAAGGCGTTGCTAAAATGTTCTGGATTGCTAGGGCGTTGCTAAGATGTTCTGGGTTGCTAGGGCGTTGCTAAGATGTTCTGGGTTGCTAGGGTGTTGCTAACTGCTGAAATGTCTTATATATATTTTTAGGCTCCCGTTGTGACAACATGCCCCATTATGGAGGTCAACTGTGGAAAACAGAAAATATGCACTAATGCACTGTGTTTATTTTGGAACTAAATTATTCAATGAATATTTTCGAACATGATAGAGATGCAGTGTTATTTTTAATTCATTTAATTAAATTTGTATATTTTTTGAATTTATTTTTATTTTTGTATTTTCTGATTTCATTTTCATTTCAGTTTCACTTCACTTTTATTCATTTTGTTGTGTATTTTTGTAATTTCTTATTAGCTGTTTTTTTTTAAACATGCCTATAAAGTTTATATTTTTGTATATATTTTTTTTTATGTTGATTGATTATAATAACCCTGCGGAGATGACAAGCAACATCCGTGGCATCTCTGTTATTCACACTAAAGATATCTTTATTATTCAGGTTTATTTAGAGCTTTAGTCACTGATTGTTCCTGTGGCGTCTTTATTTAGATGTAATTAGTTGTTTTCCAGGATTTGCGAGGCATTCCAGATTTTGAACAATGGATAATTGCAGAGTCAGTTTGACTCGAGGTCTAAATATAGGAAGAGGCTTTTGTTAAAATAGTGTAGAGGTAATGATGGTGTTAATTTGGCCTGATTTAAACAGCAGATTGTGCTTCTTCTAACCAACTGTATCCAGAGTGGTCCTTCATAAGAACCAGAAGAATTAAAGGGGCCATGACATGAGAAATCAAAATTACCTTGATCTTTTGACATCTTCTTCTAAGAGGTCTTTGTGCCTTTATAGGGGTCATGACAGGGGTCATGTTTCTTGAGGTTCACTTATAATGTTAATAAATCGAAAAACGACTATTTTCAACCCTCATTCTGAGCCTCTGTCTGAAATTGGCTAACATCATTGAAACAGTATCAACATCCACGCTATTGAAAACATTATCCATATACACTGATCAGACATAACATTATGACCACCTTTCTAATATTGTGTTGGTCCCCCTTTTGCTGACCCGTCGAGGCATGGACTCCACTAGACCCCTGAAGGTGTGCTGTGGTGTCTGGCACCAAGATGTTAGCAGCAGATCCTTTAAGTCCTGTAAGTTGCGAGGTGGGGCCTCCATGGATCGGACTTGTTTGTTCAGCACATCCCACAGATGCTCGATTGGATTGAGATCTGGGGAATTTGGAGGCCAAGTCAACACCTCAAACTCGTTGTTGTGCTCCTCAAACCATTCCTGAACCATTTTTGCTTTGTGGCAGGAGCATTATCCTGCTGAAAGAGCCACAGCCACCAGGGAATACCGTTTCCATGAAAGGGTGTACATGGTCTGCAACAATGCTTAGGTAGGTGGTACGTGTCAAAGTAACATCCACATGGATGGCAGGACCCAAGGTTTCCCAGCAGAACATTGCCCAAAGCATCACACTGCCTCCGCCGGCTTGCCTTCTTCCCATAGTGCATCCTGGTGCCATGTGTTCCCCAGGTAAGCCACGCACACGCACCCGGCCATCCACGTGATGTAAAAGAAAATGTGATTCATCAGACCAGGCCACCTTCTTCCATTGCTCCGTGGTCCAGTTCTGATGCTCACGTGCCACTGTTGGTGCTTTCGGCGGTGGACAGGGGTCAGCATGGGCACCCTGACTGGTCTGCGGCTATGCAGCCCCATACACAACAAACTGCAATGCACTGTGTATTCTGACACCTTTCTATCAGAACCAGCATTAACTTCTTGAGCAATTTGAGCTACAGTAGCTCGTCTGTTTGATTGGACCACACGGGCCAGCCTTCGCTCCCCACGTACATCAGTGAGCCTTGACCCTGTCGCCGGTTCACCACTGTTCCATTTTTCCTGCTTCTAACATCAACTTTGAAGACAAAATGTTCACTTGCTGCCTAATATATCCCCCCCACTAACAGGTGCCGTGATGACGAGATAATCAGTGTTATTCACTTCACCGGTCAGTTGATATTGCGGGATCTGTGATGTCACACAGGCAAATATATTTGCATATGCCCGCCTCCAGAGCAAGACATCGACCAATAGTTACACATCATTGCACCACAGGCCCCGCCCACTGGCGTTTAGTCGCTTAACGTTTGCGATAATGTTTACAATATGTGTGGGTGTTGATACTGTTTCCTATGTATTGACGTTAGTCAATCAGAACAGTGGGCGTTTACTGACGCCTTAAAAACTGATCATTTCAGACAGAGGCTCAGAATGAGGGTTGAAAATAATCGTTTTTCCACATATACATTTGTTTTTTTGTTGTTGTTTTATTTATTAACATTATAAGTGAACCTCAAGGAACATATTCAAATTAAGAGAAAAAAAGTTTTGAATTTATTATTTTTTCATGTCATTACATTGTTTAGAGAGCATAAGAATCAAATGGAAATTTTTTTTTTGAAAAATTATATTTTCATATGTTATGCTATGTCCTCGTACTGTAAGTGGACACCAGGACTCGGTTGTTTAAAAAATAAAATGACATATTGGGAAAAACAATGGGATTTTTTTTCATTCACCAATCAATTTTTAGGTTTAGGTTTGTTTAAAGATGATTCTCAACTATGTTATGAAAGATATAACGGAATGAATTCATATATCATTTTGCTTTATGCAATATGTGGGTGAAATGGCCATACATGGGTTTTCCCACTCAATGCAATGCATCTATATACTGTCTTTAATTTGTTCTTGGAGCAACGTGTAATGAAAAAAGAAGTGTAATAATCAGAGTAATAGTTGGCAACATTTTCATAATAATATCTAATATTTTATAGGAGCATTGATATGTAATTTCTTTCCCTTTTCACTTGTTGTGTCTCCTAAAATGCCTGATGAGCATGCTTTAAGTCCCGGTGTCCTCTATTGAGGACATGTATGAAATCAACGCCCTGTTTTGTAACAGAGTCATATTTTGACTAGAAACCCCATAATATTTTCCTGAGATGTTGATTTATAACAAACAATTTGAAAATGAGTCAGATTTAAATGATAATTACAAAATATTATCATATTTTCATAAGAGTGCTAAATTTGATCGTTCAGTCATTTTTAAACACCAAGGAGAAGTTGTTGTCCTGGTATCTCTGAAAAGCCCTGAATGTGCCTGACATCCAGACTGAAACTGTGACATGTATGGAGTCAGAGACATTCACGACAATATAACGTCCTCGTGCGAGAACAGTTACACCCAGAAGGTTAACTTCCAGTTCTACTGCATTGAATTAAAAATAAAAATTGGCAAATTATTGCACTGACATAATGTGATTTGTCTTTTTATTCTATCAAACATTTTGTTTACATATTGTAACCGACACCTCAGATTTTCATTTATGCATTGGTGTTAATAAACGTTGTTTTAAACAGGTATGTTTATGTAAAGTAGTGAACATGGTGAAGCTGCCACAGAAAGTTCATCAACTCAGTAACTAGAACAGAACTAAAAGGGTTCATATTCCACTGGCAAAATTAATTTAAAATGCACAAATCTGGTTAATTTTGCGGTGTTATGTGGCATATGCCGCTCTCGGAGAGCATCAGCGCTGAGCACAAGACCTCCGTCAGCAGCGAGAGTTGCTGAATCATGCAGTGCAAGACTCGGATATTCACACACACTGCCAGAAACAACCAAATATTCCTCCTCGAGATATAATATACAGTCCAAAAACACTTCAGAGGAAAACAAGAGTCTTGTCGCTGAATTAATTTTCCATTTTTATACGGATTTATTTGATATTATGTGAGTGCTGCCAATTCTGAGTAACGCTAATGTTGATTAAAACCAGTCAATCACCAATATATCATACATCCTTAGAAACTGCATCATGTTTCAGACTTTACCTAAGTGATATAATGTGCCATCGTCCTTCTCAATATTCATAATGCGTCACACTGAAAAGCTTGAGATCAGTTTTATTAATTATGCCCTTTTTACGCCCCAATTTTTTCCCTTATGATTGATGCTTGAGTGTTGTGGGTGGTTGCTAGGGCGTTGCTAAGATGTTCTGGGTTGCTAGGGTGTTGATAAGATGTTCTGGGTTGCTAGGGTGTTGCTAGAGCGTTGCTAAGATGTTCTGGGTTGCTATGGTGTTGCTAGGGCGTTGCTAAGATGTTCTGGGTTTGCTAGGGTGTTGCTAGAGCGTTGCTAAGATGTTCTGGGTTGCTATGGTGTTGCTAGGGCGTTGCTAAGATGTTCTGAGTTGCTATGTTGTTGCTAGGGCGTTGCTAAGATGTTCTGGGTTGCTATGGTGTCGCTAGGGCGTTGCTAAGATGCTCTGGGTTGCTATGGTGTTGCTAGGGCGTTGCTAAGATGTTCTGAGTTGCTATGTTGTTGCTAGGGCGTTGCTAAGATGTTCTGGGTTGCTATGGTGTCGCTAGGGCGTTGCTAAGATGTTCTGGGTTGCTATGGTGTTGCTAGGGCATTGCTAAGATGTTCTGGGTTGCTAGGGTGTTGTTGGGTGTTTTAAAAGACTCCTGCATCCTGGGTATCTGGATGTGGCTCAAGTCTTTAATGTGCATCTGTGGGGTTTTTCGCCTGTTTTAATTTTTTTTTTTGCATGCATGCATGCATGAAATCAAATGTGTTCTGTTTATATTGAGACGATGTCATGCAACATTAGAGAAAGTCGTAATAAAAGGGCAGATAATTGTTGTGTTTAATGCATTATTATCTGTCTTGTGCAGGTTGTGAATCACAAAGGTGAAACGGCATCAGCTTCCATCTATCACACAGTTTTTCTGTTATGAGTTCTTCATCTTACTAACCGTGTGCATTATTATAGATTTCACTAAGGATGATAATGATGCACTAATGCATATTGAAGAATGCACTATGAATGACTATTGAGGGGGATTATGTAAGTAGATTTTGATGTGTTGTTGTGAAAATGGCTGGTGATTTGATGATCCTCCATCATGCCTCAATAACATTTAAAGGTTATCATCATCACGATGACCTTTACATATCATTGAGGCATGACTAAGCTGGAATATAAGATTAATGCTGCATGCATTTGCTTTATTACTGTTTATTATTGTGTATTGTATATGATATATATAATAAATGAATGGCTTACTTCCCCACGAAGTTCTCGAGCACGGAGCTTTTCCCGGCGCTCTGTCCGCCCACCACCGCGATCTGCGGCAGGTCCAGCTCCGCGTTCTGTCCGATGGCGGAGAACGCATCCTGCATTCGGTTGACCAGAGGAATCAGATCCTCCATCCCCCGGTTCCCCATCGCGACTGACCGGCACCTGCTCGAGCTCTCCCCGGAGAAACAGCGATCCCGCTTTCAGGACGTCTTATTTCGGCATTGATTTATTCCGGAGCTCTTCTTGTCTCTCTCTCTCTCTTTCTATTTCTATGTGCGTCTGTCTCTGTCCGCAGTCCTTCTGAGATGATGAGCTGCTTTTCTCAGAGCGCGCGCACAGGCACGCGCTGCAGCTCCGCATTCTCTCACTAGGCGGCGCGCTTGTCAAAGTTAAAGCAATTTCATGCCATTTCAGTAGAATGAACGATTATCTATCTATCTATCCATCCACCAATCATCCATCCACCCATCTATCTATCTATCCATCATCCACCCATCCATCCATTCATCTATCTATCTATCCATCCATTCATCTATCTATCTATCTATCTATCCATCCATCCATCATCCACCCATCCATTCATCTATCTATCTATCATCCATCCACCCATCTATCTATCCATCCACCCACCCATCCATCCATCTATCTGTTCACCCATCCATCCATCCATCATCCACCCATTCATCTATCTATCTATCCATCCATCCATCATCCACCCATCCATTCATCTATCTATCTATCATCCATCCACCCATCCATCCATCTATCTATTTATCCACCCACCCATCCATCCATCTATCTATCCACCCACCCATCCATCCATCCATCCATCCATCCATCTATCTATCTATCTATCTATCTATCCATCCATCATCCACCCATCCATCCATTCATCTATCTATCTATCTATCTATCTATCTATCTATCTATCTATCTATCTATCTATCTATCATCCACCCATCCATCCATTCATCTATCCACCCACCCATCCATCCATCCATCCATCCATCTATCTATCCATCCATCCATCATCCACCCATCCATTCATCTATCTATCTATCTATCATCCATCCACCCATCCATCCATCTATCTATTTATCCACCCACCCATCCATCCATCCATCCATTTATCTCTCTATCCACCCACCCATCCATCCATCCATCCATCTATCTATTCACCCATCCATCCATCCATCATCCACCCATTCATCTATCTATCCATCCATCCATCATCCACCCATCCATTCATCTATCTATCTATCATCCATCCACCCATCCATCCATCTATCTATTTATCCACCCACCCATCCATCCATCCATCCATCTATCTATCCACCCATCCATCATCCACCCATTCATCTATCTATCTATCTATCTATCTATCTATCCAGCCATCATCCACCCATCCATCCATCTATCTATCCACCCATCCATTATCCACCCATCCATCCATTCATCTATCTATCATCCATCCACCCATCCATCCATCCACCCACCCACCCATCCATCCATCCATCCATCCATCTATCTATCCACCCATCCATCCATCCATCCATTCATTCATCTATCTATCTATCCATCATCCACCCATCCATCCATCCATCTATCTATCTATCCATCCATCATCCACCCATCCATCCATTCATCTATCTTATCTATCTATCCATCCATCCATCTATCTATCCACCCATCCATCATCCACCCACCCATCCATTCATCTATCTATCTATCTATCTATCTATCATCCATCCACCCATCCATCCATCCATCCATCTATCTATCCATCCATCCATTTATTCATCTATCTATCTATCCATCATCCATCCATCCATCCATCTATCTATCTATCTATCCATCCATCATCCACCCATCCATCCATTCATCTATCTTATCTATCTATCTATCTATCTACTAAATATAAGGAATAAATGGATAAGGATATATTAATACCCCAGTACAAAATTGCGGAACAGAAAAATAAATGAAAGAATAACATAAAAACTAAAAAGGACAGCATTATACAAACCCGATTCCAAAAAAGTTGGGACACTGTACAAATTGTGAATAAAAACAGAATGCAATGATGTGGAAGTTTCAAATTTCAATATTTTATTCAGAATACAACATAGATGACATATCAAATGTTTAAACTGAGAAAATGTATCATTTTAAGGGGAAAATAAGTTGATTTTAAATTTCATGGCATCAACACATCTCAAAAAAGTTGGGACAAGGCCATGTTTACCACTGTGTGGCATCCCCTCTTCTTTTTATAACAGTCTGCAAACGTCTGGGGACTGAGGAGACAAGTTGCTCAAGTTTAGGAATAGGAATGTTGTCCCATTCTTGTCTAATACAGGCTTCTAGTTGCTCAACTGTCTTAGGTCTTCTTTGTCGCATCTTCCTCTTTATGATGCGCCAAATGTTTTCTATGGGTGAAAGATCTGGACTGCAGGCTGGCCATTTCAGTACCCGGATCCTTCTTCTACACAGCCATGATGTTGTAATTGATGCAGTATGTGGTCTGGCATTGTCATGTTGGAAAATGAAAGGTCTTCCCTGAAAGAGACGACGTCTGGATGGGAGCATATGTTGTTCTAGAACTTGGATATACCTTTCAGCATTGATGGTGCCTTTCCAGATGTGTAAGCTGCCCATGCCACACGCACTCATGCAACCCCATACCATCAGAGATGCAGGCTTCTGAACTGAGCGCTGATAACAACTTGGGTTGTCCTTGTCCTCTTTAGTCCGGATGACATGGCGTCCCAGTTTTCCAAAAAGAACTTCAAATTTTGATTCGTCTGACCACAGAACAGTTTTCCACTTTGCCACAGTCCATTTTAAATGAGCCTTAGCCCAGAGAAAACGCCTGCGCTTCTGGATCATGTTTAGATATGGCTTCTTTTTTGACCTATAGAGTTTTAGCCGGCAACGGCGAATGGCACGGTGGATTGTGTTCACCGACAATGTTTTCTGGAAGTATTCCTGAGCCCATGTTGTGATTTCCATTACAGTAGCATTCCTGTATGTGATGCAGTGCCGTCTAAGGGCCCGAAGATCACGGGCATCCAGTATGGTTTTCCGGCCTCGACCCTTACGCACAGAGATTGTTCCAGATTCTCTGAATCTTTGGATGATATTATGCACTGTAGATGATGATAACTTCAAACTCTTTGCAATTTTTCTCTGAGAAACTCCTTTCTGATATTGCTCCACTATTTTTCGCCGCAGCATTGGGGGAATTGGTGATCCTCTGCCCATCTTGACTTCTGAGAGACACTGCCACTCTGAGAGGCTCTTTTTATACCCAATCATGTTGCCAATTGACCTAATAAGTTGCAAATTGGTCCTCCAGCTGTTCCTTATATGTACATTTAACTTTTCCGGCCTCTTATTGCTACCTGTCCCAACTTTTTTGGAATGTGTAGCTCTCATGAAATCCAAAATGAGCCAATATTTGGCATGACATTTCAAAATGTCTCACTTTCAACATTTGATATGTTACCTATATTCTATTGTGAATAAAATATAAGTTTATGAGATTTGTAAATTATTGCATTCCTTTTTTATTCACAATTTGTACAGTGTCCCAACTTTTTTGGAATCGGGTTTGTATAAATAATTATATAAAACATGTATTTCCTGAAAAAAACACTTTGCTTTGTGAAACAGGCAAAAACATGAAACATACACAAACTTACAATCCACATACATCAACCAATTTAGTTTATACAATAAACAAGTAAAATGAACAAAATATACAATAAATGATACAAAATGCATTGAAAAATTGTGAAATGTAAAAAATGCAAAGCAGAATGTCACTCATTATAACACTTCTAAAATGCAAATGTGATCTTTAAACATTCTTGATTTTAAAAAAATCACAATCTAGACAAGAAAATAGACAACGTCTTTGATAAACGACATGTTTCTGTCTGTATGTGCAGGCGCTTGCGTGCGACGCGCCGTGTCTCCCCCTGTCCTGCGGGGGGCGCTGTGTGACGCGCGTCCGCCACTGCCGCGCTGATACCGGTGAGAGTGTGTTAGCAGCACGGCGCTAATGTGACAGAGGAAGTTTCAACAGGCTGTCGCTCTTTTCTCCTCTATTAAACTCACAATCCCGGCAGCAAAGTTGGTGAGTACTAGCTTTTATTCTGCAGATAAATGGACACCAAGGTTCAAAATACCAATATTGTGAGAGAGGCTTGTGGGCGGGCGCTGATGTTGTCGTGTTTATGACAGCTAGCGCGTTAGCACATAGCGCACAGATAAAGATTATGGCTGTGTCCTAAACCCTGTGAGTTTCCTATCTAGACAGCATCTTAAGGCATAATTGCAATTGTTTGATTCATAAAAATGCTGCTGTATGCGCCAGGGATGCCCTAAATGCTGTTGTCTATGTAGGGAGCGAGGGTTTGAGACGCTGTTGTTTGTTTTGTCTGGATTGTTTGTTCGCTTTTCAACCTCTCAGACCCCAAATATGATCCTCCTCGCGTGAGGGATCCCATCCCAACATTTAAAAACAGCTGTCTTTTATAAACACGCAAATTATACGCTGAATAATTCATATTATAAATCTAAAATTAGCTTCTAGCATTTTTTTCTACTCGCTATAATAATGTGCTCTTAAATGTATTATTTATTTATTTAATTAAATGTGTTTATTTATTTTTATTAATTTTATTTATTTTCAATGTATTCTGTATTTAATATATTAATAACTAACCAATATTTTTCATTCTAATCACTTTTTTTATTCATTTGTTTATTGTAATCTATTTAATTGATTTAATAACTAATCTTGTTTATTTAATCACATTTTATTCATTTATCACTCTAACATCATATTCTAAACATTTCTCTTTCAATGTTACTTGAGCAAAAATTGATGCACCTCTTAATGGTAATAAATGCTGATATGTTGTTTTCATCAAGAGGTGCATCAATTTTTGGTCCAGATCTTGTATTGACAACACAAGAGTCCAGCACTGTGTGAAGTCTCCTCCAGCACATCCCAAAGACTTTCAAGCTGTGCAGTGTATACACACACACACACACACACACACAGTGCAAAGTTTGGAAACATTACTATTTCTATTTCTAAATAACCCTGTTATTTACTATTTCAAGCATGCATTTATTTGATCAAAAATACAGAAAAAAACTGTAATATTGTGAAATATTATTACAATTTTAAAATAATGGTTTTCTAGAGTTTTTGATAACCTGTGATACTTTTTTCAGGATTGTTTGATGAATAAAAAGTTTAAAAAAAAACAACAGCATTTATTTAAAATATAAATCTTTTGGAACAATATACAAACATTTTTTTTTTTTAAGAAATTAATACTTTTATTCAGCGAGGATGTGTGAAATTGATAAAAAGTGATAGTACAGATTTATATTGTTAGAAAATATTTCTATTTTGAGTAAATGCTGTTCTTTTGAACTTTTTATTCATCAATGAATTGAAAAATCATGATTCAGTTTTCTTTCGCGGATTATTGGGGTTGAATGGTCAAAAATATTTAAAAATTCACGTCCTGGCGAGTATTCAGGTGTGTAAACACAGTCGGTTGATTAGGGCTCGGCGATATGGCCAAAAAATCATATCTCGGTATTTTTTGGTTGAATGGCGATACACAGTATAAATCCTGTTTTTTTTCTATTTGGATAAAAAAAAATCTGTATTTATTTTAATAATAATTAATTTTATTTCACATCCTGCCCGATGATGTCCTAAAAACAATGTTGATATTGAAGGCTATAAACAAACACACTGAATGTAATGTAGGCTGTGCGATATATTATGTGCAGAAAGGGGGTTAAAATCACATTACATTCTAGCATTGTAAAATTACAAAATTAATAATTCACTAAACCAAAAATGAAAATAAAAACAAAAGCATATTGGCCTACGGTCACTTTCATAAAATAAAAATATACTTGTAGGTTTAAAATTCCACATGGCACATTTATTGTCCAACAACAAATATTTTATAAATATGTATATTTTAGTCAGAATTATTGCGTTCCTATTCTATTGCGCTCCGTCTGTTTGCCGCGCATGCGTGCGGCGGCGCTCGTTCACGGAAGCCTGAATTTTAGCGGAGATTCACTTGCAGAAGGCTCGTCCTCTCCTGACAGCAAAATGGACATATTTGCATGACTTTCTAACATTTACAGATGGAGAATATACCTGTGAAATGTAAGTTATGCACTGAGGAAAGCACCACATCTCAAACGCATTAAAAACCGCAAGTATTTATCTGTCAGTCAGCACAAGTAGCCTATCTCTCAGCTCTATCTATCTGACAGGGCTTTAAACTATACATGTTCGCTATATCTTACTAGTTATTTTGAAGCCCTTAATATAAAGCATGTGTCATGTTGAGGACAAACTGTATCATGCACTTTCTCTGCATCAGCTCATTCTGTGTACTACGCTATTTTTATCAATCTACTGTATATCGATATAAACGGTATTGCCTCATTCCATATCGTTTCTAAAAATATATCGATATATCGTAACAAACGCGATATACCGCCCAGCTCTACAGTTGATGTAATTGGATCTGTGCAGGTCTTAAGCCGGACCTAATATTCTGTGTGGTTTAATTAGGGCTGCAACAACTAGTCGATAAAATCAATAATAATCGATAATGAAAATCATCGATAACGATTCTCATTATCGATTAGTCGGGTCTGCCCTCTGTGCACGATAACCTTCCACCAGTCGCGCCAAATTACAGCACTAAATAATGCATTTTTATGGACAAAATGTGCATCTAGAAATAGTGGAGGAAACAGAGCGAGCTGCTGCAGGAAAGGTACGTGATCCAAGCGCCCAAAACATGAGAATTGTTTATTTTAAGCTTCAAGCGAATGCATTAGCGTTTAACACACTCTGTCATGCACTTTGACAGATGTGTGTGTGTGTGTGCGTCCTCAGCGCAAAACGTTCATTTTTACAGGTTATATCCACTGATCTATATAGAGAACAGTAGTTATATCCTCATCTGTAAATGTTACTAATTCACGCCAGTATTTCCATTTTGCATGAAAGCGCGTCCTGACAGTGTGTGTTAAACTTCACTGAACGAGCGCCGGCGCGTCAATCAGACAGAACGCAGTCGAGAGAGAGACCATTAATATTCAGCACAAAAACACTCATTTAGCTGAAATATCTGCTGTTGGACGCTAAATTTAGTTTTAAAAGTCAACGCGTAATTCAAGTATGTTATGAGAGTAGTGACTGTAAAGGGATAACAGCTGTAATTAATTAAATATAAATGTAAGACGTTTCTACAGGATAAAGAAATGACAGTAACAGTTACAGTGTCCATAGAGAGTGTGTGTGTGTGTGTGTGTGTGTGTTCCTGCAGAACATTCCTCTAATCTGCTAACAATGAGTTTGTGTTTTTTGTGTTTCTTTAATATTTTAATGTAGGGATTTAAACTCCTTTTGCTTAGTAACTTTTTTTGCACAATGTATAGCACAAACATACCCTTACGAAAATTAACCTTGATTTTATTATAATAAAACCATGTTTTTGCCGTATTGATTACCATTTCTATAACCACATAAATACCATATAGTTAAACTATGGATTTGAAGCAAAACAATGGTTAATTTGTGGTTACCATTGAATAACTAAAATATCCCTGTTATTTATTTATTATTATTATTATTATTTGTTTTGTTCGATGTAAAACCATGGTTAATTTATGTAATATATTCACTGTGTGTGTGTTCTTAGCACTCAGCTGACACGTGTGTTTGAAGGACAGCATTGGGCAGGATGGGGAATAGTGTGTTTTATCAATAAAAAAAAGGGCTTTTTATCCGATTAATCAAAAAAATAATCAGCCAACTAATCGATTATCAAAATAATCATTAGTTGCAGCCCTAATTTAATGTTAATCAAACAACAAAAGAAAAATAGAAAATCACCCCATGCTTGACTGAATAACTTTAATATATTTATTAAGAATCAGTGTATAGTTAATTTATACAGTGAAGACTAGGCAGTTTTTTTATTTTATTTTTTTTTTGATTATTTAATTTCTTTCTTGAATGCTACGGTTAAATAGACATTCTGTTTGTTGAAAAATAAAGCACTGTTTTTGTCATATTGTTTGTAATTTGCATTTTTGCTTATTTTTAAAAACGAAGATGCAATTAAAATGAAATATCTATATTGTATATTTACATTTAAAAAAATATGAAATTACCCGTATCATGATTCATGAAATAAGATTTTGGTCATCCTAACCTGTTCAGAATAGTGAAAGGTTATTGAATGTTAACATGATTGATGCAAACATCTCTGCAAGGATCTTCACACTGACATGCAATTATTATTGCAATAAGGTCAAAAACAGGGCAGGAACACGCTGGTCAAGTGAGGTTTTAGTTTAAAAAATATACAAAACAATGAATAGTAAGTTCTGTCATATTATTCAATTACTTTTACTGTTTGTTTTTTTTTTGCTGTGGTATCGATTCAGTATCGGTATCGAGGTATTTTACTCTGGTATCGTATCGAAGTCATAATTTTGGTATCGTGACTAGGGTTGGGTACCGACCGGTCTGTAACCGGACCGAATCAGAACGCAGATTTCGGTGCCACTTAAATTCAAACGTGCTTTGGCTCAGCGCTCGTCACATATCACAACTATTCAGTGTTTTCAACCACATCATGTTTATTTTAGGGTCCAGACATTTAAATGCACATAAGCACTAGCAAACAATACACACTGATGTCTATGGAAGGGGCAATAACAATCCTTTCAGTTATAATTTGACTACGTGTCTTATTTATATCAGATACACATTATATAGTTAACTCTATAGTTTACTCTATTCTTCTCCCAGTTCACCGGTCACTCACTTTCATGTGTTTCGTGAGACGAGGATGAATTCACGTGATGTAAATCCGACAGATCCGATTCTCTGAGGCGCCGGCATCGCGCATTATAGATCAGCTAACGTGATCATTATAAAGGGTTTTAAATGACGAAACACATTCACTATCAGATACATAGTTCATGATATAGTTAACAAGTCGGTGAATATTTAGAATAAAAAAGAAATAAAACCGGTCACGCATACTGTGTGTCACGTGAGAAGCATGACGCGTCGCCATGGAAACAATGAGGCGAGGCGTTCTAAAATATTTAGCCAGAGAATATGGTCATATTTCTGCAAAATAAAGCTGAACCTTGAAGCTGGTTTGTAGCATACCAAGAATACAGACGACTGCTGTTATTACAGTAGATGTTATTTAGTGTTAAATTAGGTCTGTTGTAGTTGGGTTAGGTGGCTTAGGTTTTACTGTGAATTTAAGTAAATTGTGTTTTGTATCTATTTATATTTATATATTTAAGTATACTTTAAACTTTTAATAAATTGTTCAAATAAAAAGCCATTCTTTAATGTCGTCCACCATCATTTTGTGGCTTTTTTTTTTAAGTATCGGTTTAGGCACCGGTACCGTTTTAAAAGTATCAGTTTGGCACCGGTATCGTAAAAAACCCAAACGATACACAACCCTAATTGTGACAACACTAGTCTGTTTATATGGAGTAACTCATGTCTGTTTTCCCAGACTGAAGCGGTGTGGTGAATCTGTGAGCGCCCCGTGTGGACGGCCAGACGTCAGGAGGATGTTCAACCCTCACCAGCACCAGCAGCAGCAGCAGTTTCAGCAGCATCTGCGTCAGCTCCAACAGCTGTTCCAGCAGCAGACGCCCCCGCCGCCTCCACCACCACCTCCACCGCCGCAGCCGCAGCCCGCCCATCACATCACACACCACCATCAGGCGGCACGGTGCGACATGATCGCTTTCTTCACACATATTACATATAACATTCTTATAATAACTACACTAAGTAATATGCATGAGTTTACATCTTGTGTTTGTGTTGTCATTAAACAGGCCAATGGGGGTCCCGGCTCCAGCTCCTCCATCTGCCCGCATGGTCAACCTCTGCTCCGCCACTCAGACCCTCATCGCACCCAATCCCATGCTGCAAGGCGCTCTGCTCATGCAACAGATGCAGGGTAAACCGAGGCACATGCTTTGTCATGTCATCCTAATATAGCAAGCACTATATTAAGATACATGTAGTCACTTAAAACCAGCGTTCCTCCTGAACCGCATGCATTCACAGACATGGACTTACAGGGTAACATTTGAGAATGGAACTGTAGATGAGAGATGTGTGCGAATTACTAGAGCTTTCAAGTTAGTAGCACAAATGGAAGCTCTCTGAGGCCATATTTGTGACCCTGGACCACAAAACCAGTCATTAGGGTCAATTTTTTTCAATTGAGATGTATACATCATCTGAAAGCTGAATAAATAATCTTTCCATTGATGTGTGGTTTGTTAGGATAGGACAATATTTGGAGAATCTGAGGGTGCAAAAACATCTAAATATTGAGAAAATCTCCTTTAAAGTTGTCCAAATGAAGTCCTTAGCAATGCATATTACTACTAATAATACATTTTTTATATATTTACGGTAGGACATTTACAAAATATCTTCATGGAACATGATCTTAATATCCTAATGATTTTTGGCATAAAAGAAAATTTGATAATTTTGACCCATATAATGTATTGTTGGCCATTGCCACAAATATACCCGTGAGACGCATGACTGGTTTTGTGCTCCAGGGTCACAAATGATTTATGATCTTGACAAAACAAGTTTTTCTTTTCAAATAATATTCCCTTCATAACTTATTATTAATTATAAAGGTCATGTTTTACCCTAAAATCAAATGGAAAAATTAATTATTATTTTCATGACAACCAAAATACATTTCTGTAAAGCATTCGGACATTTTAATTTAATCTAACTACATTCATTTTCTCCATAGGGAAATTGGTTTTGAATGATAACTTCTAAATCCATGGTATTTGCGTCAGCCCGCATTATTTCAGCTTACAAATGATAATAACAGCAGAATTCCTGGTGGAAACACTACATTACCCATGATGCTGTGCAGATAGTTCCACCAATCAGAGAGTTGAAAAAAGCAAAACATGCCAAATGTTTATAATAATCTTAAAATATATAGTTTTTTTATTATATTCATCATTTGCAAATGAGTAGTTTTAGATTTTTCCACAGTTTTTAACTTGATTATGCTGTTCGCAATGCTTCATGGGATTGTAGTTCTTTCCCTCACTAAAGCTGTTAGGTACAGAGTCTTGTACTTCTGTCTTTTAAAAAACTTTATGCTTCAAATCAAAGTGTTGTGATTCACCTCGTAGCTGGTCGGTTTGGTTCATGTCTTATATTGCTTTAACAAAGACTTTTTTGTATCCCTATGGGAAAAATGGATGAAAACAATACTTCTGGATCCAGCGTCGCTGAAAAAGGGGACGGCACTAATGAACTATTATTCTCTGTAGTGATTCTCATTACTCTAATACAGTAAAAGATGATTCAGGTTGATTGGGACAGTTTTCCCCAGTCATCTCAATGGCAAAAAGCGTCCCAGTCAGCATGAATTCACCTCTAATTTATGTCATATGCTTGACATGTTTGAGTTTCATTCATGTAGTCCCGTGATGTTGGTGTTTGTCCTGGTGTTGTGTTTCTGTGAAGTGCTAACTGGTTTCTCTCCTATCTGAAGCAGGAAGCATGCGTGGCTTTGCTATGGGAGGGCAGCAGTTTCCTCAGTTCTTCACTCCTGGATCCAGAGCGTCTCTGCTGGGGCCCGTTCCAATGGGCGTGGCCATCAAAACCCCACACATGGGATTCCCGCGACATTTCACTCCACACGCGCGCTACTTCAGCAATGTGAGTGGGTTAGAGCCGCACAATTAAACTCATGCTCAAATTATAATCACTGTTTTTACATTTCATCAGAATTATTGCACGTTCACATCAGCGCAAATCAAGAGAACATCAATTTGCATTGTTTATTAGGGGCCAAGCACCAAAGGTTCATAGCATCCCATAGAACCGTTTGTGGGAAAGTTATGAAATTTGGCACACTGATAGAGGACTGGCCAAACATTAACTACACCAATTTTGGAGTCTCTAACTCAATCCCTCTAGCGCCACCACCTTTCCAAAGCTTCACTCATGTTTGGGTGAATACTTTTTGAACCGTAAGGGCTAGATACGAAATTCTTAAACTAAAACTTTTTTTTTTTTGAATTTTGCGAAAAACATACTTTTTCTAACTCCTCCTAGGCCGGTTAAAATTTAACCACATCATCTTCAGACGTTATGGAATTCAAGTCCTTAGACATAAGGCTGTATCTCTGCAACGCTTTATCGTATTCAGACCAAACTTGGTACATGTCACAGGCTACATGCTGCGTGTTGGCGCAGCGCCACCTACTGGTCCGGAGATATGAAAAATGGAAGTTTTTGCTTGTAACTTCTGAACGGTTCGTCCAAAAAGTGGTCTCGTTAGATTCGAGGCAGCATGCCAAGTCGAATGATATCCAATTTTTCTCATATCGGTCATTTTGAATTTTGTAGTAAAATGTTGTATTTTATGAACGCATTAGCGTATCGTTAAAAAACTCGGTATGGGTCATCGGCACGATGCCCTGAAGGAGCCTGAGACGTTTAGAGCCAATAATATATTCACATGCTTTATAACGTTGGATAATTTTAACAGGAATCACATCACATCCTTAGATTCCTGAATCCTTGCCGAGTCCAACAATACCAAACATGCTAGGTTTTGTTGTGATCTAGCGCTTAAACAACTTTCGTGAATATCTTTGAAACCGTTCGTCCGATTGCGACGAAACCACCGTAGTAAAATCTGAATCATAGCGGGTTGACTATGTCAATGGCCAAATGTCAAAATTTTGATAGTAAGTGGCAAAAAAAATGCAAAGTCGGATGTTGGTCATTTGTTATATTCTCATAAATACAAATGTCTATAACTCCTAAACGAAATTAGATATTTTCACCAAATTTGACACGCTTATGTATGGAGGCACTCTGAGGACACACACAAAAAGCGGTGGGACTGCGCCACTTGGTGGCGCTATAATTGAACATGAAATTGGCTCTAACTACAGTACCGTTGGTCTGATTGACTTCAAAATTGACATGCAGTGTCTTTGTCTCAGTTGCTATCGTAGTCCATTATGACATTGGTGTACTTTAAAATAAACATAGCTGTCATTTTAAAAACAAAATGACAAAAGAGATCCAAAGCTGTAACTGCAATGGTTTTGCGTATTGCTATATTTTACGAACACATTGGCAATTCGTTATGAAACTCTGTATGTGTTTTCGGCACCATGCCCTGAAGGTACTCAAAAAGTTTAAAAATTGTAATTAAATTGTATTATAAGCAATTATATCTCATTACAACTCAATGTATTTATGGGTTTTCAACCTTTTTGCTTGAAATAGTCTCCAAATGTCTTTATTTACTCATTGTTGCAGTTGTTCTGCTGCTAGCTTTGTTGTATGCTTCTGTTGTGCTTGGCCCCGATAATCGCTGCTTGCTGCTATATTCTCGTCTAGTTTCCATCTAGTTTATCATATAAATTAACACTCTTTACATTGAAAACTGGAACAAGAAGAAGCTTCTCTTAAAGGGACGATGAAATGAAATGAAAATTGTCATCATTTACTCACCCTGAACTTGTTCCAAACCTGTATGAGTTTCTTTCTTCTGTTGAACACAAAAGAAGATATTTTGAAGAATGTTAGTAACCAAACTGTTGACGGTAGCCATTGACTTCAGTAGTATGGGAAAAAATTCAATGAGGCCCATCAACCGTTTGGATTGTGTGACTGAACTGACATGCATAAATACATTTTTGCATAAATATTTGTTAAATCGTGTTATATTTGGTAAATCTGCTCTGTCTGAATGTACGCAGGAGTTTCAGGCACGTCAGCCAGACAGGAAGAGGGAAATCGAGCAGAAACCAGCGGGAAGTGGCGACAGCCAATCAGAAGCCAGCAGCAGCAGAGGTATATTGAGGTCAAATATATTGTTACCAGCTCTTGCTGTCAAAACAGTTAAGCATGAACAAAATATATACAGAAATCTTGTAGCCATCACAGAAAAAAGAGGTAATTTTTTGCATAAATTCTACAAAACGCTTGTTTTCTAAGAAAAATAATAACTAGCATAGTTTCCCTTTTATACACTGTTCAAAAGTTTGGGCTCTTCATCAAGGATGCATTAAATTGATCAAAAGTGACAGTAAAGACTTTTATAATGTTACAAAAGATTCTATTTCAAATAAACGCTGTTCTTTTGAACTTTCTATTCATCAAAAATCCTGAGAAATAAAATGTATCATGGTGTGTTTTCTACAAAAACATTAATAATAATAATAAAAAACAATTGAGCACCAAATCCTCTTATCAGAATAATTTCTGAAGGATCATGTGACACTGAAGACTGGAGTAATGATGCTTTGATCACAGGAATAAATTACACTTTACTGTATATTCACATAGAGAACAGCTGATTTACATTACACAAAAAATGTAAAATATAATTATATTCTTGATCAAATAAATGCAGCGTTGGTGAGCAGAAGAGATTTTAAAAACGTTAAAAACATTTTTTTTTTAATCCAAATTAGACAATACCGTAATATATATTGTATATCATCATTCAGCCGAAAAATACTGAAATGTTTTTTTTTGTCCATATCGCCGAGCCCTAATGAAAAATGTTGAGTTTTGAAGGCCAGAAGTCATGTGATCCGTCTCTGATCTGTGCTTTGATTGGAACAGCAGATGAAGCTGCCGTCGTGGCCGATCCGGGATGTCAGGAGTCTTCACAGCAGCCCGATGAGCCAGCGGCCAAAAAGCACAAAACCGACGAGTCAGTGACTATAAATCTGTGAGTTTATGTTATAAAAAGTCATGAAATCAAACTTTACTTTCCAAAGTACATCTGACTCTTATCAAGAACGATTCATCAGTGCACACCTCAGTGAAAAGTCTTTCATCAAGAATATAAGATCATAACGGTTGATTTGATCCGTTGTGTATATGACTGATTTAATCATGTGTTTTCTGTTCTGGTGCAGGTCAGAAGAGCCTGTGGAGACCGAATCAGCTCAAAACACTGAATGCAAGAGCCCGGATCCTGGAGGTAGGGAGGATTTCACCTCCAATCATCATAACTGTGTTAAAGGATTAGTTCACTTTAAAATGAAAATTTCCTGATAATTTCCTCACCCCCATCTCATCCAAGATGTTCGTGTCTTTCTTTCTTCAGTCGAAAAGAAATTAAGTTTTTTGAGGAAAACATTCCAGGATTTCTCTCCACATAATGAACTTCAATGGCAACCAACGGTTGAAGGTCCAAATCAATGCAGTTTCAAAGGAAGGGCTTCAGAGGCTCTGCACGATCCCAGACGAGGAATAGGGTCTTATCTAGACAAACCATCGGACATTTTCAAGAAATAATAAACATTTATATACTTTTTAACCTAAATTGCTCATCTTGCGCTGCTTTGCGCCACGGATTGCGCAATCACGTCGGAAAGGTCACGCTAGACGTAGGCGGAAGTACCGCCCCAAGCGAACGTGCGAAGACTAATACAAACATCCTTTAGCAAAAAAACTCCATCTCCAACTTCAAAATCGTCCGACATCGTTGTGTAACTTCTTTTGCTAAAGGATGTTTGTATTAGTTTTCGCACGAGCGCTTTGTAAACACGGGGGCGGTACTTCTGCCTACGTCTAGCGTGACCTTTCCGACGTGATTGCGCAATCCGTGGTGTGTCGCAGAGCAAGATGAGCAATTTAGGTTTTTTAAATGGCCGATGGTTTGTCTAGATAAGACCGTATTCCTCATCTGGGATCGTGCAGAGCCTCTGAAGCCCTTCCTTTGAAACTGCATTGATTTGGACCTTCAACCGTTGGTCCCCATTGAAGTTAGTGATGTACGATATTATCGGTACGACATCGGAAGTGGCCGATAAACGCTTAAAATATAAAAATCGTCATCGGCCGATATGAAAAACTTATGCCGATATGCCTTGCCGATACGATAACGTGTTGATATGCGCCTGCAATAACTCACGTGTGCAAGGAGTGCTATAGCGGTAAGATCATGTCAGCAGTGTGGTCATTCTTGAAGTGAACTTGTATGTCAACAAGCAAAAACAAGCAAATACATTGCATGTATGGTGACTTATATTGACAGTTTTTAAATGCTGCCTTGAATTTGTGAATGCCCGTACAGAAGGACATGACCGTCAACAGTGACTCCCCAGTGTGTGAGTGTGTGTGAGATCTCTAGCGCCTGCAGCAGCAGAAGCCTCCTCCAGGTCCTAGTGCCCGCCCGCTTGAATCTTATATATATTTAGTGGGGGCGCTGTTGTTAACGTAATAAAATGAAAAGTAGAATACACAAATAACTTGAAGTTACTTCTTTTTCTGAATAAATAAAGCAGTAATGATGTCATAAATCACAAGCATGACACTTGTAAATTAAATACTTTTATATACAGTTTATTAATCTGTAATAAAATGTTATGAAATGAATGATGGAAAAATAATCCAAGGAGCTCTAAAATAATTGTAGAATTTTTTATTTGAAGCTAAAGACAGCATCAACTGAAGTCATGCCACCCCCACTTCATGCGCACAAACGTTAAATCCAAAAATAAAATATTTAGGTTACAACTGCATCTGTCTGGGGTGAAAAATTACTGACTTTATTATTGTTATTCTCAGAGCTGCCAACTGTTTCAAAGCAGCTTCACAGTGTTAACAGGAAAATAATGCAACAGAATTTGTAACTCCTTCAGGGCCAGAATGGAGAAAAAAACCTTGGGAGAAACCAGGCTCAGTCGGGGTGCCAGTTCTCCTCTGGCCGACGAACAAATAGTGTATGATTATGATTCTGGCAACATTACAGGTCAGAAGTCATATTAGATCAATAGTTATTTGTAGGATTATTCGAAAGATTGGAGTCGTCACGCCGGGGACGGGTTTAATGATGATGTCGTGTCGATGCGGCATTTACAGGGGGGAGTTTAATTGACACGGTCTCTACAGACACTTCAGGGACGCGTTCGTCATGTCTGGGCGCAGGTCCACCATCTGGTCTGGATACGGCTGACTGCAGTAAACCTCGGGATAAACAGAGAGACTAACATTAGCGTAGATGCCATTCTTCTTATGATGTAACGAGTACATCAGGTGTTATGGGAAGTGTTCCCTGTTCCAGCTGACCTAGTTAATGCAGCCTAAAACAATCATTTAACTGATTTGAATAATATAAATTTAAAAATGTTTTATGTGTATGCCGTAGTAAAGAGATGTGTTTTTAGTCTAGATTTAAACTGACAGAGTGTGTCTGCTTCCCGAACAATGCTAGGAAGACTGTTCCAGAGTTTAGGTGCTAAATAGGAAAAGGATCGACCGCCTGCAGTTGATTTTGATATTCTAGGTATTATCAACTGGCCAGAGTTTTGAGACCGCAATAGACGTGATGGAGTATAATGCGTTAAGAGCTCGCTCAAGTACTGGGGAGCTAAACCATTTAGTGCTTTGTAAGTAATCAGCAAGATTTTAAAATGTATACGATGTTTAATAGGGAGCCAGTGCAGTGTTGACAGAGCCGGGCTGATATGGTCATACTTCCTGGTTCTAGTAAGAACTCGAGCTGCTGCGTTTTGGAGAAGCTGCAGTTTATCTATTAAGCGAGCGGGGCAACCACCCAGTAGAGCATTACAATAATCTAGCCTTGAGGTCATGAACGCATGAACTAACTGTTCAGCATTTTGCATTGAAAGCATGTGCCGTAATTTAGATATATTTTTAAGATGGTAGAATGCAGTTTTACAGATGCTAGAAACGTGGCTTTCAAATGAGAGATTGGTATCAAAGAGCACACCCAGGTTCCTAACTGACGACGAGGACTTGACAGAGCAGCCATCGAGTGTTAGACAGTATTCTAGGTTACTACTTGTGGAGTTTTTTTGTCCAATGATTAAAAATTCAGTTTTTTCTGAATTAAGTTGCAGGAACTTACTAGTCATCTAGACATTTAAGGTGTCTCTGAAAACCATGTTGTGCTGATTATGTGTTATCAGTGTGTGTGTGAGATCATGATATGAGCGTCCGGATGTCTGATGTGTTTCAGACTGCACACTGCAGGAGGGAGGAAGTGTGGACGGGCCCGTCGCCGCTGAAGCCGATGAACAGAGTCAAGTGGCCAAGGTTGGTACCATCATCTCTGTGTGATCCGGTGTGCTCCTTCCATAGAGATAATTATGCTAATAAAGCTGTGTCTCTATACGGATGAAATCAGCACAACGAATACGGCATTTCAGAATGTTTGTAAACAATAGGCACCAAGATACTCCCGGGTGGCAGAACGCGAGCGGCTTCTACTGACCGACTGAAGAGATCCAGCCGGCTACTGTAAACAGTTACATAGTTAAAAACATTGTTGATCAAAGTTGAAACTATGACGAAAACGTGTTGTGTTTGGGGTTGCGCCGCCAGATATACCTGTGGGTGAGGAGGTTAAAGCGAGTGGACGTCGTCAAAGTCCTCAAAAGGAAGAGACAGAACTTCTAGTGTCATGTAGGCTACTGATCAAATGTCAACGGAAGAAATAGGAAAAGCAAAACATAGTTGTAGGCTCCTGCTGATGGATGATTGATGCGTGTACCACATTGGTTTCATCATCACCGCGAGTTTAGTTTGAGTGAATGCCTAGCTGAGTAGCGCGCTATCCTTTTCAAATCCTTTTCACTGTCAAAAGCTCATGTCTGTGCCATCCGATCCGAGCAACAGAAGCGATCATAGCCTTTTTAGTCAGATAACAGGGAAATAGACCATCTACCATAGCCTATTGTAAGTCAAACAGCAACAGTCACTAAAATAACTACTCAATAGTAGGCTGAGGCTCATTTAAAAATGATGGTAGTAGACTAGCGCTACATCTACTAGACCAAGGTTAGGCATTTCATGTATTGCTATCTCCTGAATTAGTTAATCAGTCCCTCAGTGATCATGTTAACTATGTCTGAATTTCCACCACGTCTGTTTTTGAATCAACTTACCTGTTGAAATGTAGATTAGGCTACTGCCGAGTGCCGACGGTGGTCTCCCTTCCAAGCTATTTACTAGCGTTGCCATAGGAACGCTTCGGCTTTTGCCACCCGGAAGAGCTTCTGTTATTGTTGTGACGTCATGGTGAATTGTCGTATACTCAATGTTTTTTAGTGGATAGTTAAGCATCACTATTACTGTTCCTAATAGATAGTTACTTTTTATTATTTTATTTTACCTTCATAAGGGCTCTTTTTTCTAACCTTAAATTAAATATATGTCATCTTATGGAGAACAAAACACTAAACTAAACAAAATTATTTGGCAAAAAAACTACAGCTACAGATTTTATTTTACAGTGCAATAAAAGTGAATAGAAAAATAAAAAACTGACAGGAAAAAGCAAACCTTGACCGCAACACAATTTCACTGGTTCTGTCTTGTGTTCATAATTACTTGGTATGACAGTCTGAACGAAAATTATCGTCCCACAGTTATGGTGTGTTTCATTGGATCATTATCACAAATAAAACTATTGACTCCAAGCACAACTACACAATATGCTGACAAAATCTTTAATAATATGAGTAAAGGGTGAAGGTGTAAATTTTCCTTCACTTTTGAAGGAAATCACTTTTGGCCACTATTCATATTCATATATATTCGTGATACTAAAACCACCAGTAGACAAGTCTGTCTTAATGAGTGAGTTATTGAATCATTCATTCAAGTGATTTGTTAATTTCATTCAGAAATGAAGCAAGTCAGTGTCTTAAAGGGGTCATATGATGCGATTTTCTTGTTTTCCTTTCTCTTTAGTGTGTTGTGTAGCTGTTTGTGCATGTATAAGATCTGCAAAGCTCAAAGTCTCAAACCCAAAGAGATATTCTTTGTAAAAGTTAAGGCTCAGCCACACCTTCCTAAAACGCTTCGTTCAAATCTACATCAGTCTGTGGGGGCAGAGTTTCATAACACTGTTAACATGACTATTCAAACGCGAGTTTTGAGCAGTATAGAGTAGCGCTTGTTTGTCGTTTCTAACAAATGCAAACTTACCAATCTGATAAGATCTGGTCCAGTTGCGCTGGCAAAGTTGATCGATCAGCTTGGTCATATGCATCATCCGGATCAGATTCGGGCTCAAATTGATAAAGTAGGACCGACATTATCATCTGTCAATATTGCTTTGCTTTGGGAGCTGATGTTCCAAATATGGTAAGGGGCGTGACATTTCCGTCACATGCTTAAGGTATTCGGGCCAATCACAATGCACTGGATCGCTGGCCAATCAGAGCACACCGTGCTTTTCAAAACGATGAGCTTTGTAAAAATCAACGCTTTCAGAAAGGAGGGGCATAGAGGAGCAACAATAATGTACTGTATGTGTAAAATAATGACTTTTTTTTTTTAACCTAAAACCATGTAAACACATTGCATTAAACCAAATACACAAAATAATGTTCTTTTTAGAACCATCATATGACCCCTTTAATAAATGAGTCGTTGAATCGTTCATTCAGGTGTTTTGTTAAAAATGTAATTCATTCAGAAACTAAGCAAGTCAGTGTCTTTATGAGTGAGTCATTGAATCATTCACTCAATTGATTCGTTCAAAAATGCAGATTCATTCAGTAACGAAGCAGATGTGTGTAGTCATATCTATAAAAGAAGCACTCATATTTTCTTCAGGTAATATAAAAAATGTCTTTTTGTTTGTTTCTTCAGCAGGTCGAACATACAGAAGCTCCAGAGAAAGACGTGGAGCAGCAGAACAGTGAGAGTCCGGACGACGCCACAGCCGCCGAGATCAAGGAGACCAGCGCTCACGAGGAGGTCAAAGACGAAGGGCCAGAGACCTCCAACAAGTTCTTCTGCTATATTTGCAACATTACTTGCCATAACCAGCAAGTATGTAGTATGAAAGCATGACAATATCAAAAATCAGCTCATTCTAACTATAAGAACAACATAAGAAAAGATTTGAAATTATTTTCTCCAGTTTGTATGTTGATGACTAAAACGACATGTGCACATTGAGCAACAATGTTACATTAACCTCCTAAACTCCAAGGACCCTGATAAGGAGCTTTGACCTCTGACCTCTGACCTGGCATTTGTTTTACACAAAGTAACTTATTTATACTAAATTACTCAAATTGAAAAGCTTCCCATACCCACATACAATTTTGGTGTCATTTTACAGGAAACCCTTTGAATTTACATAAATCACTGCTAAAAGTGATAAACATTTAAGTATATGTTGTCTGAGCTGTAATAAACCCAAAAAATTTGGCACTTTTTGAATATTTTTTTTTTTTTTTTTTTTTTGGTTATAAATTAATTTTTGATTTTTTTGGTTATAAATTCATTTTTGAAAGTGTATATCTCAGGCCCTGTGTGCTCTAGCACCCTGCAGAGAGTTTTGGCTGTTTCCAGCATATGTCAGCAAACACTGGAAAAAATAATTTTGTGACACTGGGATATTGCATTTATACCACTGTATGGGGTTATTACAGCTCAGACAACATATACTTAAATGTTTATCACTTTTAGCAGTGTTTTATGTAACTTCAAAGGGTTTCCTGTAAAATGACACCAAAATTGTGTATTTAGACCACTGGATGTGGGTATGGGAAGCTTTTCAATTTTGGTGGGAAATCCCCAGAAATGGTCCCAGAGCTAAGAAGATTAAAGAAGAGCTATTGCTTTATTACATGTTCGTCTTTCTTCAGTGTGTAATGTTGCTGTTTGAGCATGAAAAATCAAGACTTTGAAAAAGGGCATAAGTCATTTTGCTTCTCAATTAAATGTATCTTGATTTGAAATCAAGACAAAAACACCAAGTAAGAACATGATTATTGTTGTGCAGTGTGATGGAAAGGTTCATAGTTGAAATCTTGTGCGTGCAGAATTTCCAGAGCCATATGAACGGACTGACGCACCAGCAGAAGATGATGGAGATCCAGCACATGAGTAACGCGTGTCTCGTCACGCTGCTGCCGCGGGTCCAGGAGTCCCTGCAAGGAGCTCGCAAAGACGGGTGAGGCTTTCATGCTTCACTACAACATCATATCTTTACCTTAGAGAGAACAAATACGTCAATTCATTGTCACACCTCTAAACCCGTTATCTCTGACCTGACCTGTTCCAGTGAGAAGAGACCAGGCCTGCAGAGATGGTGCTCCACCTGCCAGACTCACTTCACCAGCAACGTCATGGAGCATCGCAGGACCAGGGAGCACAAGGTGAACGGGCCACCATTCCCAATCAGCCTTATTTTAGCTCTTTTATGGCGAGTTCACACTGCCTGATTTTAGGCCCGATTTTGACTCGCCGACAGGTTTCGCGAAATCGCCGACAAATGCCCTAAATCATAGGCATATCGGTGCTCGTGCACGTGAGTGACAATCACGTAGTGTGAATTATCTGAGAGAATAAATATCTGGAGCTGTCGGCGATTCAAAATCCTGCTGTGTGAAATGTGTTCTGCCTGAAAAATACATGGGCGATGACCTACAGCCAATGAGAGAGCAAGATACAGGGCAGCGGGAGGTTCAGGGAGGAGTTATAGACCAGAATATCAGTATTTTAATAGATATATTTACAATTCTATCAAACAGAAACAAAGCACAAACATTTGCTCGACCAGCCGCAGCAGTAGCACATTGCAAAATTATTTATTTACCTCAAACTCTCTTTGCAGAACACAATCCTTGCTCCCTGTGTCTCCCTAACCATTTTCTTCCGCCATAATCTTTTTTTCTTTTTCTCCTTTTCGCTGCAAATCAGCGCACAGACAATTTGGATCACAAAACTTTCTGCAGTTTATCATTTTTAATAACAATTCCAGTCTTGCGCGAGAACTCCAGTCTGACGCACGTGTGATCTCGCGTTGTTTCCTTGTCACATCTCGCGTGTTTGGTTGTGAAACGTAGTTTGCGCACCGGAGAGAGTTGTCGGTGACTCTTCCTCTTGTAAAGTCATGCAGTGTGAAACCCCCTGTCGCCGATCCATCGGTCAGTGTGAACACAGCAGACACTGAATGCTGCACCAGATAGTCATGCAGTGTGAAACCTCCTGTCTCCGATCCATTGGTCAGTGTGAACACAGCAGGCACTGAATGCTGCACCAGATAGTCATGCAGTGTGAAACCTCCTGTCGCCGATCCATCGGTCAGTGTGAACACAGCAGACACTGAATGCTGCACCAGATAGTCATGCAGTGTGAAACCTCCTGTCGCCGATCCATTGGTCAGTGTGAACACAGCAGACACTGAATGCTGCACCAGATAGTCATGCAGTGTGAAACCTCCTGTCGCCGATCCATCGGTCAGTGTGAACACAGCAGGCACTGAATGCTGCACCAGATGGTCGTGCAGTGTGAAACCTCCTGTCGCCGATCCATCGGTCAGTGTGAACACAGCAGACACTGAATGCTGCACCAGATGGTCGTGCAGTGTGAAACCTCCTGTCGCCGATCCATCGGTCAGTGTGAACACAGCAGGCACTGAATGCTGCACCAGATGGTCGTGCAGTGTGAAACCTCCTGTCGCCGATCCATCGGTCAGTGTGAACACAGCAGACACTGAATGCTGCACCAGATAGTCATGCGGTGTGAAACCTCCTGTCGCCGATCCATTGGTCAGTGTGAACACAGCAGACACTGAATGCTGCACCAGATAGTCATGCAGTGTGAAACCTCCTGTCGCCGATCCATCGGTCAGTGTGAACACAGCAGACACTGAATGCTGCACCAGATAGCCATGCAGTGTGAAACCTCCTGTCGCCGATCCATCGGTCAGTGTGAACACAGCAGACACTGAATGCTGCACCAGATAGTCATGCGGTGTGAAACCTCCTGTCGCCGATCCATCGGTCAGTGTGAACACAGCAGACACTGAATGCTTCACCAGATAGTCATGCGGTGTGAAACCTCCAGTCGCCGATCCATCGGTCAGTGTGAACACAGCAGACACTGAATGCTGCACCAGATAGTCATGCGGTGTGAAACCTCCAGTCGCCGATCCATCGGTCAGTGTGAACACAGCAGACACTGAATGCTTCACCAGATAGTCATGCGGTGTGAAACCTCCTGTCTCCGATCCATCGGTCAGTGTGAACACAGCAGACACTGAATGCTGCACCAGATAGTCATGCGGTGTGAAACCTCCTGTCGCCGATCCATCGGTCAGTGTGAACACAGCAGACACTGAATGCTGCACCAGATAGTCATGCGGTGTGAAACCTCCTGTCGCCGATCCATCGGTCAGTGTGAACACAGCAGACACTGAATGCTGCACCAGATAGTCATGCGGTGTGAAACCTCCTGTCGCCGATCCATCGGTCAGTGTGAACACAGCAGACACTGAATGCTGCACCAGATAGTCATGCGGTGTGAAACCTCCTGTCTCCGATCCATCGGTCAGTGTGAACACAGCAGACACTGAATGCTGCACCAGATAGTCATGCGGTGTGAAACCTCCTGTCGCCGATCCATCGGTCAGTGTGAACACAGCAGACACTGAATGCTGCACCAGATAGTCATGCGGTGTGAAAAGAGCAGTGATCCGACCAGTTTGAAAATCGTGCAGTCTGAACTCGGCATAAGTTGGGTTATAGTTTTATTAATATTTTGAATTGAATTTTTCTATTTTAAGTTAGTCTAATTTTATTTTAATTTTTTTGTAATTCCGTTATGTGCTTTTTTTTTTTGTTTTTTTTCATATTTCTATTTTGGCTTAATTTTATTTATTTTTTTAATTTATTTCCAGGTAATTATTTTAGTGCTACAACTTAAACTTATTTCAGTTTATTGCCAAGGCAACGTTTCAAATTTTCGTTTAGTTTGTTTTTCAACTAATATTTAGTTATTTATTTTCATATTTTTAGTTTTCATGTTAATTTTAGTTTGATTTTTAGTAATTTCATTACTACAAATTTTATTAGTTTTATTAGCCATTTCATTCAGTTTTTATTTAGGTTTCTATTTAGGTTTAATTTTGGTTTAATTTTATTTTCAGTTTTAGTTTAATTTTTATTTATTTCCAATTAATAATTTTAGTGCTTCAATTTAAACTTATTTCAGTTTATTGCCAAGGCAATATTTCTAAGTTTCATTTAGTTTATATTTGTTTTATTTTATTTTATTTTATTTTATTTCAGTTTCATTTCAATTAACCGAAATGTTTTTATTCAGGGTTTCCACGGGTCTTAAAGTCTTAATTTGACCTTCCACAATTTAAGGCCTTAAAAAGTCTTAAATTCGATATCATGGCATTAAATTAGGGCTCTATGATTTCTGCGATGCACGAAATTGCAGAATCCAGTCATAAAAATGTAATTTACTGTGTAATGCAGAATGTCACGGAAGTTGTGAAATTTTGGATGAATAAATCAAAAGTAGGTCAGTCACTTAAAGGGCCAGTTCACCCAAAAATAACAATCCTGTCATGATTGCCCTAATGTCGTTCAAACCCGTCAGGCTTTCCTTCCTCATATAAAGCCATCGAGTCTCTTCAGAACATCTGGAATAATCCGCCCGATCCGTATGGATTAGTTTTAGGATCTCTTTATGAACTTTCTGAAGCGTCAGTGGAAGTTGCTTAGACTGTCAATGGAGGACAGAAATCTTTCCCATTTCATTACAAATATCTTAATTTGTGTTCTGAAGATGAACGAAAGCCAGTAAAGTTTAATTTAACCATTGAAGCAGAAAAATTAAAAACAGAATAAACTATAAAACAAACAAAAAAAACAGATTTCATACGGCCCTAAATCTAATTGCAAAAATAAATTGCATGCACTCAAAAGTCATGTTCTTCCTCAGGATTTTTGATTTCCATTACAAACTCAAAACATCCTTAAATCAAGACACATTTAATGACATGAAAATGAAGAAATTAAGTCTTGTTTTCTGAGAAATTGAACAAACTGAAGTGAGTTTCTGCTTAAAACAAGAACAAATATCTGTCATTGGGTATGAAAATTACTTACATTTGAATTAAGTTGATTTTTATGAACACATTGGCAGATATTTGTTCTTGTTTTAATCATAAAATCACTTTCACAAGATTTCTTATCTCAAACTTTAAGCTATTTTTCTGTAAAATTAATTAAAAAGTAATGGAGATCTGTTGGAAATTGTATTGAAGTGTCTCTAATACAACTCATCGTGTGCTTAGACATTTACATTTAGAGAACATATTGACGTGTTGTTCCCTTTAATTTATACCTTAAATTTTCTTTAATTGGTCTTAAAAAGGTCTTAAATTTACCTTCATGAAACCTGCAGAAACCCTGTTTTTATAATCAATAATAACCCTGCATGCATTCACTAAGATTGCCATTTGCATATGACTAGTGACCATTTCTGTTTGCATGCTTAGAAACTCCTGATTTATCCGTAACCCCGAGCCTCGTGTGTGTGTTTGTGCAGCGCTGCAGTCACTCGTCCAGCACCAGCTGCACCGTCTGTAAGATGCACTTCAGGACGGCCAGAGAGTTTGTGGAGCACATGCAGTCGACGGAGCACAAGCAACGCGTCGAGCAGGTCATATATCTGATGCTTGTCATGCAATATTGCATTGGTGTAAATGTGTTACTTATCGACTTTCTGTAGTAGTACAAAGGCTAACTCTGTTGAGCCTGGAGCATCTTTTCAGTCTCAGTGAGAACGATGTTGTTTTGTTGTGTCGCTGCAGCTGTGGAAGGAGTCGGGTAAAGACGGCGCGGATCCGCTAAACGCTGCCATGTTACTGGGAGAAGAGGACGGTGACTGCAGCGATGACGAGAGGGAGGAAGACGAAAACGGGAAGGTAAAACCCTCTCCATGTATTCAGTTTCTAGAGCTTCCCAGACCTAGTCAACTGGATCATTTAAGCCGTTAGTCGAGTAGTTGCAAGTTTATGATATTACTTAAAGAGATCCTATTATGCTCATCTTTCTTCAGTGTGTAATGGTGTTTGGGCATGAAAAAGGTTTCTTGTAGTCTTGAGTTTTCTTCTGGGAACAAACACGTCACAATATTCCTCATTTAAATAATTCATACGCAGAATAAAGGGGCGGGGCCTGGTTGAGTTAGTTGAAACTGCCGGTTATGGTAAGGGGCGGGACGTTTCCCAAACACGCTGGAAGCGCTTTACCAATCACAACACACTGCTCCAGCCGACCAATCAGAGCACAGTGTGCTTTTCAGAAGGAGGGGCTTCATAGAGACAGGAACTAAACAGAGCGTTACTGACAGACTGGGAAGAGAGGAGCCGCAACAATGGAGAACATTCAAGCGGGGCTCGACAGTGAGAGCATTTCACTCGCATTTGCGACTAAAAATAGATGTGTGCGAACTTTACAATGTATTTTGGAGTACATGTGCGAATAAAAAATCCCTGCGGATCAGTTTTCTTAAATGTAAGATCATAACAAGCGTCTTATGATCATTTTAAGGCGTCTTATATTTTGGGGATGCAAAAACATAAATGGCGATACTGCCTAATGTGATTATTGAACTTCAAAAGGCTCTGATTTCATTAAATAAATGCGAGTCTGTAGAACGCACAACAGCGCCACGTTCAGGATTTAAAACGTTCGACAGGCTCGACGAGTCAGTAGTGCACATTTATGCCCAGCGATTGCTTATGAACTAATGCTGATCTATTATGACAATGTTTATACTGTAATATGTTGTGTACGGTTGTAAGAACGCATATTTTATCTCCTCGTCTGAATTTGAATGAGCTCCTGCCATAATAAAGCACAGACATTTCAAAATAAGAGTCCCGGTGTATTTCAGGATTGTTTATTAAATAAAAGTCACGCCGTGTGTCCAATTTCCACCCGGTTATTATTTGGTTACACAAACTGTATGTAATTTAATTTCCATTTAATTTAAAGTAAACTATTGTAGCTTCTGTCTGGGACGCCCCGTCACAGGAAAGACTGAGAACATTATTTGACGCATATTATTAAATATATAGATTTTACTAGTGTCAGTGTTATTATAGCTAACAAAAACTAAAACCATAAAAGCAATCTCTTTACTTGAAATAAATAAATGTTAACTGACACAAAATAAAATATAAAAAAAACTTTTCTTATTTTCATTTAGTTGAAGCTTGAAACATGTACCAAACTGAAATAAAAATGAATACAAACTATACAGACATTTTTTAAAAATAACAAAAACTAAAAATGACAAAACAACAGAATTACTAAAACTTTTAACTAAAATTAAAATGAAAGCAGAATTAAATTGAATTCAAAATATTAACAAAATCAATACAGTATCTCAGTGATACTAAAATAACACTAGTATGGCTAAATCTGTTACAGTGTTTTTTACATACATATATATATATATATATATATATATATATATATATATATATATATATATATATATATATATATATATGCAGAAATAGTTAGTTGCGCCCCTAAAGTTTCTAAATGCGCTCCTAAATATATCAACTTAGGAAAAAAAGTAATTGTCAAGCCCTGGTTCAAGCAGGAAAACCTGCTCTAGTAGAGCCCAAAAACATCATCAAGCCTCTTCTCATCAACTAACATGTAGTCGACTTTTAGGAAGCAGCCCTATCGTTTATGTAAATGATAAACAAAAAGCTGTATATCGCTCTTTACATTACGTCTTTGAAACATTGACACTGTTATTGTGCTGAATTGAATCAACACTGAACTGAATAATGACACCATTGTCTCCTGTAGAGCTGCTTTATAACATTATCACTGTAAAGCTGCTTTGAAACCGTCTGTATTGTGTATATAGCGCTGTATGAATTAATGTGACGTCTCTTCCAGGAGGGTCTGTCTGCGCAGATGGAGGTCACACTGGAAGATCTGACTGAAGACGAGGAGTTTGACGCAGACACAGTGTATGGTGGGTAATAATTAGCCACCGAGATACAAAATGTTAAAGGGGTCATGACATGAGAAATCAAAAATGCTTAGATCGTTTGACCTATAACAGGTCTTTGTACCTTTAAAACATCCGGAAAGTTTCATAGCTTAAAACGTCCGATTCATTATAAACAAAGCATTTATTTAATCAAGCTCCAAAAACGGCTCGTTTTGATATTGCAGGATCTGTGACGTGTCACAGGCAAACACATTTGCATATGCCCGCCTCCAGAGTAAGACATCGACCAATAGTTATACATCATCGCACCATAAAATGTGAGTTTTTATATTTATAACGTATGATACAGTTAAGCAACATCACACGACCAAGAGTGCAGAATACCCTCACGACTGAAAATGTGACTGATTTCATACAGCGAAGAACGCGCCCGCGCGTTTTGCTGGATTTTTCCTCATGACAGTGTAAAACAACTCAAAATACGCCGTCATTTTTGGCCTCACAGACATGAACGATATGTCGTTACAAAGCTTAAAGTGTCTACTTTTTTTATGTACACTCAAAATAAAAACTAAATGTTGTGCTTTTGGTAAATAAAGAAAAACAGGATGCGCGTTCTCCCGTCTGTCTCCCTGTGATGTCTACTCTGAAATGCGTCTGAAAATAAACTCAGAACTCAGAGAATACTTGTCACACAGACACGACAGATATCTCTTTATAAAGCTTGGAATGTCTACTTTTAAATGAAGTCATTTATATAAAAAACAAATATTCTCTGTTTATGTAATCCGTATGAAAACAGCGAGAGGTACAGTTCCTCCAGCGGCGCCTCATTAACTTTAAATGTGACCACACCCACGCGCGCGCAAAGCGATTCACATGCAAATCGTCCACGAGGAAGGAACGCGAACCTGTAAACGCCCCCATCACCTCAAAACAAAGAATCAGCTTCATCATTCTAATGATTTTCATCGAGTTTGGAAGACACGCTGTGAGTTTACCTTGGATTCACCTCAGAAGAAACAGAACGTGATTTATGAGAATTAAGGTAAAATATTTCTTCTCACTTATATTAGTGTTATTGATGCATAAGCTTCACATTGTAGGCTACTAGTTGAACTATTGCCAGACTACAATGTGTGAAATCAACGGAAACATGTTGAAATATTAAATAGGTAGGCAACCTTTCAATGCTAAATAAAGATACAGTACGACATGGGGATATCTTATGCTCCATAATATTAAACACAGCATGATATAAAAGTAGGGTTGCCAACTGTCCCGTATTAGCCGGGACGTCTCGTACATGACTGTCCCGTTTATTGACTGCTACGCTGATGTAACCACTGACTAAGGGGCCGTTCACATGTTGCGTCTTTTGCGCGCTCAAGTTCGTTATTTTAAATGTAGACGCGCGACAAGCGCGCTCAAATAGAGACTAATTAGTTTTCGTTCATCTTGCACTGTCCCTGTTTGCACTTTTGCCCTCAACGTCTCTTTTGCGCTGTATTTTTTTACCACTGCTCTCTGTGTTGTTTTCATGTGTAAATCCAAGTATACACTACCATTCAAAAGTTTTAGATTTTCTAATGTTTTCAAAAACATTTCTTCTGCTTAACAAGGCTGCATTTATTTGATCCAAAAAACAGCAAAAACAGTAATATTGCGAAGTATTTTTATAATTTAAAATTAATTTTCTATTTAGATATATTTTTAAAATGCAATTTATTCCGGTCTTCGGTTTCACATGATCCTTCAGAAATCATTGTAATATGCTGATTTGCTGCTCAAGAAACATTTCTTATTATTATGAATGTTGAAAACATTTGTGTACAATTTATTTCAGGATTCTTTGATAAATAGAGAGTTCAAAACAACAGCATTTATCTGAAATCTACTGTAACATTATACACTACCATTCTGAGTAAGAGTTTAGTGTTTTTGTTGCTGTTTTTTGTTTTTAAAGAAATTAATACTTTTATTCACAAAGATGCCTTATATTGATTAAAAAAAACACAGTAAAGACATTTATAACGTTACAAAATCTTTTTATTTCAGATAAATGTTATTCTTTTGAACTTTCCATTCCCTCTGGGTTAAATCTTTGATTTATTAAAGAATCCTGAAAAAAATTACACAACTGTTTTCAACATTCATAATAATAAGAAATGTTTGTTGAGCAAATCATCATATGAGAATGATTTCTGAAGGATCATGTGACACTGAAGACTGGAGTGATGATGATAAATTCACAGGAATAAATACTGTGGAATATTTCACAATATTACTGTTTTTACTATTTTGGATCAAATAAATCCAGCCTTGGTGAGCAGAAGAGACTTATTTTTTTTTTTTTAAACATACAGATCTAGAACTTTTGAACGGCACTGTAGGTCTAAAGTCTTTATGTAAAGAAAATATATAGTCGGATGATTCAGGGAAGGAGTCGTTGACGCCTCAGGTGTGAATCACAGCATTATTCATGATGATCCACACCCTCCCCACATACAGCCATTCTGACAATAAGTGTCTTACAGAAGTCAAATGACTATATTGTTTTGTAAGAATGAGTGATCAAAATGGTTTTCACATTGTTTTGAAGAAAAAACTCTAGGCAACAACATCCAGTTCTGAAAAGCCTTGTGAACAAATGTTTAGTGTGTGTTATATGGCCTTATTTCGGTGATTTAACATTTTATTTTTTTCAAAAACTATGCATAAACATTATTTTCTCAAAACTACAAACTTTTATGTACATGTTGCTCACATATTACTGTAGCCCTGTTTGTGCTGAATACAGTGTAATCAGACTTTAGACATTAATGTGCTTTAAAGCAACTGAAAAAAACACAAATGTCAGAGCATGTCAAACTTCTTCAGGGCCACAAAATATCCTTAGGGTCCAGAGGGTTAATAAACAAGTAGTTAATATTTTTAGTTAATGTTTTTGTTCTATTTCAGCAGCGAAAACGGTTCCAAACAAAGATTGACAGCGTTTCATTACTGAATGAATCAGCGTTTTGAATGAATCGGTTGAGTCAAAGATTCAATGACTCATTCATAAACAACTGCCTCATTCTTGAATGAATCAGCCGTTTGAACGAATCGTTTGAATGAACGACTCAATGACTCACTCATTAAGACGGTCACCTGCCGCCACCTACTGGCGGTTTAGTGTCGTGTTTAAATGTCATTGTTTCCAACATTTCTTATTTGTCTATTCAAAAAATATTTAAAACAATCTCATAACATTATTTAATGCAGTTGTAATTTTTCAGTGTATATGATTCAATTTGATTGGTAACAGATTCTAATTTAATTTATTGATCAAATTTAAGAATTTAAAATGAAAGATGAAGCATACATTTAATAAGATTGGGGGGAATGCCCTTTATAAAGGTAAGAAATATCACAAATATGCAGATTTAAATATGTCAACGCTGATAGAAGACTGATGAGAATATTGCTTCAGAATAAATTATATTTACAACAAAAAAAATCGATTTTTTTCTGGAAAAGCAACTTTTTTACTCGGACAATTGAATGACTTGTCCGAAAGACAAATTAGAAATTAGCCTCTGAAATTAGAGGCTGCCACTGCATTTTAATCATGTGTAGCTGAGCAGTTGTTTTTGATTTTTTTTTTTAAATTATGATTTTTTTTTTTTTTTTTTTTTTATTAGATTTGTATAATTTCAAGATTTAAAGCAAAAACAGAATGGCCTGACTTGAAATTATTGCACAAAACAAAACCAGCAGACTGAATTAAAATGCAATTTCACTATCTGACAGTAGGTGGCGCTTATGGAACAGCAGCGATATAGTGTTTCATTGGTACACAAAGCATATTTATATGTGTGTATATATATAAAGAATTAAATTGCTGCCTCCGTTCAGTGTGTCTTTTTATTCAGAACTCTAGTTGACGACATCTTTAATTTTAATATGTGTCATTATGTATAACGTTTTGTCTCTCAGGGTCTAGTTTTGTGGTGCCGGTCGCTGGGTTTCTCTGTCGACTCTGCGATCAGTTCTATCACTTTGAGTCTTCGGCTCGACACACACACTGCAAGACGGTCACACACTTCGAGAATCTGAAGGTACGTTTAAGCTTTAACTTGTCAAATCTGATTAGAAACGAGTTGTGATGTGGCGTGTCAAAACACAACATAGCTGTTTTTCTGTCACGTTTTTTAGCAAAATGTATATTTATTATCTATTTGTTTTCAATTCAGTTACATAAATGTGCTGCTTATTTTGATTTATTAATATTTCTTGTAAATCTTCCTGTGTCAGTATTATAGTATTTATTAATGTTTTGAATTCTCTTTTTTGAAATACTTTTATTTTTATAGTTTAGTGTTGTAGTTTACATTTTTTGTAATTTTGTTACATGCTTTGTCATTTTTATTCATTTTCTTGTTAAATATTTCTGTTTAGCTTTGATTTATTTTTATGTCACTTTTAGTGGCTTTTATTTCATTCGGCTGCCAAGGCAATATTTTATTTATATTCATTTTTTTTATATATATATATATATATATATATATATATATATATATATATATATAAGCTCTGGAAAAAATTAACAGACCACTTAACATTGACAAATTATATACAGTGCATCCGGAAAGTATTCACAGCGCTTCACTTTTTCCACATTTTATGTTACAGCCTTATTCCAAAATGGATTAAATTCATCATTTTTTTCCTCAGTTCTACAAACAAAACCCCATAATGACAACATGAAAGAAGTTTGTTTAAAAAAAATAAAAAATCACACATGCATAAGTATTCACAGCCTTTGCCATGAGCCTTTGCCTCAAAATTGAGCTCAGGTGCTCCTGTTTCCACTGATCACCCTTGAGATGTTTCTACAACTTGACTGGAGTCCACCTGTGGTAAATTCAGTTGATTGGACATGATTTGGAAAGGCACACACCTGTCTATATAAGGTCCCACAGTTAACAGTGCATGTCAGATTGTATCGAGGCACAGATCTGGGGAAGGGTACAGAAGAATTTCTGCAGCATTGAAGGTCCCAATAGCCTCCATCATCTGTAAATGGAAGAAGTTTGGAACCACCAGGACTCTTCCTAGAGCTGGCCGCCCGGCCAAACTGAGCGATCGGGGGAGAAGGGCCTTAGTCAGGGAGGTGTCCAAGAACCCGATGGTCACTCTGACAGAGCTCCAGCGTTTCTCTGTGGAGAGAGGAGAACCTTCCAGAAGAACAACCATCTCTGCAGCACTCCACCAATCAGGCCTGTGCGGTAGAGTGGCCAGATGGCACATGACAGCCCGCCTGGAGTTTGCCAAAAGGCACCTGAAGGACTCTTAGACCACGAGAAACAAAATTCTCTGGTCTGATGAAACAAAGATTGAACTCTTTGGCCTGAATGGCAAGCGTCATGTCTGGAGGAAACCAGGCACCGCTCATCACCTGGCCAATCCCATCCCTACAGTGAAGCACGGTGGTGGCAGCATCATGCTGTGGGGATGTTTTTCAGCGGCAGGAACTGGGAGACTAGTCAGGATCGAGGGAAAGATGAATGCAGCAATGTACAGAGACATCCTTGATGAAAACCTGCTCCAGAGCGCTCTGGACCTCAGACTGGGGCGAAGGTTCATCTTCCAACAGGACAACGACCCTAAGCACACAGCCAAGATAACAAAGGAGTGGCTACGGGACAACTCTGTGAATGTCCTTGAGTGGCCCAGCCAGAGCCCAGATCTGAACCCGACTGAACATCTCTGGAGAGATCTGAAAATGGCTGTGCACCGACGCTCCCCATCCAACCTGATGGAGCTTGAGATGTCCTGCAAAGAAGAATGGGAGAAACTGCCCAAAAATAGGTGTGCCAAGCTTGTAGCATCATACTCAAAAAGACTGGAGGCTGTAATTGGTGCCAAAGGAGCTTCAACAAAGTATTGAGCAAAGGCTGTGAATACTTATGTACATGTGATTTTTTTTTTTTTTTTTTTTTTTTTCCCTCCCTTTTTTATTTTTAATAAATTTGCAAAGATATATATATATATTTTTTTTTTTTTAAGTTTGTCTAATATTTTTATTTATTTTATCAAATATGCCTTTTCATATATGATATAACATTATTTAATATATGTAATATTTTTAAGTTTGAGTTTTTCATCTAAAATTTGTTTTATTTTATTTATTTTATCAAATATCCTTCAAATGCGTCAAATATTTTTTCAAATATTCTTTTATTCTTTTTCAATTGTGCAATTATTCAAACATGCCAATGTAATAGTTAAAATTACAAAGTTAACAATAACACTAATTTCACTCAAAAATACACCATATAATGGAAGAGAAATTATTTAATAGTTTCATGTTGACTTAAACTGTATCTTGTCTATCTACACACTACAGCTGCTTCCCCATAATTTATTAATTATTAATAAATTATTATTATTAATAACACTTATATTATACAATTTATTTTATATGCTTTAGAAATGCATCAGAATTTTTGGTAGTCGTGTTCCATTTGCAGCAGTTGTTTATCATGTTGTTTGTTTGTCATTGCTCAGCGTTATAAAGCCGTAAGGAAACATGAAGACTCCGGTTCAACCTCAGGAGAGCCGGCAGACCACATCAGTCCAGACGAAACCTCCGAGGGAGGATCTCCGTTTACCTCATCCGCCTCTCTCATCCCCAAACCAGCCCTCGATACCTCACTCTCCAGCATCAGCAGACTGAGCAGCTCCACCCGTCAGAACAGCAGCCGAGGGCCGGAGGACGAGCTCCCACAGGACGAGGCCGTCGCAGCAGAGCCCGAGGAAGAGGACGAGGCTCCCGCCGGCGTCCCAGAGGGGAAGGGCGGCCGGGGCCGAGGCAGGACTCCCGCCAAGAGACGAGGAAGAGGAGGAAGACGACGCTGAGGCGCCGAGGGCTGGTATCTATCCTGAGAACTTGATCAGGCTCAGAGGACCGTAGTGAAACCACCCCGCCGTAGACAGTATGTGTCTCTCCTGCCGCTCTGAAGGGTTTGTGCCACACCCCGTCTGTACAGTACCATTGAGCAACCTCAAACTCCATCACTGAACGATTCGTGCTTCGGCTGAAGGGTGAATCTAACCAACCCATGAACATGTGCAGGTCATATCTCAACCCAAAACAGAAACATGAGAGTGTGAGAGTGTGAGAGTGTGAGAGTGTGAGAGTGTGTGAGTGTGTGAGTGTGTGAGTGTGTGAGTGTGTGAGTGTGTGAGTGTGTGAGTGTGTGTGTGTGTGTGTACCAACCCATGAACATGTGCAGGTCATATCTCACCCCAAAACAGAAACATGAGAGTGTGAGAGTGTGAGAGTGTGAGAGTGTGAGAGTGTGAGAGTGTGAGAGTGTGTGAGTGTGTGAGTGTGTGAGTGTGTGAGTGTGTGAGTGTGTGAGTGTGTGTGTGTGTGTGTGTACCAACCCATGAACATGTGCAGGTCATATCTCACCCCAAAACAGAAACGAGTGTGTGAGTGAGTGAGTGTGTGAGTGTGTGAGTGTGTGAGTGTGTGAGTGTGTGAGTGAGTGAGTGAGTGAGTGAGTGAGTGAGTGTGTGAGTGTGTGAGTGTGTGAGTGTGTGAGTGTGTGAGTGTGTGAGTGTGTGAGTGTGTGTGTGTGTGTGTACCAACCCATGAACATGTGCAGGTCATATCTCACCCCAAAACAGAAACATGAGAGTGTGAGAGTGTGAGAGTGTGAGAGTGTGAGAGTGTGAGAGTGTGTGAGTGTGTGAGTGTGTGAGTGTGTGAGTGTGTGAGTGTGTGAGTGTGTGAGTGTGTGAGTGTGTGTGTGTGTGTGTGTGTGTACCAACCCATGAACATGTGCAGGTCATATCTCACCCCAAAACAGAAACGAGTGTGTGAGTGAGTGAGTGTGTGAGTGTGTGAGTGTGTGAGTGTGTGAGTGTGTGAGTGAGTGAGTGAGTGAGTGAGTGAGTGAGTGTGTGAGTGTGTGAGTGTGTGAGTGTGTGAGTGTGTGAGTGTGTGAGTGTGTGAGTGTGTGAGTGTGTGAGTGTGTGAGTGTGTGAGTGTGTGAGTGAGTGAGTGAGAGAGAGAGAGAGCGTGAGTGAGTGTGAGTGAGTGAGTGAGTGTGTACCAACCCATGAACATGTGCAGGTCATATCTCAACCCATTGTGTGTGTGTGTGCGTGAGTGTGTGCGAGTGTGTGTGTGTATGCGAGTGTTTTTGTTTGTGTGTGTATGCGCGAGTGTGTGTGTGTGTGTGTATGCGTGTGAGTGTGTGAGTAAGCGTATGCTTGTTCGTGAGTATGTCTAAGTGTGTGTGTGTGTATGCGAGTGTTTGTTTGTGTGAGTATGTATGCGTGAGTGTGTGAATGAGTGTGTGTGTGTGTGTGTATGATCGTTCGTGAGTGCATGTATGCGCGTGTGTGTGTGTGTGTAAATGAGTGTGTGTGAACGAGTATGTGTATGCGAGTGTATGAGAGCGTGTATGATTGTTTGTGAGTGTGTGTATGCAAGAGAGTGTGTGTGAGAGATTTATTCATCTAGTTTCATAACACACACCCCCCTTTCCCCCATCACCAGTACTCATTTACTTTAATGTGAAATGTAATTCTCATTACCATAATGCAAACATATCATTATTGCAAAAGTTGTTGTAGTGAATTTAATGTATGCTGATTTTAATATTAAAAAAGTAGTAACGGCATCCAGACAGAATGAGTTTGCATTCATTGCAGTGAATGTGACATCAGAGGGAATCTGCCAAATCATGAAAGCGTCACAGTGCAACACATCGTAATCGTTCATGTTCTTTACACACACACACACACACACAGACTGTGAGTGTGTGTCTGGGTTTGGTGTGGATCATGAGCTGAACATGTTCTTCCTGAGATTCACCCTCGCTGATGTCGTATGTAGCCGCGCCGAAACGTGTTTCATGATGAAGTTCTGAAACCAGGGGAGGATCCTCGGCTGTTTAGAGACCAACCTTGTTTTATTCTGAGTAACACACTAGTTTTAGAGCTGACACACACACTGAAGTATCAAACACAAATGGAGTTCTGCCTTAAATGCAAACGCTTGGATGGAGCGGCGTTGAAAGAGTCGACGGGTCGAGCCAATGGGACTTCCTGTGTGCTGCGTTGTGATTGGCTCAACATCTCTGGTCGATGGCGAGTTATGTTGACTTGACTTGTTTTTAGGGTTTATTTCCAAGCGCACATGATGAATCTTAAATTACAGTGCAGAAATCCTCAAGAAACTCAGACTTTTGATATATTCTCAGATGTGGATCCCAAGTTCCCAAGATTGTGTCCTAAAGTTTATGTTCACATCGACTTTACCTGTTAGCAGTGCTAGGTTCATCTCTGCCGTCTGATGATGATGATGATGATGATGATAGTTTGTGTTCTGGTCAATCTCACACAGAAATATTTTACATTTTATTTTTTCTATTGTGACATTATTTTCATGTCAATTAGGCACATTTTCCCCCTTATGAAAAAGACATTCTCATTGCTTCGATGTAAAAAAGAAAAGAAAAAGAAAAATGATATAATATTGCAAAAAAACTGAGTGTGAGAGTGAGTGTGTGTGTGCGTGTATGAGTGTGCGTGTGTACGAGTGTGTGCGTGTATTAGTGAGTGTGCGTGTATGAGTGTGTGTGCGTGTATGAGTGTATGAATGCACAGTTTGTATTCTGGTCAATCTCACAAAGAAATAAATCCCTTTAGGGATCCACATTTTCCCTCATGAAAAAGACATTCTCATTGCTTCGATGTGAAAATAATGATATAATATTGCAAAAAAACTGAGAATTGCATCACAATTAAAAATGTGCATGATTAGCATTAAGGTCACAATGCAAAAAGTCTTCACAAACCTTCATTTCTTTCTTTCTTTTTATCTATGAGTGAATATGACCTGGTCAGTAGTGTTTAATTCTGTTTGTGTTTCCCTGTTACTTTGTCACTAAATGATGATTGTTTTATTATGGCATTGGCTTGTTCATTTCAAAGCATCACCTGGTTGTACACTGGAACCGTCAGGTGCACTGAACGACTCCATCTTTAATTACGAGCTTTTATCTGACGACAAAACACTGTGTGCATCTGTTCATCTCCGGGATGCATTTCCCCCTAAAATCAAAGGAAAATCTGCAGTTTGCATGAACAAAATGAAGCCTTTTTTATTTGCATTGTCACATTATTACATTTTCACCCCAAACATTTTATATTTGCATTACTGTAATGCAGTATTTTTTTACCCACAGGCTATCATGTTGCATGCAAAATATAATTTTATTTGTTTCCATTGGTCTTTGGGACGAAATGCGACCGGATCCATTAAATGCATGTGATTAAACCCATGTTTCCAACAGCATTTCCATACTGGATTCAGATCAGGGTGTTATTGATCGTGTGAAAAGCACAAATGTGCCGAGTTTGTCCATCATGGAATCATTAAGAATAATAATAATAGTGTTTGTCTTGTGTTTTGAGGCCAGCGGGACGATTTAAGGCAAGCTAAACACAAGCAATGTGTTTGGTATTCTGACGAACTGAACACACACACACACGTGTTTTATAGCAGCTGGAGGTTCATGTTTTTCAATGTTTGTTTTCTGCATTTGGCTCATTTTAATTTCGATTAAAATATTTGATGATTACACGAGTGACTGGGTTATTTATGATCTCCTGTAAGACTGTTTTCACTATAGAATACAAAGATAAAAAGATAATTGTGACCTTTTATCTCACAATTTTGACTTTGCAATTACGATTTTATAACTCAGTTATGACCTTTTTTATGACTTTCAGAATTGTGAGATAAAAACACAATTGTGAGGAGAAAAAGTCAAAATTACAACATTTCAAATCTCCTAAAGCCGAGCTAATGTTGATTCTTGTTTTATTACGAGCTCTGTCGTGTTCTCTTTTTGCCAGCAGGAATGTTGTACCTTTTTTATTTGAGAGAGAGAGTGTGTGTGTGTGTGTGAAAGAGTGAGTGTGTGAGAGAATGTGTGTATATGAGTGTGTGTATATGTGTGTATGTGAGAGTGTGCGAGTTTGTATGAGTGAGTGTGAGCGAGTGTGTGTGTGTGTGTGAGAGTGTGTGATTTTATAACTCGAAATTACATTTGTCTTTCACAATTGTGATGAGAAAAAAAGTCAATTACATTTCAAATCTCTGAAAAGCAAAGCTAATGTTGATTCTTGTTTTATTACGAGCAGAAATGTTGTACTTTTTTATTTATTCCATGGAGGAAACAAGTTTCCATATAAATCTGTTTACACACAACTATTTACTAAAATAGTTTTCTCATATTCACATTGCATATCATATGAAAGCACAAATCCCCTCAAGGCTGTGCGTTAGTGATTGTGCGTTTAATACACATGATCACTGTCTCTTGTGCCTTAATGCTTTCATTTAATACAGTTTAAACCACACAACATAAACACACACATATATTCTACTCTACTGGTCCACTGAGACGATGACGCAGGTATTTTACATCTGAATATATCCGGTTATGAACAGTCTGAGGATGGACGTTGTCTAGTCTTCAGTCTTCGCTCTGTGTGTCTGTGGACGGCGGATCTCCTGTTGGAGGAGGAGGAGGATGCTCTTCATCGTTCAGCTGCTCTCTGAACTCTCGTCGGGCTTGTCTGTTGGACTCCAGCAGCTCGTGCAGTTTCCCGTTCAGAGCGTCGTTTCTCTCCTCGATGTCGTCCAGACACGAGCTGATCTGGTCCAGCATGGAGTCGATCGCTGCGTATTCTGACCACACACAGACCAACATTCACTGATCAATCGCTCTTAATCAACTGATCACAAGGTGATGTTAGTGGTAGTGATCTAAACATGTTTTAATAAATGACTCGCTTTGATCTAATTCAGTGTCTGTAATCTGATTTTACTATGAATAGTTTTTATTCTGTTTTATTACATAGTTTTTTATGTGACAAGCATATTCTCACCATAAATTCTCATTAATGCATAGATGTGAGAGAGAGAGAGAGTGAGTGAGTGTGTGTGTGTGTGTGTGAGAGAGAGAGTGATTATGTATGTGTTTGTGCTGTGTGACAGAGTGAGTGTGTGTGAGAGAGAGTGAGTGAGAGTGTGTGTGTGTGTGTGTGAGTGATTATGTATGTATTTGTGCTGTGTGACAGAGTGAGTGTGTGTGTGTGAGAGAGAGTGAGTGAGAGTGTGTGTGTGTGTGAGTGATTATGTATGTGTTTGTGCTGTGTGACAGAGTGAGTGTGTGTGTGTGAGTGATTATGTATGTGTTTGTGCTGTGTGAGAGAGTGAGTGTGTGGAGTGTGTGTCTGTGAGTGAGCGATTGTGTGAGAGAGTGTGTGTGTGTCTGTGAGGGAGTGATTGTGTGAGAGAGTGTGTGTGTGTCTGTGAGGGAGTGATTGTGTGTGAGAGAGTGTGTGTCTGTGAGTGAGTGATTGTGTATGTGAGTGTGTGTGTGTGAGAGTGTGTGTGTGTGAGAGTGTGTGTGTCTGAGGAAGTGATTGTGTGTGTGAGTGAGTGATTGTGTATGTGAGTGTGTGTGTGTGAGAGAATGTGTGTGTGAGAGTGTGTCTGAGGAAGTGATTGTGTGTGTGTGAGTGAGTGATTGTGTATGTGTGTGTGTGTGAGAGAGAGTGTGTGTAAGTGAGTGATTGTGTGTGAGAGTGTATGTGAATGTGAGAGTGTGTGTGTGAGAGAATGTGTTGGTGTGTGTGTGAGAGTGAGTGATTGTGTATGTGTTTGTGCTTTGTGACAGAGTGAGTGTGTGTGTGTGTGTGTGTGTGTGTGTGAGTGATTATGTATGTGTTTGTGCTGTGTGAGAGTGTGAGCGAGTGAGTGATTGTGTGAGAGTGTGTGTGTCTGTGAGGGAGTGATTGTGTGTGAGAGAGTGTGTGTCTGTGAGTGAGTGATTGTGTATGTGAGTGTGTGTGTGTGTGTGAGAGTGTGTGTGTCTGAGGAAGTGATTGTGTGTGTGAGTGAGTGATTGTGTATGTGAGTGTGTGTGTGTGAGAGAGAGTGTGTGTAAGTGAGTGATTGTGTGTGAGAGTGTATGTGAACGTGAGAGTGTGTGTGTGTGAGAGAATGTGTTGGTGTGTGTGTGAGAGTGAGTGATTGTGTTTGTGCTGTGTGACAGAGTGAGTGTGTGTGTGTGTGAGTGATTATGTATGTGTTTGTGCTGTGTGAGAGTGTGAGCGAGTGAGTGATTGTGTGAGAGTGTGTGAGAGAGTGTGTGTCTGTGAGTGAGTGATTGTGTATGTGAGTGTGTGTGTGTGTGTGTGAGAGAATGTGTGTGTGAGAGTGTGTGTGTCTGAGGAAGTGATTGTGAGTGAGTGATTGTGTATGTGAGTGTGTGTGTGAGAGAGAGTGTGTGTAAGTGAGTGATTGTGTGTGAGAGTGTGTGTGTGTGAGAGAGAATGTGTTGGTGTGTGTGTGAGAGTGAGTGATTGTGTGTGTGAGAGATAGCGAGTGTGTGTGTGTGAGAATGTGTGTAAGAGAGAGAGTGTGTGTGTGTGTGTATATACATATAGTATGTATATTTATTTATGTATGTATCTTTGTGAGTGTCTAAGTATGTGTATGCATATTTATTAATTGATGCTTAATATGCACGTATAGTGTGTGTGTGCGCGCGCATATATATATATATATATATACACATCCAATGAATAGTAAAAAAATACAAATGTAATAAAGTATTAAAAAAAACTGTAGTTTTTTTGTTAGTAGTAACTAATAAAATCATCAAAGGTAAACCACCCGACCAATTCAGTTCAGTTCATATTACAGAATAAGATCAAATAATACCTTCTTCACTGAATTCATCTTCATCCTCGATTATTCCATCATCAACTGACATATTAGGCTCTCCGTTCGGTCCAGACATATTTAACGATATAAATTAATGATTACAAATCAACTCGCAAAAAAAACCATATGATATAAATATACTATCTATATATTTACAATATAAAAGTACACAAAATATAAGACCGAACGTGAAGGATGATTATAGAAGATAAACAGCTCAGTATCAGCTGACTGTCACGAGCGGTCTAATAAAGCGCCTCATCAGAATTATAAATCACCTGCTGTCTCAGCACGACATATTTCATTATTCAAAATATTGATAAAGTAAGATTAAATATAGAAATTTTGTGATGACTTCAAAATCTCTCACGATTTCGCAGCTTTAAAAAAATATATATTTCTGGCATCGCGATAGACAGTCTTTGGCCTCACGTCGGCGTCGTGTTTATATGACGTCATGTTGTAGTTTTTGAAGCGTCGCGCTACGTAACATGTGTAGCAAAACCGAAGCGTTTATCCTCTCAGCTTAATGTTTAGTGTGTGTGTTTTACATCGGTTTTTGCTCTGTTTGATTCAATAGGAGGTTTTCCCTCATATAGATTTCGTTTGTTTGTGTTTTATTTATGTGGTCATGGAGGATTTACCGGAAGATTTGAGAGCATTTCTACAGAAGCATCCTTCGTTTCAACTCACAGACTCTAAGAAGGTTAATAACATGACACTATAACTCATATTTCAGCTGTTAAAATGATCATAAAGTCGTGTATGAATGTTTTTTCTTGATGTTCAGGCACGTTGAATGTCTCTGTTTATGTTTATGTTTATGTTGGTATTTCCTCAGATTAAGTGCACACTGAACGACCATGAGTTTCCCTGCAGCCTCGACGAACTACAACATTTCACATCAGGGAAGAAATACAAGAAACTGAGCGCTGAGGTGGAGTTTGACTACAAACAGTATGAGCCCCATGTAGTCAACAGCACTAAACAGCCGTGAGTACACTACGCCACTGCACTCTAAACATGCTGGGGGGGTTCAACAGTAAAATATGGACAAACCCGACCGTTGGGTTTAAATTTTTAAATTATGTTTTTAAAAACCAACGGTCAAGACCGTTGAAACAACCCAGAGTGTACACTACATAGTACAGAACACTATACATATTTAAATACAATAAACTATTAAAATATTATTTTTTATTATTTATTGATATTTTGAATTAGTTTTTATTATATTTTCAGTTTAATTTTAGTTATTTTTTTAGTAATTTTATTTTAAGCGTTTATTAGATTATTTTTTTTAATATTTTAATAAAACATTTAAACTAAAACTCATTTTATTTTTATAGTTTTATTAATATTTAGAATTAGCTTTTACTTATATATTTTCTGTTCTCATGTTAATGTTTTTGTAATTTTATGTTTTAAAGTTGTTTTTTAGTTTTTAGATTTTTAGTTGTTTTAAAATTTAAACATTTATAAAATATTTTAAACTAAAACTGATATTATAGTTTATTTTATTTATCTTTTATTTATGGTTTTATTGGGTTTTTTATTTTTATATTTTTAGTTTAGTTTTCATGTTAATTTTAGTTATTTTAGCTTTTGTCATTTTTATATATATATATTATTATTCCTATTTACAAAAAAAAAAACGGCACTTTTTTAAAGTACAATTTTAAAAATCTAACCCTTTATAACAACAAACTCCCAAAATGAGGAAGAACATTTAATACAAGTTATTAGAATAACGTACACTGATAAATTGTGATTATTTTATTATTATTTAAAGTTTTTATTAATATTTTGAATTGGCTTTTATTTTTATATTTTCATTAAATTTTTTTGTAATTGTATGTGCTTTTGTTAATTTGTTTTTTAAATATTTGTCATTTAGTTTGTTTTTTGCAGTAATTTTAGTGTTTCAACGTAAACTTGAGGTATTTCATCTAATATTTGTAATTTATTTCAAATAATAGGAATGTTTTTAATAGTTTCAGTTGCAGATATTAACCGTGGCACAGTAAGATGTATAATTCATATTGTCGTTGTGTTTTCGTCAGTAATCATCTCTTCTGCAAACTCACGTTACGTCACATCAACCGTGTGCCACAGCATGTTCTGCGTCACGTCAACGGCAAGCGCTACAGGAAGGCTCTAGAGCAGTGTAAGTTTCCACATCCTGACCTGTTGTTTTCCCAGATTAAAGGTTTGCATGTCATTAATATGCGTCGCTTTATCGTTGTCAGATGAGGAGTGTGTTCGTCAGGGTGTGGCGTTTGTCCCGGTCCAGCTCAGACAGAAAAAGAGAGCCACGCAGCGCGACGAGGCCACAGGAAGTGAGCAGCGACCCAAGAGGAAGGACGACAGCGGCATCTGGGCTCCGAGCTCGAGCGGCGCCGAGGACTGCGACTCCGACGACAGCATGTCCGACCTTTACCCCCGTCAGTCAACACAACACTGCTCCTTATGCTTCTGTCTGAGCTTTATTTATTACTATTTTGAATTGGCTTTTATTTTTATATTTTCAGTTTTTATTTTAATAATTTTATGTGCTTTTGTTAATTAATAGGTTTTTAAAAAAATATTTAAATAAATAAAAAAAACTGGTAAAATATGTTTTATTGAAATTTTGAATTAGCTTTTATTTTTATATTTTCAGTTTTCATTTTAATTTTTAGTAATTTTGTGCTTTTATTACGTGTTTTTTTTTTTTTTTTTTTTTTTTTTTAAACAATATTTTTTTAAGATTAATACCTGAAATATTTTTTTAAAAAAACTAAACTTTTATTTTAGGTTTATAGTTTTATTGATATTTTGAATTAGCTTTTATAATTTCTTTAATTTTTTGAAATTTTATGTGCTTTTGTTTATTAGGTTTTTAAAAATATTTGAATATAGTAAACTAATAAAATATTTTATTATTATTTTATGTATTGATATATACAATATTTTCTAAAAGATTAAAAACTGAAATATTTACTAAAACGAAACTAAACTTATTTTAGGTTTATAGTTTTATTAATAAAAGGCTTTTATTTTTATATTTTCAGTTTAATTTTTAGTCATTTTATGTGCTTTTGTTAATTAGGTTTTTAAAAAATTTGAATATAGTAAACTAATAAAATATTTTATTATTATTTTATGTATTGATATTTTGAATTGGCTTTTATATTTTATAGTTTAATTTTTAGTAATTGTATGTGTGTTTATTAGATTTTTTTTTAATAAAAAAAATAAAATAAAAAAACTGATTAAATATTTAAACTAAAACTCATTTTAGTTTTATTAATATTTTGAATTAGCTTTTATTTATATATTTTCAGTTCATTTTTTTTATATTTTATTTTTTAATAAAAAAATTGTGTATGTGCTTATGTTAATAATTAGTTGTTTTAAATATTTGATAAATGTTTATAAAATATTTTAAACTAAAACTTATATAATTTTTTTTTTATCTTTTATTTTTATTTATGGTTTTATTAATATTTTGAATAGTTTTTTTATATTTTTAGTTTTCATGATAATTTTAGTGCTTTTATCAGTTTATTATTATTGTTTTAATATTCCTATGTAGGTTTCACTTATTTTTATTTCAATTTAATGTTTTTATTCATTTCCAGTTCATATTTTTAGTGCTTCAACCAAACATATGCAAAGACAACATTTCTCATTTTAATTCTTTAACTAATATTTACATTTTATTTCCGTGGACATGAATGTTTTTAATAGTGTTAGTGAATGATGATAACTGCTCCAGACTGATGACACTGTGCCGGTTGTTAGTGTTGAGTGTGTGTGTTGTGTTTCTCTACAGCGTCTCTGTTCACAAAGAAGGCCGAGGATGAGCAGAACATGAAGGACGGTGAGGAAGATGACTTCCAGACCGATGATGATGATGATGATGATGAAGTCTCTGAAATGGAAGTAGAAAACCAGATCCAGAAACGCAAAAAGGTCAGTCACTGATTTGACATGCATGTGCCACATATTTCATGAAGCAGTTTCACACTGTATTAAAGGGATAGTTCAGCCAAACATGAAAATTAATTTACTTGTTCTAATCCTAAAAGACTTTTGTTCGTCTTCGAAGCATAAATGAAAATATTCGAATGAAATCTGAGGGATTTCTGTGGAGTGACGTCAGGTTTTCCTCTTGTTTTTCAGGTTCATTCGTCCGGCTTCACGAAGAAATTCAAGAAGAACAAAAAGAAGAAGGGTTTTAAACATGTTGGCAAAGTCAATGGAAAATAATAAAGTTTATAACTCAGTGAAATGGTGTTTCTGTTTCTGTAAATGGATCTGAGTGATTGACAGCAGGTTCACACCGGAGCAGTGCTATTTTAATATCGTTCAGATGTATTTATAGTACTTATTAATAGTTAGAATTTTTATATTAGTAGTTTTAATAAGTTTATATTAATTGGGTTTGTTTTTATATTTTCTGTTTTCATTTTAATTGTTGTAGTAATTTTGTTGTCATTTTTATATAATAGATATATATATTTTTTTAACTTTATTTCAGTTGTAGTTAAGTAAACTGGGATATATAATAATAAAATTAAATGATGTAAATCAAATTATATGAATAAATTATTAATTGATAAATCAAATTACAACTTCATAAATGATTATGAAATTAAATCAAAAAACAGATGTATGGTTGCTCTTTTAAAGTAACACACACACACACACACAGGTTGTTGAGAATCCTCATGTCCTTCACATTGAGCATCAGTGTTTCAGCAGACGGTGTGTGTCTCCTGTGTGTGTCTGATGTTGTTAATGCGTGTAGAATTACAGACGTGTGCTCATGAAACAAGTGCAGCGGTTATAATAATGACCTTTTACTGTCTGATTTATAAGGGAAGTGTAGATAAATATATAAATTGTGAGAGCGAGAGAGTGTGTGTGTGAGAGAGAGTGCGTGTCTTTGTGAGTGAGGGTATGTGTGTGTGTGAGTGTTTGAGTTTCTGTGTGATAGTAATTGTGTGTCTGTGTGAGTGTGTGTGTGTGTGTTAAACTTAATTATATTATTAAATATAATTTATTTAATATTAACAATGTTAATAATTCGTATTTTATATTTTATTATTATTTATCATTTTTATATTATTATAATATATTTAATACTGCTAATATTAATAATGTTAATAATTATTTTATTATAATTATTATTTATCATTTTAAATTATTTATTACTACTGATAGTAATAACAATAATGATTATTATTTTTATCTTTATTATTATTACTATTATAATTATTATTATATTTCTAATCTATAATGTCCTTGTTTTACTGGAGTATAATATATTGTTTATCGAACTGTTCTGCCGTGCGCGCGCGCGGTTGAGTATACGTGGCTCGCGGGAGGCCACTGTGCGCGCGCTCGAGAAATAGGAGTTTTTCGTAGCAGCGCGCTGCATTGTGGGACGGCGGCGGAGGCCTAGACAGGCAGCAGCTCTACAGAGTGTTTAATACACGTGTGTTTATATTTTTATTTTCACATCAGTAATATCGCAGCGATCCGCGAGCGATGGGGCAGGAGCATCTGATGAGCGCGGCGGAGGACGTGGCGGACCAGGTGCGTCAATCATCTGCAGTTATGAGTGTGTGTGTGTGCATGAGATTCATATTCATATGCATGCGAAATATGGTTTATTAATGTGTTTTGGTGCATTAGTGACTTTGCTCCATGTTTTGTTTCTTTACCAGGATTTTATTAGGAATTGTCATTATTCATTGTTTTTTTATTTTTTTTATTAAAAATGCATGTGAATGCATTGGATAAAGAAGCAGATATGGGTTGCTAAATGATGTTAGAGCATGCAAAACAAAATACACATTTAATGCACGCTCACATTGTGTGTTATGAGAGGCTTAACAAAGTTTCATAAAAGATGCTCCATTATTGCATTGAGTCACAGCTGTTACTGTTACTTTACTGTACCTTTACTCCTTGACTCAGTCTATAATCACAGTATTGCTCTAAAACATGTTGAGGAATCATTGCTCAACCTCAGAGTGTTAGATAGCCTCCTCAAAGCACATGCTTCTGAAATCATCAAATATGATATTTCATAAGTGCTCAGTCAGAGATCATTCATATGTTATTTGCTATTGAAGTGTGTTTGCACGGGTTTAAGTGTGTGTGTTTTCCAGCATATGCTCTCCTGTGAATCTGGAGTCCAAATGTGGAGAAGTGGAGTGAACGCAGGAGTTTCGGGTTACTGTGAGCTCCGGATGAAGCAAAGTGCTGTAATGAATATGAAACACAAGCTTAAACATCAAGTATTTGATTCTATAAGCTTCTGCTTCTTCAGAATGTGTGTTGCCGTCACAGGAGATGCTAGGTTGTGCATGTAAAATGATCAAATAATGAGAAATATGATGAGCTGTTATTGCACTGGCTGCGTCTGAAATCACACACTTCCCTACTGTATAGTAGGCGGAAAACAGTGTGTGACAAAAGTAGTATGTCCGAATTCACAAAAATCTTCAGGATGATCTACTACTTCTGCTGAGATTCTGTGCATATGATGGACACTTTACTATCCCATGAGGCCACTGGAGAGGGTTTATGAATGGCAGTGAAGCGACGCGACTGATCACATGATAATGTCATCATGGCGATTGTAGTTCATACTACGCACCTTCATACTGTATAGGTTCCTATGAAATCCATTTATTTTTTTCACAAATTCCGTTTTTTTAACGTTTAAATTTTTTCTGGATTTACGTTTTTTTCCCCATTTGAGTCCATTTTAATGGTTAAATTAAATTTTAATAATCAAAAAGCATGTCTAATTAATTGAAATCATGAAAGTTATACAATTTAACAACAATTTATTAAAAGTTTAACAACAATTACATGTTTAGGGCCCTATGAAATACGTTTTATTTATTTTTTTATTTTTACCAAATTCTTAGTTTTCTGGTGTAATTAAAATGTAATAATCAAAAAGCATGTCTAATTAATTAAATTCATAAAAACAGCAATTTTTTTAAATTAAATTTCTTTGAATTTTTTCTTTTCTTCAGAAATTCTGTGTTTTGTATTTAAAATTTTTTGGCAATCAAATGAAGGCATAAAACAAAGTGCTGTACAACAGAGCTTTACTGTTAAAATAAAAAAAAATGTGATTATTCCTTTACAAAAATTAAGTTTGAATAATATTTTTAATTATTATTATTATTAGTAGTAGTGTTAGTATTATTATTACACTGAAACAGCTGAATTCTACTGTACAACAGTAATATATTTGTGTCACAATTTCCTCAAGTTAAACCGAACTTTTATTTTGACGGGTTGCCGGAAGACCTTTGAGTTTCTGCGCCATTCATATTTTAATAGTCTTTTGTGGTTTAATATTCACAGACACTCGTCTATATCGTGATTTAATTTAAGCGCCTGACCTACTTTGTATTTATTCATCAAAAATGTGACACATTCTGTGAAATTATGGTTTTATGACTGGATTCCGTCTGCGTTTTCTGCATCCCGGAAGTGTAACTACTAACTACACACTATTTTAGCGCTCACAAACGTTCCATTTTCCAAACCGTGTTTTTGTCTTAACCTCAATCACTACGTTACACATATAGTAAGTGTTTATATTCGGACTATTTAAGTCAGGTTTGGGTCGCACCGCTGCGGAGTATCACAGTACCTGCGTGACTCGTCATAGACATAAACAGAGAAGTAGCTCCGGCTACAATGTTCTTCCGCAGCACGCATTCAGTTTTGTTTATTAACCGCTAGAGAGACAAAAGTTACGGACTGCATCTAAGCATATTTTATTGGAATGTCCTGTTTTAATTATATAAGGCAACATTTTTATTTAGAAAGTACATTAATAGACAATTTTTTCTGTGATAAAATGGAAAAACATTAGAATTATCAATACAACAGTTTTTATATTAGTTTTATTATAGTTAATATTTATATTTTTAGTTTTCATGTTAATTTTAAATTATTTTTTTAGAAATTTCACACAATTTTTATCATTTTATTTTTTAATATTGCTATAAGGTTTATTTTTTTAGTTTTTATTCATTTAGTGCTTCAACTTACTCATTTAACAACATTTCTATTTTTCATTGAGTTTAGGTTTTTCAACTAATGTTTATATTTTATTTTATTTCAGCTTTATTTACATTTAACAGATGTTTTTAATAGTTTTAGCACCCTGATTATCAAATATCAGGTTGACAGATTTTCTGTAACTGTTATTATTGTAGTTATTTTAATTTATTTGTTTATTTATTTGTGTTGTTTGTTTGCAGAGATTACATTAAATTAATTGTATACGACTAATTGAAATATTCTTGTTATGATTATTACTCCCAGTGTTGGAGAAAGTTACTTTCAAAGGTTATGCGTTACTCCCTAAAAAAGTAACTAATTGCGTTACTTAGTTACTTTTCATGGAAAGTAATGTGTTACATTACATTTGCGATTATTTTTCTCACATGTGCTTGTTTGTTTTTTAATTTAAAAAGTTGTAAAGGCTTTTATTGACCAAACGGCTGGTTGAATTGGATCATTGAAGGTCAGCAGCAAAGACATTGGGTAATAAAGTGAGATTAAATACATAAAGTATATTTGTGTTATTTAACATATTGCAGGTTTGCGTAACATTCTAAGTTTGCATTTCACTGTTTTTATTCATTGAGGAATACTCAATAAGTGAGATGAGCAAACACATGCTCTATTGTTCTTAACCAATAGGGAGCGAGCTCTGATTGGCTGTCAGGTTCGTCACTTCTCTGTGTCTGGTCAGTGATTGGCTGCTGGTGAACGCTGATGTGTACGGTTTATATCTGATGCTATAATCAACGCGTCCCTCTCGTATTTCACAACATGACTCTGTTCTTGCGGTGTGTTGAAATGAGTCGGTCATTGATGTGCGGAGCTGTTCTGTGTTTAGTGAGCGTCAGACGTCTGGCTGATTGTGTGTGTGTGAGATAACAGCCTCGTGTTTTTGCTCTTGCAGTTCTTGCGGGTCACGAAGCAGTATCTGCCTCACGTCGCTCGCCTGTGTCTCATCAGCACGTTCCTGGAGGACGGCATCCGCATGTGGTTCCAGTGGAACGAGCAGCGCGACTATATAGAGGCGACATGGAGCTGCGGATACTTCCTCGCCACAGGCTTTGTGCTGCTCAACCTCATAGGACAGATCGGTGAGACACACACACACACACACACACACACACACACTGCTCAACCTCATAGGACAGATCGGTGAGACACACACACACACACACACACACACACACACACACTGCTCAACCTCATAGGACAGATCGGTGAGACACACACACACACACTGCTCAACCTCATAGGACAGATCGGTGAGACACACACACACACACACACTGCTCAACCTCATAGGACAGATCGGTGAGACACACACACACACACACACACACACACACACTGCTCAACCTCATAGGACAGATCGGTGAGACACACACACACACACACACACACACACACTGCTCAACCTCATAGGACAGATCGGTGAGACACACACACACACACTGCTCAACCTCATAGGACAGATCGGTGAGACACACACACACACACACTGCTCAACCTCATAGGACAGATCGGTGAGACACACACACACACACACACACACACTGCTCAACCTCATAGGACAGATCGGTGAGACACACACACACACACACACTGCTCAACCTCATAGGACAGATCGGTGAGACACACACACACTGCTCAACCTCATAGGACATATCGGTGAGACACACACACACACTGCTCAACCTCATAGGACAGATCGGTGAGACACACACACACACACTGCTCAACCTCATAGGACAGATCGGTGAGACACACACACTGCTCAACCTCATAGGACAGATCGGTGAGACACACACACACACACACACACACTGCTCAACCTCATAGGACAGATCGGTGAGACACACACACACACACACACACTGCTCAACCTCATAGGACAGATCGGTGTGAGACACACACACACACACACACTGCTCAACCTCATAGGACAGATCGGTGAGACACACACACACTGCTCAACCTCATAGGACAGATCGGTGAGACACACACACACACACACACACACACACACACACTGCTCAACCTCATAGGACAGATCGGTGAGACACACACACACACACACACACACACACACACACACTGCTCAACCTCATAGGACAGATCGGTGAGACACACACACACACACTGCTCAACCTCATAGGACAGATCGGTGAGACACACACACACACACACTGCTCAACCTCATAGGACAGATCGGTGAGACACACACACACACACACACACACACACACACTGCTCAACCTCATAGGACAGATCGGTGAGACACACACACACACACACACACACACACACTGCTCAACCTCATAGGACAGATCGGTGAGACACACACACACACACTGCTCAACCTCATAGGACAGATCGGTGAGACACACACACACACACACTGCTCAACCTCATAGGACAGATCGGTGAGACACACACACACACACACACACACACTGCTCAACCTCATAGGACAGATCGGTGAGACACACACACACACACACACTGCTCAACCTCATAGGACAGATCGGTGAGACACACACACACTGCTCAACCTCATAGGACATATCGGTGAGACACACACACACACACACTGCTCAACCTCATAGGACAGATCGGTGAGACACACACACACACACTGCTCAACCTCATAGGACAGATCGGTGAGACACACACACTGCTCAACCTCATAGGACAGATCGGTGAGACACACACACACACACACACACACTGCTCAACCTCATAGGACAGATCGGTGAGACACACACACACACACACACACTGCTCAACCTCATAGGACAGATCGGTGTGAGACACACACACACACACACACTGCTCAACCTCATAGGACAGATCGGTGAGACACACACACACTGCTCAACCTCATAGGACAGATCGGTGAGACACACACACACACACACACACACTGCTCAACCTCATAGGACAGATCGGTGAGACACACACACACACACACACACACTGCTCAACCTCATAGGACAGATCGGTGAGACACACACACACTGCTCAACCTCATAGGACAGATCGGTGAGACACACACACACACACACACACTGCTCAACCTCATAGGACAGATCGGTGAGACACACACACACACACACACACACACACTGCTCAACCTCATAGGACAGATCGGTGAGACACACACACACTGCTCAACCTCATAGGACAGATCGGTGAGACACACACACACACACACACACTGCTCAACCTCATAGGACAGATCGGTGAGACACACACACACACACACTGCTCAACCTCATAGGACAGATCGGTGAGACACACACACACACACACACTGCTCAACCTCATAGGACAGATCGGTGAGAGACACACACACACACACACACACTGCTCAACCTCATAGGACAGATCGGTGAGACACACACACACACACACACTGCTCAACCTCATAGGACAGATCGGTGAGACACACACACACACACACACTGCTCAACCTCATAGGACAGATCGGTGAGACACACACACACACACTGCTCAACCTCATAGGACAGATCGGTGAGACACACACACACACACACTGCTCAACCTCATAGGACAGATCGGTGAGACACACACACACACACACACTGCTCAACCTCATAGGACAGATCGGTGAGACACACACACACTGCTCAACCTCATAGGACAGATCGGTGAGACACACACACACACACACACTGCTCAACCTCATAGGACAGATCGGTGAGACACACACACACACACTGCTCAACCTCATAGGACAGATCGGTGAGACACACACACACACACACTGCTCAACCTCATACGACAGATCGGTGAGACACACACACACACACACACACACACTGCTCAACCTCATAGGACAGATCGGTGAGACACACACACACACACACACACTGCTCAACCTCATAGGACAGATCGGTGAGACACACACACACACACACACACTGCTCAACCTCATAGGACAGATCGGTGAGACACACACACACACTGCTCAACCTCATAGGACAGATCAGTGAGACACACACACACACACACACACACACACTGCTCAACCTCATAGGACAGATCGGTGAGACACACACACACACACACACACACACACACTGCTCAACCTCATAGGACAGATCGGTGAGACACACACACACACACACACACACACTGCTCAACCTCATAGGACAGATCGGTGAGACACACACACACACACACACTGCTCAACCTCATAGGACAGATCGGTGAGACACACACACACACACACACACTGCTCAACCTCATAGGACAGATCGGTGAGACACACACACACACACTGCTCAACCTCATAGGACAGATCGGTGAGACACACACACACACACACTGCTCAACCTCATAGGACAGATCGGTGAGACACACACACACACACTGCTCAACCTCATAGGACAGATCGGTGAGACACACACACACACAC